>CAJOBZ010000013.1:4967500-5567500 GCA_905332375.1 Pieris macdunnoughi | reverse complement strand
AGAAGAAGTATACGCGTTGACAACGATAAGAAACTTCCAGTGTGATTCAATCAGTGAATTTATTGTAGAAAGTGAATGGGTGTTTGTGTCAAAAGAAAAGTTGATGGAGCCAAAATATCAAGAGCGCTTGTCGAGGATGAGTTCGTTGACGGAATTCTGTAAGAAGTTAAGTAAGAATAAGGAGTGTAGAAAAACGACAGTCGTAGTAAAACCGCCTGGGTGCCATTGCGCAGAACTCGCTGATGAAGAAGCAGAAGAGAAAATCCGTGATAGCAACCCAATTAAAATTTTTTTTAAAAGTGTCCGTGATTTGTGGAAGTGCGTCTGTAAAACGATTAAGAAAATATTTAATAAAAACGATGAAGTTATCCAAATTGATGAATCGGATTTTGAAATTACTAATTCGTATCTGTGTAGGTAAAGACTTGTTTTTTATTTGAGTTTGGTTTAAAATACAAGAAGTCACGGTCTAATTTTAGTTGTTAAATTACTGATTAGATTGCGTTATGTAAATAATTGCTGAATACGAGAAATTTCAAAAAGTTAGTGCTGATAAAATATAACCTGCGCTAACGGAATGTATTATAACTACAATTATTAAAATAAATAACCCGGTCGGTTTACTCTTTGGGGTTTTTTAAATTTTTCTTTTTGCTTTTTCTTAAAAGGCTTTCTAAAACAATAAGTGAAACATTTTGTTAAATAATTTCTCTTTTATTAACAGCAGCGGGACGAGTCCGCGCATTGCGCGGCGGTCGGACGTCTCTTGGGGCGGGTGCCGCCCTCAGAGCGTATGCCTTACATTTAGCCCAAGACAAGAGTACCACCTTTGCTCAAAACGTTGATAACTTCATTGCTTGTACGTTGGACTCGAAAGAAACGTGCCCACAGGTAAGAAACTAGTACTTTCACTACATTTGACGCTGAAGCTAGCTCAACTATAGAATTGATTTCCTTGTTTTGTATGTAAGTTTAGAACAAATATATCAAATTTTAAAGAATTGATACAATATAAATAATGCAGGTGATGATGCGGAACATGCGTCAGTTCATGTCGGGAATGAAGAACTATCTCGTGAAGCATGGCGAGAGAGAGTTTGAAAAAGAAGTCGAGAAGGAAAGACTTAAGGTAAACTGATTTTGTTTTAATTTTGGGCTGTTTTCCAAGTTTGTACTGTCAGCTTTTATTGTGCAATAGAGTAAAAAATTTGCGGTACGGATGTCTGATGCCTATGTTTTAACATAAATTTACAACTGTACACACTAAACTCTAGTACTAAATCTAAAAAGATGTCAATCGCTTTTAAATTCATATCTTAAAACGTGAGTCGGGTGTGTTTGCCCCTCTATACTTTTTTTTGTTTTGTTTTGTAGTCAATAATAACATAGCAACTAATACCGAATTGTTGCTATGTTAGTATTGTAGTTGTTTTACTTTAACTAAAACAACACATGGATATCATACGAAATAAATAAGTTTTTATTATTAAAGGTATGAATAAAAATATAAACAGCAGTCACTAAATGTAGATATTTGCCATCAATCGGGCACATCATTTTGTTTTTTCATTCAACTCTTTCTGTCAATTAAAAAAAAAATAGTTTACAGCGAGCGAGAGAAATTATATTTGTAACGCATACCATATATGTACACAATATTAGTTGAAAGATTTGTTTAGTCACTTGTTCTTGTTATGGAAAATTGTACTAATTTGTTCCAATTATATTTCAGCTGAAACCGACAGAATTCCTAAACATCGACGCAATATTAGAAGGCGTTATGCATCGACTGGTTGTACGACCTCTACGCTCTAAGTTGTATACGTTGCTGGCTTCATGGCATGCAACGGATGTGCGACAGCTTCACGCGGCAATAGAACGCGCGCAACACGTTACGGCCTTGCAACTAGGGGTTAAGGTATCTAAGAACTAGGGATTTAAGCATAAAAATAAAAATAACGCTATTATTTTAGCAATGTAAATATAATTTCTATTTGTTACTATTATAGAACTGCCTTTTTGCATAGATAGAAAAAACACTAAGCTAATTAATTCCCGGTAAAATAATAAATATAGTATACAAATATATCAGTTACTTACAAGTACTTTGTAAACAACAAAATAATGATAACAGAATAGATATATGTACAGTAGAACTCCAATTATCCGAATTAATGGGGACCGGGACCCATTCGGATAATCATATATTCGGATAGTCGGATTTTTTAAAAAAAAATTGCCATTGGAGAGAATAAAAGCTACGTTTTGATATTGCACTATTTTTTTATTGAATTAAATGAAAGAAACATGAAATTTTCACATGTTTTAAATATAAATAAAATGTACTTATGTACAAGTTTAGAAATAAAAATCATTGTTTTTTAAACATCTCCGTCAATGTAAGCTGTTTTGCGGTCTTCAACCGTTTTCGGAGCGGTACATTCGTTGACGGTGAGCAGTGAGTGGTCCATCGACTTCGGATATCGGCGATTCGGATAGTCGGAGTTCGAATAATTGGAGTTCTACTGTATGTAAAAGTAGTACTTTTGATGACGAAGTTTTATATAATAGATACTTAAGATATTATAGATATAATAAATGTTATACTTATAATATAAATTAAATATTTTAGGAATCTACAAAAGTACCGTCTTCAGCAGTGTTGGCAGTTATCTCGAAGCATTTCCTTAAAATGCAAGAAGCGGACTCGCCTTTGGACAAACTAGAGAATCTCCTTGCAGCTATATCTGCTATGTTCAATGCGGTAAGATGAATTCCAAAAATATTGTTTTTATTTACTGATAAAATTAATCTATAATAACGAATTAACACGCCATCTATCGAGACCAAACCAAATCATGTATCTTCATTTAAATAGTTGTATTTCGGAAGAACATTTTAATAATTCGCTATTCGAATAATGTGAGTAGTGGCTCTCAGTAAATTTGTTGCATAGGTTCTAAGAGATACCGTTATTGATATGGCCGTTCTCCCAGACTCCTATATTGCACTGCAATTGAGTTCTGCGATTAAATGTTCTCATAGTAGGTTGTCGTTTTTGAGAGTGGGGAATGCGTACGCGCCGTCCTCATCATGCATCTGTGACAATTACTTCGAAGATTTACTTGACTTACGGACTTTATTAGGATAATACTATAATTTATGTTATTGAATGAAAAAATATTCCAGATCCGTGGCGAGCGAGCAGTGGGTGCAGATGACTTACTCCCAGTATTAGCATGGTGCGTGTCCCGTTGCCGGTTAGTTTGTGCTGAACTGGAGGCTGAACTCATGGCCGGGTTACTTCCACCCGCATTGCTGGCTGGAGAAGGAGGTTATTACCTTACTGCGCTCTTCTCGGCGGTGGCAGTTCTCAAGAGATTGGCGCCCGAGGCGGGATCAGATAGCAGTGCTTCGGTACCTACTATTTTCATTATTCGATGGCTAATTGTTGATAAAGTTTTGAATTTTTTTACACTTTGATCAATGAATTGAGTTTCAGACATTGATAAGTTAAATGTATCTCAGCGTTGTTTATACACCACCACATTTAGCTAGTATAAGTCTTATTGAATCGATATTACCTATTTGAATCGATGGTATCAGATTCGGCTTCGGGATATAAATTTTATATATTCTAAAGCCTATGTTCATAGTTCAAATCGGTTAAGCAGATTTTTAGTCCTCTTCAGGAGGATTCACCGTAGGACTCGCATTCCTAGTGACATAGGTTCTATCTCTGCCTGTGCACCAATTGACTTTCTATCTGTGTGTAACACAGCGAGTGTTAGATGCGCACATAGACATTTAAATCCAAAAACACATATGCCTCAAATCTAAAAAAAATATGTCAAATGGCTGAAACCTACTTGTCTATGAAGTAAAAATGACCCAGTGAGGGCTATAGTGCCACTGGATTATTATTAATATTAATTCGTAATTTTTATTAAGCATAAGCATAATCTTAATTGTTCCAAATTCTTATATTCAACAGTATTATACACAATGCTTAACGCGCGAATAGATTTTCATATTCATGTATGTGTAGTGTCGCCGCGGCTCCGAGTGTAGTAATCGCGAGACAGCAGCCGTAGTGCGAGTGGCCTTACCGGACGAGTGTCGCGGATGGATCCGTCGCGTAGCGCTTCCGTGTCGTCCGGCGGCTCGCGTCCGCGATCTCTGTCGTGCATTGGCGCACGCCGCCGCCATTACTAATCCGCAAGACTACGCGCTTTTCGCATTGCACGACGGACATGGTAAGTTACAGCTTACTAAATAAATTTTTATTCTACGAGGTTGAATGCTTCTTATCCATCCTTGGAATGGTCTAGGGTGTCGGGTTACCGATTCGAAATTATAGATTGGACACCTAAGAAAAGTTTCAACCCCCAATGACGTACTTGGATGAATATAATTTAACATTCTTTAAGTGGTTTCTGATATGTGTTAGTGAGATAATACATTTTTGATAATAAATTGTCGATTTAGTTGTTTTATGTATTTACATTTTTACCCATCTTTATGAGTGTTACCTATTTTTCTTGACTATACTACACTGATAATTTTTCTTGAAAAGTAGATACCTTTTCATAAAACGTTAGTATTAGAGTATTGGTTCTCAAGAGATTTGATTTCAACAAATTTCTATTGTGAAATCACCTATTCGCACTGAGTATTCTCAAAATCAATTTAATAACAATCTATTAAAGTTAATTTATTAATTTACAGAAACAATGCTAAACGAAAACGATTGCCCACAAGAAGTGATGTCAGAGAAAAGTGGTCAGAACTTCGTGCTGGCGTACAAGCGGATAGATGCGAAAATCGCGTGGCCGCAACAGGCTCTGCTTTCATACCCATAAAACAAAACCAATCTCACTTATGAAACTGAATTTAGTAATTGTAAGTTCATCTCGTCTTGCTCATTACTAGTGTAAACTGGATGAATATATTTTTGTCGAGAAAGTATTTTACTACGACTATTCGACTACGATATTAATCAATTTGTAGCTTCGTTCCCGCGAGTATTTGTTGGCGATTACGGAAATCGAACTCTAAAACCGTTAATGCTAATTTGAGTAATTTTAGAAATCGATTCAATTCAACGATTAAAACTCGATCTTCTATAAAGAATTGGATAATCGATTATTGACAAAACGTTCGATCGTCGACAAATTCCTCGCGTGGTTGCGATTTATCTCTTTCTATTTACGCCCATTCATAAAGTAGCTTTTTTACCTAATTAGCAAGTAAGGTCTCGTAATGACTGAATGATTCATCGCCGTTTACATTTCGTTCGTAGTGACCATTTATTTAAAACCTTATAAAGGTATCAGATGTATGTATGTTCCTAAATTTCGTGTACTCTGACCGCTCACCAAATGCGTATTCGTAGTCTCTTAAAGATCATTTTCATACTATTGTTTATTGAACTGTGATGTAATTTGTATTAGTAACGTAAGATTTGTATTAATTTTTGTATATTCGTAGAGGTCTTAATAATAATTTATTATAGCTTAAGTACCACTCAGTGCTAGATTAATTTGATCTTTAGGCCTAATTTGTGTCTCAACTAAAATGAATCTTAATAAAATGCTTTGTTATTTAAACCGTAATTGTAATCCTAGTCACGTTAACTTATTTATGGTTTAAATAGTATTTTAACATTTGCCAATTTCTGCCTGAGGTTTAATATATTTTTTCGAGGCTTCAGCGTTTCAGACAAGCTATGATCTGCGTCATTATAACTGTCAAGAATTAATGGCCTGTTTGCGGAAGCCGTAATAATTGTTTTAATCGAGTACTTACGTTTTCTGGTAGGATTGTAATAGCAGTGATTCTTATTTAGAGTGATATCTGAAGCTAGATCCTCGTGCCACGAATGTTTGTGTGTCTGACTGAAATCGTTTTAAATATTAACTTTATAATTGTACTAAATCTCTTTAACATTTTGGGTATCACTCGTAAAGCGTGTATTTTATCTTGTATTTAAAATTAGATAATAATTTCAGTCATTGTCAAAATAAACGATTTTTTACCAATCGCCGGACTATCATTTATCTTTCCTAAATAATAATAATAATAATATAGCTTTATTTTATTCGACAAATACAAACATATACGACACTAGACATTAATAGTACTAAACATGTCGTCACACAGTAATAAAATGTTGTATTTATATTTATATGGGTTATATTTACCCGTGGTGGACCCATAGAATTCCACAATGTTCTATCTCCAGCCATCTTTCTTCCGCCGCAATTTCCATCTGGCACAAGGCCAGCCTTTCGATCTTGTGCCATGTAGCCTCGGCCATTTTACCTATCCTTGTGTCCAACTGTCGTCGTTGTACCAGGCGACGTGTCCAGCACAGTTCTCTTCTTCTTTGAAGGGAGAACGTTGGTGAAGTTAGTAAACAATACGAAGTGATAAATCCATTCTATTTTGCTGTACCCTAGCCATTAACAATTATTAGAAGGATCAATAAATCCCGTGCCTAGACTGTCGACGTCGGAGGGTTTAGTCAGTCTAAAAGTGATTAAAATGTGTTAAATGAAATGAATTTGCATGTTTAAAGTAGTCATAATTAGTTAAGTAGTTATATTAATGATACAGTAAAGATATATACAGAGGAATTTTATAAAGTGTGTGGACTTCAACTGAGTAGTGTTGGCCTAGCTTCATCGTGCCACTCTAATACCTGGGGTCGTAGGTTCGATCCCCGACTGTGCACCAATGGACTTTCTATGTGCGAATTTAACACTCGCTCGTACGGTGAAGGAAAACATCGTGAGGAAACCGACATGCCTTTAGACCCAAAAAGTCGAAGGTGTGTGTCAGACACAGAGGGCTGATCGCTATAAGTAGGGGAGACCGGGTACAAAAGTAACGGCGGGTCGAAAGTAACAAATGCTCTCTAGATTATCCAATGGGCGAAAACAGCTTGGCGTAGGCGATAGTGAAGTGCCCCCTCATTTGTAGTTAGTGGCGTACTCCACGCACTGTTAGGTTGTGTGAGAGGATAATACGTTTTTTACAAACCAAAACTAAGTTTTTCGATATTTTTTATTTAATTTTACATAGTCTAAAAGGATGGTATAATTGAATGTTTGCATATCTATTTTTGATTAGATTGATTGTACATTTTTAAATTTTTTTTTTTAACGTTCCGTTTTTAAGTTATATTTATGTTTCAACAAAAATGAGGAAGGGTACAAAATAAATATCTATGGTACACAAGTAACAAAACAAACCTACAAGATTTTGCTCAAAAAGGAACTAAACAATAGTGCAGTAACCTCAGAACGTGGAAGATTAGGAACTGTTGCTTTCATTAATCTCAAGGAGGACACATACCTCCTTTTTCGTATTCCCATTTAAACAATTCCAAGACCACATATTCTTGAGGGTCCTTTGGTTTGGACTGGAATGCTAGTGGATGGATGAAATGCAGAACTTTTACTTTTTAAATAAATAATTTTAATTAAAACATATAATATTTATTAATTACCAACCTCTTCGTCTTGTTACTTTACCTCTATGGTCAAATAACAACTATGATTTTTTTTAACTCTTTTATTCATATAAAACACACCATATAAAAAAATGAGCTGTAGTGTAAAGAACATAAACTGAATTTATATATGTTATATTAATTTAATGACAATATTAAAATGGCAAAATAAGTGTGAATAAAGTGTTATTTTGTAGGTTGGTATATTATGTATACTACGAGTATTCCACAAACCCTTGCTCACTAATATATGTAGTAAAAATTCACATGCGCGAGGTTTTACCATCAATTCAAATCCACGATCGATTCGTATCCATGACAATAATAATCGAATACCTAACAGCTGATGAAAGCCAATTATCCAAACAAAATGCCAACTGTCCATTGGGATACGTTGAATACTAATTATCCTGTAAACAGGTATCATGAAACCGGTATTTCAAGTGAGACAATTGCTCGTGAGGCGAGAGGCATTCCTGAAACACTTCAACAACTGCAGGTAATTTTAATTGCGTTTTTGCGTACCGGAAGACATTTTATTCATAAATGATTATTATGTTCTTCCTATTTATAACAAAGCGCAAATTAGCCAATGCGAATACTAATTAAACAAAAAAACAGCGTAGTTAATTATTTAAGGAAGCCTGCATGTAATTATAAAAATTTTTCGCCATGGCTATCAAACTATTTAATCACCTTCCCAGAATTAGGAGCTTAGGAGAAACTAACGGATAATGCGAAATAATCCGTAACCGTATCCGAAACCGATATAAAATGTTAGTCCTATATCCATATCCAGATCCAAAATAGCATATGCGTAACATCTCTAAGTTATAGATCACTGCCATGTAATGCTTGCAAGGGAAAGGTGGTTAGATTTTTAGTGGGAGAGTATTTAGACCATAACTGTAATATATTTAGACATTACTGTTCTTATTAATATGACATTATCATAATATGACATTTGCATGCTAATATAATTAATCAATCAGAATCTTACACTTTTTTTTGAAAATAAATTTTGATTTAAATAGCAAAAAAGTCATTCCCTTTGGAACAAAACGTATGGGATTCTTTTTTTTGGAAGGAGCGCTAAGTCTAGCGAAAAGTGGAGTTCGTACTAAGCTACGTTAAACGGACTATCCATCATATAATGCATTTGGCAATTATTTTGCAGTGCAAAATTCTAATTTAAGAACTCTTGAGTGAATGCAAAATATTAGTGTGCATCTTCGTATGACAAAGTTCTTTAAGAATTGCGCTAGGATGGATCGTTTTTAGTACGTCAAGCAAATTAAGAAAAAACATTTTAATTGTGTTTAAAAGCGAATCAAATACTTTCTTAGGTAGATTCATAATTTTCAGAAATCACCACTTCAAGAGGAAATTAATTACAGCAGAAATTACAATTTAACTCGCGAATTCACGAAATCTCAATATACCGTAGATTATGAATGGAAGCAGGGTGAAAGAAAAAGGTTTAATAAGAATAACTCTTGCGCAGATAATCTATACATATATCCTCCAGACACGAAGGTAATAATTCAAAACACTTATAAATCTGTCTATAGAAAATATCTACTAACTGCAAAAGAATAATTATAATAAAGAAATTTAGTTTACTTAAAATAATTAAGTTAACGAAATATAACGAAATATTTCCTGCAATACGTATTAAAATTGTTATAAATTATGTAACAAATTTCCAGTTATTACATAATCCACCAGATTTGGCAGTGTTTGGCCTGTCAGAAACAAAAAATGCATTTGTTAGGCCGTCTCTATCCAGTCGCTTAGTGACTGACAAGGACCAATTCAAACATCCTGCCAGTTTACCTTTAAACCCAGTAAGTTCTAGTTTATTTTTATCTAAAGTATATAGATTTTTGTGATTGTATAGGACATATAATGCGCAAGGTTAAAAGTACGAAACCTTTAGTCGTATCAATTCACCTCTAGATCTTGAGATAACAGCGTGATGCAAAGCCGCCTACCCGCCGGCCTACTACCCGCCGGCCCCCGACACCCGCAATGTCAATGGACAGTAGTCATTGTTTAATAACCATTGAACCTCCTATCTATATAATATACGTATGTGTATTAAGGTTAAGTCGGAGAACCAGGACTTAGGGCTGAGCATGACTTCCGTATGTCAAAAACGTAGAGGATTTGACATATTATGGGTGTCTTACTTAGCGCTAAGTCTTGACTTAGCCTGAGTGGACATATTTATACCGTTACAATATAAAGACAATCTTTCGTTATTATATTTTACGTTTCTCCATATCATGTCCCAGACCCCCGTGCGGCAGGCTAAATGAATAAAGCAATTGCATAGTAAAATATTTAACAGATTTCAGCAAAGCTACATTTAAAAATCATGAGAAGCTAACAGCATGTTTTCTATGAAATAATAATTTTATGAATTATGTTACACAGCCTCCAATACAACCTTTTCGCAAAGACATCGAACCGCTGGACACGACGTATGAAGGTTTTGAAAAGTACTTAGACCCCTATCTGACGACCAGCAGGCTTCACCATCATCCACACTCAGAAGAATATTTAAATAGGATTTCCAATTCAAAGGATGTCATCACATATTACACTTGTGCGAAACAACCTTGGGTAAATGTTGTATCTTTTATACGATAAATGTTAACTAGGTTTTATGTGAATTCTTATCATTGACAACGTAGTACATTATTATTATTATTAGGGACTTAATTATTGAAGATGTTCGCCTCCCCCGACGAAAATTGGGATGTTATTAGTTTTAAGTGTATCTGTGTGTATAATAATGGCGGCCATTCACGGGCGATCCATCGATACATTTGGTACGCTGTCGATCCAAAATTCGTCCATGAATGTGAAAACACTGTCGGTCCAAATGGATTGGCTCGGCGCGATGGAATTCCAACTGCGCGAAAGTCCATCGCGCCGAGTCAATTGGCACGGCGCGCAAACGCAGGCGGCTCGCTTGTCAATGCGGAAAACCAACGGTCCGGTCGGTCTGAGCCGTCGTGCCATACGGGTTGCTCGCTCGTGAATGGTGTTACTCGCGAGCCAAACACGCACGTGACGCATTGTTTATATAAATCGTTTTCGCGATGAGTTCAAACCGTGACTTTGTTATTCAATTTATTTATAAGTTGAGAAAAATAAGTCAACTCCTTCATTAAATTTATGTGAGTGAGTTGCGATTTTTTCAGCAACCAATCCTTACACCACTTTCTTATTTTTTAAACTATACAAATCGCTATGGTAGATAAATAAAACTCATCTTCTGAATCGAAGTCATTATGAACACGTCCGGTGCTATCGACGCGTACACTCAAAATGATCAAATGGAACGCCGAACGGCTCGCAGGCGCGTTCGTGAATGGCATGAATTTGGCTCGGCGCGACGTCGAGTATCGAACCCGTGGCGCGAAAGCCATATGGATCGCCCGTGAATGGCCACCATAATATTGTTGAAGTGAAACTTCTTTTGGCGCATGAGGGTATATTTTTTACGGATGAAACGCAATAATAATAATCTTAGCGTAACGAAGATGTGCAGCGTTTTTGTCGAAGAAAGGGAGAGAGCGATTGATACCGATTGAGGCGAATTACCTTATAGATATTCTATTTTTTAAATTTAAATTTCGTAAAGAGAATTTATGAAATATTAGTATTTTATATTTGATGCAAAATTATATATTAAAATCTCAAATGACGAATTGCCACGTGTTTTTATTATCAAAGAAATAAATAAAATTAATAATTTGTATCAATTTTCGACAATTTTAATGTTTTAATGACAATTAAATTCCTAACATATCTTCCTTTTTCCCTCCCTCTGACACTCGGAAATCTAGTTTTAGATTTGTATAAATATGAACAAGACTTAAAAATTAGTTTGCCAAAGAAGTTTGTATGCACTTTTTTATGAATGTAGCTATTTTTTATAATTACGTCTCAGTTTTTAATACCGCTGCTTAGATTGTATCATCTTTGCTTGCTTCTTATTAGGCAAATTATCGTCCTCTTGTGTCTGACATTCGCTATTGATTTACGCCCTTTGACATGCCTGCTTATTATGTTCATCCTTACCTAAGTTCATATAAATTTACTCTCACTTCATAGGTTAGATCACCGAAACCAAATTTGGATAAATGTTTACCATTAAGTAGACCTAAATCAATGTTCGACAGAGAAAAATTTAAAGAGGATTTTAGAGAGATCAGGACCCACAATAAACTTATATGGACCCCAGGGTAATATGAATTAGTTTATTTGTCGAAATATATTCACATATAGAACCTTGACACCGCAATGCGTTGAAGTATAATTATATACATTAAAACGATATCAGCTAACTTCAAATAGTCAATAAAGGCAACATCACATTATTTAAAACATTAATAAAAAGCATAATTCGGTCTAATCCATGCTGGATAAAGAATTAATGACTTCACGGACACGGACGGACACGAAGGTTACATGGCCCCCAAGTGGGGCAGAGGGCATCCGGCGTAGAAAACCAGCCTGATCGCTCCTGGGCAGCTCTCTTAATTTCACTCCACGTCATTCCAATTTCCTCCCGAAGAATTAATAATGATACTATATAATCCGTTTATTTAGAGGTTTTTTCTCTTGGTTTAAAATAATACTGATTTTAGAAATTCTCATAACTTAACGAGTAATATGGGCTACGTCAAATAATTAAAACTAATTAATTTCCAAGGTACAATAAATAGAGTAATGCCAATTTAGAACATTAACTAATTTAAGTTAGTTTACTAGCTAATTATTTTCCCGTAACAATTAGTCAAAAAACTCAGCGGGCTTATTTGCATATCAAACAATTTCAAGTGATAACTGGCGCTAGTAAATTCGAAATAATGATCGTTCAAGTTACCCTTGTGCAAAAGTATGTAGCTTTAATGTGTTGAATGCTAAAAATAATATTTGATTTCTAGGTCTTTTCGCACCGAAGTGAGGGACAATTACAAACAACACGAGTCAAAAATACACAACTATGAAAAGGATGTACAGAATTTTTTTCAACGGACAATAGCGCATTTATAAACATATTTAAGAACTATCCCTTAGGATACGACAAATAATTTTTAATATCATGCTAGGAATTGAATACAATAAAATATGTTTTTTATGAGCATTGGCCGAGTGGCTTCAGCGTGCGACTCTCATCCCTGAGGTCGTAGGTTCGATCCCCGGCTGTGCAATGGACTTTCTTTCTATGTGTGAATTTAACATTCGCTAGAACGGTGAACGAAAACATCGCGAGGAAACCGTATGTCTTAAGGTGGGAACTGACCAAAGTTACGAGGTGTAATGTAGCATTCGCATCGAGCGTGTTACGCATCGAGCATGTTACGCTGTGTTCTAAAATCGGCGTAACATGCTCGTGAAAACTCTGTGCTCCACTTTCGCCGCCAGTGTTCACGAGATGTGATAGTGATAATGTTGATATCTTTCATTCTATTTAATTATTGTTTCATCCAAATAAAGAACAAGAAAAAATTTTACTGGACATAAAACTTATTTAAAAACACAGGCGTATGAGGTGGTTTGTTATTGATTGCAATATTAAAAACCAAATGATTACTGGACAGTATAAAAACTTTGTATGCAGGTCTCGATTTTGAAGAACTTTTGAATTTAATTGGACCAAAAGTACTTAAAAAAGACACAATTTATAGAAAATCATAATCATGATCACTCGCGACGTGCGAAGCGTAATTACTGAACCGTCAAAGGATTCGCCAAAAAACCGACAGCCGGGTGGAGCACTCAAAGCGAGCAACGAGCGGATCGTTGCTCGCTGGTTTCCCCGTAACACGCCGTACTGACTGCACGTATGCTCGCTGTGTAACGTGTTACATTACACCTCGTCACGTTGGTCAGTTCCCACCTTTAGACCCAAAAAAGTCGAAGGCGTGTGTCAGGCACTGGAGGCTGATCACATACTTGCCTATTAGATTGAATAATCATGAAACAGATTAAGAAGTCTGAGACCCAGACCTAAAGAGGTTGTAGAGCCACTGATTTATTTAAAATATGTTATTAAACTGCAACTAATAGAAAAGTAATAAGTTAAATAAATATATTATTAATTGATTAATTTGTGAATTCAACAATTCTGATTTATTATTTTATGTGTTAATAGATCCGCCCGATCCGATATTATAATAGTATCTACTTACCACTGTTAGGAATAGTACTTACCAATGGTATCCTGAATGTGTTTGTTACAAAAAAACATGTATATCTTAAAAGGTGGGAACTGACCAAAGTTACGTGAGGGGGTGTAATCGTATTCATCGTCGCATTGAGGGCCTGTTACGCATCGAGCATATTACGCTGTGTTCTAAAATCGGCGTAACATACTCGTCAAAACTGTGCTCCGCTTTCGCCACCAGTGTTCGCGAGATGGCCGACAGCGAGGACGTGTTGATATCTTTCATTCTATTTCATTATTGTTTCATCCAAATTAAGAAGAAGAAGAAAAAATGTTACTGGACATCAAATTTATTTAAAAATACAGGCTTATGAGGTGGTTTGTTATTGATTGCAATATTAAAAAACCAAAAGATTACTGGACAGTATAAAAACTTTATACGCATGTCTCGATTTTGATGAACTGTTGAATTTAATTGGACCAAAAGTACTTAAAAAATACATATTTATAGAAAATCATAATCATGATCACTCGCGACGCACGCCGCGTGGCTGACCTCTGAAGCCGCGTAACAGTCAAACGGGATTTCCCCAAAAACCGACAGCCGGGTGGAGCACTCAAGCAGCGAGGCCACGAGCGGCTCGTTGCTCGCTGATTTCCCCGTAACATGACGTAGCTGACTGCTCGAATGCTCGCTGTGTAACGTGTTACATTACACCTCGTAACTTTGGTCAGTTCCCACCTTTAAATCGTTAGTATGCTGTCCATGTTCATGCCCCACTATAGTTTTTTTGTTTTGTTTATTAACCAATAAGCAACCAAGACCGAATTGTTAGTACCTCTAACTAAAACTTCATATAATGTGATATAAATAAGTATATTATTATTAAGTCACGCAAAAGATACTTAATTCGCAAACAAGTTAAAACATATAAAAAATAAAATTCTTACAAATTTCCATAAAATTTAACTTTAATGTAATTTACCTTCCAATGGCATACGAGTACAACATAGACAAATTTTTGTGTCTACTCAATATTCTTTATTATTACTCTGACATTTCATATTTTCCACTAGAATCGAAGCCACGGAGATTGCCCATACGAATTGAATTTTATAAAACCTCTTTATTCTTGACGGAATCATCCAACACGTCAAAAATTTGGGTAAATATTTCAAATACATCAACAAAATGGAAAATGTATAAACGCGTGATAAAATAAATCTTACACAAGAAACAAGCAAAATGTTTATAAAAAATAAATGGAAATTTTATATTTCATCTGTGTCATCCTCTTGATTTCGTATGTAATTTATTTAATACAGCCATATTGGATATTTATATTATCGTTCGCTGTTGTTTATACAATGTACAGTCAAATATGTATGATATTTTAAATACAGACTTCTAGGTAAGAATATTATTATTTAGTTATTTATCAATATTTAATATAGGGAAATTTTGAGTGTGTAATTATAATGTCCTTGCACCGCATATGAGATTCAAACCCCGGATAACTTAAAAAACGCCGTCACAATTTTTCTAAGGCGCAATATAATTTTATTAATGGTGTGTATAAGAGAGATTAGCCGTAGCTGAATCTGCCTTGAGAACAATATTCTTAATCAACTTGCTTGATAGTAAAAATATCTTACGTATTATTAATCCCTTACTGTGCATACAAAAATCTCACAGAATTGTCCTTACGCCTAATTTAGATACTTCTACTTATAATATATTCCAGAATTTTATATAATCCATCTAGTATCTCCAAGCTATGTTCTCACGCAAATCCAAGCGATCAAATCATGCCGAGGGCCAGCATAGAGTTAATTGGCGGATGTTGATTTAAATATTCTCGCACATATGGCGTCCTAGTCTCTAACGTAAGTAGAAATTTGGTAGAGTACAAATATACAACACGGAGGTAAACAGTATGAGGTTGAATATCATTTATTTAAGGTAAAATCATCTGCTCCAACTAATAAACACGTGATCAGACAAAACTAGCGGCGTTTTTATATTATGAATAGATTATCAATTGTCTAATAAAATTATTATCAGATTTTAATTTAAAGAAATGACAAAGATAATCAAACCATTGTATTGTCAGGTTTCGAGATTATAAGCGTTACTTTTTTCTATTGAGAAATACATTTACAGAACTCCACGCCGGGGCACCTTATTAAAGTGACGTGGGGGTATGGGAGTCGGTCCGGGAGCTTGCTTTCTATGGATGGAGGCAGGGTAATAGTTTCCATACAATTATTTCTACGCTTTACGTTCCCTTGAGATAGCTGAGATACAAAATACTTTTTTTACACTTATAAACAAAATACAGGTTAAACCAGAAACTTTTCCGCGTCTATTGACAGCTTCATTACTTTACTATCGATTCCGATTTCAATATTGAGTTAATAGTAATTCCAATGTGATGTCAAGAACAGCTAAATTTGCTTTCTTCGTAACAATTAATAATTGTAATTGGTGCTTTCTAAGAGATTTCCATAGTCTAATAGAGCAGGTGGTCCTGCAGTTCCTTTTCTTTCTTCTTTACCAAATCATTTAGAACCAAGTGTACAAGCCAAGGGTACACATTTTGCTCACTCAGGTGTTCTTAGTGTTATAACCGTGGCGAATAGAATAGAATAGAAAATGTTCCGCTATATTTTCTCACATTAATAGCATTTATTTATTTGGCATTACATTATTCTTTTCTTATACGTGAGTGGTAAAATATGTAAAAATAAAAACCTCTATTATGAAAACCCTCCCGTTGACCCAGGAACCGTACAACTAAAAATCTGTATAAAAACACTTTAACAGTATATTAAAAAGTTGTGAACAAATAATACTAGTGTTGAATAAATAATACTGAAGTGTCAATACATTAAGATACACGTTATTAGTATTTGTAGAGCATACACCGTGTTCGGACGTCAAGAAATATTCGAATACAAATGAATATTGATAATAATCGATATGGATATAAGTGATATTTTTTTGTTGACGGTGCTATTAATTAGTTCTGGAAATGCTATCAGACCGAAGGTTTGTTTTTAATAATTAGTTTTTTAATCTATAAATGTATCGATTTATTAATTACACTTATTTAAAATGTTAAAATGGTTGAAATAATTCCTAGTTAAATAGATATAAAAATAAATTGATCGCTTCGTTGCGTATGAAAATATACTAGTTGCTAAATGAAGTTAATTTTACAGCGGATATAATGTTTCCGAACCTGAAGGTTGTCTTAGGTTCGAAATACTCAATTATATCTATGTATACAGTTTAACTGTAAATTTGAACGACATGTGAATAACAATTAATGAATATGAACACAATAGGTAATAATTAACAAACATAATATTTTTTACGTCACATATGTTATTACATATTTCCATTTTTAATATTCTTTACTTTACATTATATCTTTACAATATTATGCCATCTTAGGAGTACATTAATATTGATAAATATGTGAGGAAACCTTTTTGGGATTTCTAATATTATGTTTTATTATGATTATAGTTTAGTTCTAATAAATCCTAGATTAAGTACCAACAAATATCCATTTATTTTTTCGAAAAGTTTTGTAAAACATTAAAGTAGTAAGTGGGTGACTAGTGTTTGCAATTTCTCAGTACAAACCAGTAACTATACGAGGTCAAAATGAACATGTGGGACAGTAAAAGTGGTCCTACCTCTCTATTTCAATGTTAATATATTAATATGACCCGATGGAGGACCTTAGAGAAGGTCTTACGCAGGTCCATAGACAAAGTAAATTATCATTGCTAAGCCGTAGGACGTGTGATTATGATATTGGTTGACGTAGTAATCGCCAATTTTGACTCATAATTCTAGTGATATTCAGGTCCCCGGCAGCCATACGTTTCTTGTCTGGCTTAAATCTAGCCGTACTTGCGACCGCAGTTCCTAATTTAGTTAAAAATCGTTATCTTTTATAGAATCAAATGGATCACGTTTGTCAAAAACTACCGGACGGACTATTGCTTCACCAATAGAATAGTCTAATTCTTGAAGAAAGTTTGGAAGGAAATTGTTTGTGAGGTTTTATGTAAATTGACTAAAATATAACGTTAATTGTTTAAGACGACGTTAAAATGTTTGTTATCATACACGAAATCCTGCGCTATTGAATTCTGATTCCCGATGATCAGCATAGTTCTTAGTAAGGTATAATCAAATCTTGGAATTCAGAATTCAGCGCAATGTTTCAATCTCCTGTTCCATGTTTTTGCGTTCGTCATATCACTCAAGTATAAGCCATGACATAGTGATATAAATAACAGCAATAGTCGTATTAATTTAAATTATAAGTCAAACGATTGAAAATAGTTATACACAATTGACAGGATAACAAACTATCAATAATTGTCACTAAACAGTTTATTTATTTATTAGCCAGGCAGCGATTACGTAATATTTAAAAATTATTGCCGAATACTGCGGAAGGATGAGAATCAGAACAACAAATGTTATAACAATAATAGCTGAAAAGTTCGTAGGCTAAAATAGAAAAAAATATTTTTTTAGATAGAATTTGATTCGGCTTCGCGAACGATACAATGATTATAGTGGTCATACGATTTTTCTTTACCATTTTTATAGTACGATTTGCCTTTAGCTAAAAATAGACTTCACACACAAATTACATATACAGTTACAATACAATATAATAACTAAAATTGCATAAAGTTAAAAGTACTATGGTGATGGTCCATACTCCATGGTTTAAAAACACTGTTTTACTGTGGTGATTCCTGTAGGTTACCCGAACCCGAAACACGAAAAATAATTTTAATAATACAAAAACACAGCAAAAATTATGTTCTGTAAGAAATTACGCCTTTTTTAAAAAACTGCATCTTTTTCAGTTACGGCTAACAGTATACTATGAGAGTGAGTGTCCTGATAGTGAAACATTTATACTCAAGCAACTTCAGCCGACAGTGCAACAACTGCACAACTATACTACACTTGAACTAGTGCCTTTCGGCAAGGCAAGGGTGAGCTTACGACAAATTCATAGACTACAGCTAAAAAATATAGAAAGATGTTTAATACTGGTTTCGTTCAATATCTAAAGAAAAATAATATTACTTTTGAATTTTCCAACCCGAGCCAGAATGGTTTTCTTTAGCAGGTGTCTAAATAATAAACTAATATTATAAACATTTAGCATTTGTGTATGTTTTCAATAAATTAAAAAACTGAACCGATTTAAAACAACCACAACATTATCCCTGATTATTAAACTAAATTTATTAACTGTATAGATATTTGTTTAGTGGGTAATAAATAAATTGCCTTTTTTAAAGAAGCCATATATTAACCAACAAAGATCATACATACATTCTTTACTAAATAAAAAACGTATATAACTTATAACAAATGATTCACAGAGTATAAACTATGGTAACGACGGCTTCCAATGCCAGCACGGCTCCTCAGAGTGCCTTGGTAACATGGTACAGGACTGCGCACTTAATCGTATGAAGCAGTACACTGATGTTATGAAAGTGGCTTATGTCGCCTGCGAGATGAAAACCAGGTCGGGGGCTAAAGGAGATCTGCATGTAAGACTTTTGCCTATGAATTTATTTATTTTTATCACATTTTTTCACACAGTTAAGTTGGTTAGGCTTCGTTCTACCTTGACGTCTGGCGTTCTACACAACGCTTTTTAATATACTTATTGTATTTCCGAACCGTTACAAATTAGGCGCCTTTAAGAAGAGAGTACCTTAAAGGCCAGCCATGCACTTGAAAACCTCTCGGTGATTTAGATGTCCATGGGCGGCGTGTTTACACTTAACATTAAATGTCCCGCCTGCTTGTTTGCCTGTCGTATAAAATTAATAAAAAGCAACTAGCGGGCCTTATCCAGTGTGTCCATAGGATTACCTAACACATACTCGATGCACCTGGATGTGCCATAGCAGTCCCAGAACTGTTAAAGCATTATTATACGGAATACGAAGAGTGTTATACGTTTTACGAGAGAACTGCTAGGTTATACTATACCTAAGTTTTTGTGAAAATGCGAGGGAACGTCTCCGAATCGAGACTAGTTTAATCATGAAATTATATCAAAAACGGTTTCGACAAACGGGTGTCATAGGTCGTTCATTAGTGTTCGCAGTAAAGCGGGCCATAGACGGACCGCATGTTGCAGTCAAGACCGACTGCAATATGCGGTTTGCTCAGGAACTGCTCGAGCGGTCCGTGTATTGCGAATATGAATTTAGTATGGAAACTGCAGATCGCCGTGCGGCGACCGCATATTGCAGTCGGTCGTGACTGCAACATGCGGTCCGTCTATGGCCCGCTTTAGTCTCTGAATTTTACCCGTAGACGGCTTTATCACCAGCGGTTTTTTGGTCTCTCATGAACATCCCAAGCTCTTTTATATATAGTTAGTTTTTATTGCCTTGTTATGTTAACTGGAAAAAATTAAAGCATTAAACCATTAAACTTAATAATATGCGTCACTAATAGTACGAATCATTGTATGTTAAAACCGTATTTATTGATATTGTTAATGTGAATGCGATAAGATATAGAATGCATTAACTTCGCAGATTAAAAATAAATCTTTACATTTCTTTTTTTGTATAGATGGACAACAAAATCGGCTAAGTTCAATATTCTAAATAGATGAATATAAAGTTGTTTATTTTATATTGTACAATAAATAATTCTTCTTATTATTTTATTGTTAATCCGTGAGTTCACCTCGCACTAACAACGCTCCCTTCGTCACTCACGTCACGTCATTTTTGGAATCTCATGGTATTCTGATAAGCAATTTCACATTACGTCTTGACAAGCGGAGGGACCGTGTAGTTTATTGATTATCAGAATGCCAAATCGTAAAATGACTGCTCCACGACTGATTTGAGCGCGACCGCCGCTGCGAAAACCGCTGTGAGAGTTCGAAAAGTGAGTTACAGAATCGCAAGGCTGTACAAGAAAAATATTAACAGAGTTATTTATATTTACTATCCCAACTCAGAAACCATTATTTAAATCTTTAGATTATAATATTTACACGGTTTTCACTACTTTAAATATTTAGTAAACTTATCAATTGTTTAACATTTTCAGTGTGTCCAAAATGCGAAACTGTCTCCTAAAGATGTAGAAGACTGTGTCTTGACAGGTGAAGGAACATCGCTACAACTTCACAGCGAATACCAAACTAACAAAGTGCGACCCACCTTCATACCGACTATCACTGTTAACGGGGTAAGAATAAGCTGAAATTTCAAACTAACATAAAATGTGGAATAAAAGATCGAAACAATTTTACATAATATGTTTCATAGAGACTATTACGGCTCATGCCCACGACCCGGTTTTTCGGGTGTATGTCCGGTCGACAGTCTTGTATGGGACACTATGACGCCATGCACACGACGCGGCTTTCTGCGCACCCGGGCACGATGCTCGCCGCGTATACGCCCGGTGCGCAGTGGAGTATGGCAGTGTATGAGCGGCGCGTGCCGACTACCTACGCAGTACGCACAACGCAATATTATATTATATAATTAGTGAAGTCGACCAGGAATTATTAATCGGAGATATACTACTGCGCCTATTTGTATCTTCATGTTTAAGTTTGGGTTCCAAAATATGTAACATTTTTATAATGTTTCTTTTTTCATTCAAAAGTACTTCTCAAATTTCTCGTCATAGTTGCTTCTGAATGAGCGTATGAAATGCACCATGATCTTCTCTTTCTGTTCACATGGGAGGTACCCAATGTCGTCCATGTATTTTTTCTCGTCTTTTTTTAGCTTTTTATACATGTACCACGCAATAATACATTTCCTCTTTTTAACACTCAACATTTTATACGTCCACAATTCATTGAATGAAAAGACCGTATGAAGGCGGCACCTCGATGAAACCGGGTCGTGTACAAACCGTCTTGTGTGCAAGCTCGGACGGTTTCTACCCGGCGCCGGCCAAAAACCGGGCCGTGTTGAAACCGTCTCGTGGGCATGAGCCCTTATGGATCCCATCTGCGGCAATCAAATATTTGATTGAGGCAAAATTCTCTAAAAAAATTTACTAAATTCTCTAGTCACCTAGTGTGCCTCATTGTACTTTAATGCTATACTATTAGTATTCTTAGGAAAAATAACAGGCGATGCAATAAGTATCGCACTAATAAGAGTATTATTTATTATATATATTTCCTATATTATTAACATAGGAAATAATGTTATTTTGTTTTAGGTATTTGATCAACACATTCAAGATAATGCCCAAGTGGATCTTTTCAGTACTCTGTGTTCAATATTGAAAGAAGCTGAGCCGTGTGCGAAACGCTATAACTGGATGGCACTTAATTATGTATTAATAAATCAACGGTGAATATATCTATTAAAACAGTGTTGTTTTTAATTTACAATCAATAACTTTGTTTGCGTCAAGCAATTAAGCACCAGAAGCTAGAACTAGACTAGTGTTACATGTGTTACGCTCGTTATAAAGTCATTCTTTTTAGTCTTCATCACAACTCTTTCTATTGTTAACCATGTCTTCAGTTAAATATAATTCAGCAGTAACCCGCTGATTTTGCGCGTAGTTCTATATATATGAGATACAGCTTCTTTAGTTACTGTAAAACATAACAAATACGAATGAAGATACTTAAGTAAGATACGAAATGCTTGAAAGACTACATGTGGCTAATCTATTATTTGACCCAATCGGATAACTGCGGGTCACAAGCCTGTATGCCTGACTACTTTCTAAGTTTTAATAGAAAATAGTGTAGGCATAGTACCATATAATATTTTATGATTTTTAACACTTGAAATAATAATCCCTAAGGTAGTGCGTCCAAATTACGGCTGTGTACCCATCGACATACCACTTTTTACTTATTTGCATTAGATTCATACAACTATGTGCGTACAACACGATAAACATCGCGTCCTCCGTCACGGTGTTACGGACATACACAAACATACCTTAGACCCGAAAAATGTACCGCGTGTGTTAAACACAGTAAGCTGATGACTTTATAGTCAGGATTAAGAAGAAAATTATTACGAAACAAATACAGAAACCTCAAGACAAGACCAAAGTAGGGACACTGTTTTTAAATTTGGCTGGGGATTGTTGACTAATTCGGATAAATGGGTGCAAACTCAAATTTAAAATAAAAACAACAATATTAAAGGCACTTTTATTTGGGTCTTAAAAATAATTCTATAAATAAAGCAAAGATATAATATACTTTAAAACCACGTGTCGATAATTTTACATCGATTTTCTATGGGCCTTGATATAACATTATTTACAATGACATTTTCAATGCTTGATAACGTGTGTTTTACAAAACTTATGTATACAATGAATTAAACCTTGATATCACGATATTACAACAGAGTTATTAGTAATAATGCTTTGTATTCAAAAGCGCAGCAGGTAGAGAATCGAAAAGAATTTTTTGTAATAATAATAAAAATCTTTATTTCTTCTCTCACATATACATACAAGGTTATTATGATTAAACTAAGATGATAACATTAGGAAGTGTATGTGAGAGACTGGTCTCTGTAACAGGAGACCTGAGTGACAAATAGCCAGCCTCTCCACCACCGGACCGGAACACGTACAATCAGGTCATTGTCATAAGATACAATAGAAGAAATAATAGTGTGTGTGTGTGCGCACAATAATTTATTTGTCAGTTTATTTATTGTACAGTCAATACCAAATTACAGTTTTCACCTACTGAATAAAACTCAGTTTGCTGAAGTCTTAAACTAAGTCTATTTTTTATAAGGAGTTTCATTGCATTAATTTGTGGGAGAGTTATCGACAATCCAGCGATGGTAGTGGCCTACATTGGTGTATACGCTGGGCACACCTTCACTTCCGCAGTTCTCGGAGCCGAATGAGACTATGCCAACCTTGAAATAATATGTTACATGAAGGGAAGAAAGTGAACGATTCCAACCGAGGGTTTAGTAAAACAATTGGCTCGGCTGATTGCCTTAATACACAGAGGGTGAAATCATATTTCTTCCGAATGTGATAGTGTTATCTACTACACTTTACAAAGAAAATGAAACGAAGTTTTGATTAAAATATAATTAATTAGTTGATAAGGAACGCAAACACGTTCATTGTTTCTTTTTTATTCATAGGTAAGTGGCTGGTATCATTGCGCACTTGGAGATAACTTTGTTAATGACATCAATTAATTTTAATATAAAGTTCTGCCTCATTATCAGCAACACTATGGCGTACTTTCAGCAGGTGAATTAAATATAATTGTCTTAGTTATGCGTATGTAAAATAAGTATGAACCTAGAAAACTCAAAACTTTATTAGTTAAGGTAATTTTTCAATTTAACTCTAAAGATTCATGACGTGAAGTAAATAATGAGTTTTATTTAAATATTTTCTTACCTGTACAAACATGCCATCCCTCTTCATAACCAGGGGGAGCCCCACCAAAACCGGAACAAGCGTCCTTCCCCTGTTCCCCCCCAGCGCATAATTGTCCCTCGTGTATGGGCACGGATTCACCGAACACTCGCTCACACGTTTCTAAGGGAACTACCGGGACTTCCAGCTGTTGTTGACGACTCCCCTTAAAAGATGCAAGTTTTAACGTATTTTAAATAGATCTTCGTGGTCTATTGCTTCAAGATGTGATGTTCAATGTTTCAAGGAGGGATCCTTGAAACATTGTAAAATAAAAATTTGCCGATTTAAAAGAGTGACGGAGAGTCAATAGCCAATTCTTCTCGTGCGCTTTACGCTTTTGATTTGAGAACTGGCAGTAAACGTAGATTTACAAGTATTTTATATTGTCTTTATGAATTAATATTTTTTTTTAATTATTCTAGTTTTTGGAAACTATTCAAAACGGTATGTTGTTTAAAGTTAATTGAGAACCCTCAAAATCAGAGAATCATCATAATTTAATTAGATAAGTTGGAGAATGTGTCTACAAAAGCAATAATTAAGATTCTCGCTCAGATCTGTCGCTGTATTTTTGTACAAATTGCAATGCTCTTAAATTGGCATAATAGCACTTACTGCTGTACTTTGTCCGGACAGTTTTCCCCAGCCCACGAGCGAAGCCCGTTCGTCCACTACCAATGGTCTGTCATTGAGGCAGATAGGTGCAGCCGTCACTGGGGTGATCAAAAATGATTAAATATATAAAATAATATAGTTGGTGATTTAGATATTTAAGACGGGCCTACTAATAAACCAACAAATGCACTCAGAACATACAGGTCACGGAAAAATTAAAAAAAAGGAAATATATCTTAAAAACCATCAGATTCTGAATTTTCTCAATACACAACACAGCTATTTTAAATATAGTCAATACATACTAATATGATGTTACAGAGAAATCTATTTCTCACAACAGAAACTGGAAAAGAATATTAATAGCAAATATACAATATTTTATTTGATTCGATTGAAAATCAGATGATGACGGTGAAAATCAATTCAGTGTCTGCTGCAGCTGAAAGCCAGAAATTGGCGGAAGGTGGTGCAGGACAGGGAGCAGAACTTTCTCGTTTCGGTGGCCAAGGCACTTTTTGGGTCGCAGGACCAGCGGAGTGTGTGTGTGTGTGTGTGTGTGTGTGTGGAGGTCATCATAACATTTTCAACGACGGCACTCTGTATCTTTAATAGCAATCCCGACGTTTTTAAATGCAATTATTAGGGAGTTCTCCCAATTCCTGTAGCGCTAACCTCGCAACCTTGATCTCATGTGGTACTCAACATTAAAGTCGAGTTCAGTTCTACTATGCAAGTTACAGAGTACCAGCCGTGGTCGAAAAATTAAGAAATGTAATACATTCTTCTCCTGGTATTGACGCCATTATCGTGATGTGTTTTGGTTATCACTACTAGACTTCGGTTCTTTAAAAGGCTTAACAAACATGAAGACGCTATTTTGAGAGTTATGAATGTAGTATTTACCGGAGTATTTAATTTCGTCCTTCAAAATGATGAGGGCTATGTCATGTCTGAATATCTTCTGTTCGTATCCAGGGTGTACAGAGACGCTCTCAACTTTGAGGGCTTGAGGTGGCGGCGCACAGAAGAAATCTGAACAATCGGGACTACGGCTGACGTCCCATTCACCCACCACCACTGTGGATCTATTACATAAATAAAAGTCCTTACAAGATTTCTTGAAATGAGTGCACATATCCCAAAAAATAATGGCCCGATTTTGATAATAAACTGTAAAACAAAAAACTTAGCGATTAAAAGTGGCGGAGAGTTTATTGCCAGATCTTCTCTTCCGTTCTATTACTGCCAGTTCCAGCATTTAATATGTATTTCATTTTGACGTTCATAAGTGTACATTGTGTTACCTAAATGAATTAGAATTGATTTGATTTTCCTAAGTTAGCTATTTAAATCAAGATATGAAATTTGGTTTTGATACTTCTGAATTTAAAAGAATTAAGCACGTGCTTGGAACTCATATTCAAACAACATACATGTATAGGTCAAATTCATAGCCTCGTTTTCTACGTCAGTTAAAAATGTACAATTCAAAACACCTACATATAGCAGAAGAGGACAACGCGATGCAATATCAAAAAATATATAGTGTAATTATATATTGTGAATTTTATATACTATATAAACTTACGCTCCGCTTTTTCATATTTGAATTTTAATGAAGCATACATAAATTATTTAGTTTATACGTTAATGACGTTTAATTACATATATTACAAATTGGCTATTACTTTCAGTTACGGCTATAAATGGTGTACAAGTTATAATATTTTTAATATGTATTGTCATACTTACAATTTGTACCCTTCCGGTTTGGCCAACGCACAGTGAGCAGCTGTTAGAATTATCCTTTTGCCGATGATGGAGCCTGTACACGCAAACTTCACACTACCCGTATCTTTATCTGGAAAATGACAATTCAATATTCTTGTTATTACATTTATACAAAAAAATGTGTGCGTGTACTAGGTGTACACACGTAAGAAGTGAAACTTCTTTATGACCTTATTTTTCGAAAAATGATCTACTATATGGAACTCTACAGAAATTGGTTAAATAAAGCTAAATTAGATAAAGTTTTTATTTATTATTAGATAAAGGCTTTTATTATCATAGACATGAATACAAATACAATTATTTCATTTTACCTTATTACTACTAAGATTAATACAGAATTTCATTAGTTGTAATAGAATTATTACTATCATTGTTATCGTTATTATATATTTTTGTTATTAATGGCTTCGAATCTCTTTGGATCAACCGTGGTAGGGACAAGAAAAAGATGGCGCGTAACCGAAAAATGTGACGGTTTGCTACAAAATTTCTCCCATACGTCGATAAAGAAGTTTCACTTCAAAAATATATAAATATGGGGGAGTAAGGATACACCTCAGGGTTGCGTATACACTACTTTTATTGTTAATAATAAAGATTTTATTCATAAAAAGTTACATATCTCATATCTCAGCACTTCAATTCCTTTTATACTAACTGATATATCATCATACTAACTTGCGAAACCCACTCTAGCCACCCAGGGCTGTGCCCCTAAACCATTATAGTCAATCCCTCGTACCATGCTCTGTCCACATTCAGGGTTGCCATGTTGATACACCCGGCCACACTCACAAGACGGACAGCACACAAAATCTTCTTCATTTGAGCTTCCACATGTTAATTCATTCAAACGGAGAAAATATCTGAAAATATTTATATCTTCTTAAATATTAAACAATGAGACAGCTAGATATCCTGAACATGGCCATACCTACTCTTCTGTCTTATTTATTGATTATTATTACCAAACCTTATAACATATTAAACTTAGTATTAAACCCAAGAGTAAATTTATTTACATACTTGTTTGGACGACTATCATATTAACATAAGAAATACTTTAAAGAACAGCATCCAATTATACCTAGAAGATAATCATATCATCAGTTACCATTATTTTTACCTTAACTTATAATTTTTAGAATAGCTAATGTTTTTAAGACGATGTGAAAATGCCCATATGGTCAATAAATATTCAAAACAGGACATTGACTAGTATTTAGCTTAGTTCATACAAAATGTGTATCATATATTCCAATCACTTTTATGACTATAAGGATATTTATTATTTGATAAATCAAATAAACCTTAACAAGTTCAACAAGTAGGATATACAAGGCAACCGTGGATGGTGAAGTCAGGTTAGGCCTACCAGCCGTGTAGTAAATATCTGGACCAAATCCAGGAGGTACTAGAGAAGGAAAAAGTTAAAAGTTAAAGCATCATGGTGAATGTCATGAAAGTGGATGAAGCATAAGGTAGGTATGTCAGGACGATAGCAAGTGGAGATCCGTGGTCTATGCCTACCCCTTTGGGAAAAAGCTGTGAACATATAAATAAATAAAAACAAACTTTACCTATCTGATGAGAAACATGCATAATCCAACAAATCTTCTAATAGTGGACATTGACTGACTGGAACACATGTTGTATTGGGTGGACATCTTGCCTGAAAAATATATTTTAGATATAAACAAATAGTACCAATGTTTCACTTCTTTTATTTTGTTTCTGAATGAAAAGACAAAATTATTTCATTTTCTAAAAAGACCTAAAAGAAAAATAATAGTTTTAATACATGAGTTTTACATGTGATTTACAACACCTGTAAAATTTTTCGCAAAATGCTGCTTTGTTTATTCTGCACCCACCAAAATCGATAAAATTTCTATTTTCTTTTATGGTAAACATACTACTATACCTATCTCTTTCATCTTATTTATTCTTAGAATCTACATAATTTAGGTAAGTTTCTTTTTATGTAGCTACTTACAAGATTTGAATCACCGTCAACCCGTGGATTCCTTTCTAAACTTATTGATATACCTAAAAAGAGAACTTACATTAAAATGATTTCTAAGACATTCTTTCGTATAGTGTTTTGATGTTCGTACATCTAAATATATAAAAGAAAGTCGTGTTAGTTACACCACTTATAACTCAAGATCGGTTGGACCGATGTTAGTTATCTCTTTTTTGGTGGATTCTTCTCCGCTCCAAAGCAGAATAAGTAATTAAATATCGGATAAATATGTAACAATAAATATATTAATTAATTTTACGAATGCAAACACCATGTGGTGCCATCTGTTGACCATTCGTGTCAGTTCAAGAAATTCCGATCTTGAGGTGAATGAGGAGATGCATAACCAGGCTTTGATCTTGATCGAAGACATGTGTTACCTCATTAAAAAATGTTGTATATCAGAAAGTAGTAAGTACTTCAACATGCAGTATCGCAATATGGGCTCTAGAGAGAAGCGTAAAACTGCCATTCTTCTTTCGCAATGGCAAGAAATAAAACATTTCTGTATTTGAAAAAAAAGTTGTATTAATGTTAACCTTCATGAAATCCTAAAATAAGTTTAACTAAAGTTAACACGATATTATTAGACTAGCCAATAATTGGGTTTTTTTTTTCAAAGAATTTTGTGTTACAGCTTTGGAAAACTTTGAGAAAGTGATATACAATATGGGGCTATTTATATATATATATATATATATATATAAATAATGCTTTAATTTTAAACAAAGTTGTGAAAAATATTTATATATGATATAATATGAGTGTTTTAGATTTATAACATGCAATCTATTTGTTGTTTTGATTTCGTTAATGCGTAAAACGGTGCGCCATATATTTTTTTAAAGCAAACTAAAAATTGACTATCAAATATTCCCCGCCTTTTTTCATTTAAGATCTTGGAAGTGATGGTTATTGTTCTGATTCAAAATCGTAAATTATAGAAGCATGTGTTATGTAGTTTTTATCTTATTATTATTATATAATTAACGAGAAACTGAAGAAATTTGTAACATTTATCGTATTGGAAGTCCATGTTGGTATTATTAATAATTGTTGTTCAATCTTTGTTCCTGTTCTTTCCAATTAATTCTTTATAAAATTTAACAGTTTGTATATATGTATAACACTAATACTAATCGAAAAAAGCAACCAAGCTTATACAGAAGATCACGTTCACGTCTTGTAGTTCTGTTACTTTTACGTACACGTTCTATTACGTCAAAGAAGTGTGTGTTCTCTTCAACTCAACAGAACACTTATTATTAAATAAAACACTGTTTATATACCAAATTAAAATGTCATAGTGTTAATAAATATTCAAATTCACCTTATTTCACATTGAATAAATATTGAAATTATCGTTCCTAGGCCCATTGTTATGGACCTATTTATTTTTTATTATTTTGGCGTTGTAAGCTTTTGTTCGCATACAAACAACAAAGTCAAAATTGTGCATAATAATAAAAACCAATGTTGCATGAGTAATCATCATTACAAATGACCTTGCACCGTATTCTCATCACAAATCGAGGCTGTTCACTGAATACCACATTACTGTAATTACTATGTCCTTGATGTCAGTTAATTTATGAAATAAAAACTATATGTAGAGACGGTATAATCAAGCTATAATTATTTATAATAACAATAAAGACGAATGGCTGGTTTAATAAAAAGATAATTAAAATTCGTAAATTCTAAGGAGAAAATTTAAAATTATCAAATTTAATTTAAAATTTGTAAATGAAATACAAAATTGTAAGAGGCAAAGCTACGAGAAAAATTTGATGTTGACTTACGCATTATTTATGTTTCTATTAGAATTGATGTAGGAAACGAATGTTAGTTCTAATATAGTTTAATGATAAGAAATCAAATATCCCTAAAACATATTTACAGATACAATCGAAAGCCTCTCGCTGCTCTATAAAATCAAAACAGTAGCGCCACCTTTTTAGGTCTGGGCCTCAGATTTCTGTATCGATTTATTGCTCGATGCTTTACATAAAAATCGGGCAATAAATTTTGTACATGAATTGCATCGTTATTTAGAATGAATATAACGAAATATAACGAATTATTAACATAAGTATTATTATTTAAATTGTCACTTACTTCCGAACTGTCCGTTAGCGCTATTGATTAATAAAATCCACAAATACACTTGATTCATAATTAATTTCCATTCACGAATCATGATCAATTATCACTATATATTGTGCTCACATGTCACGGGCCGCGGTGTGCTCATAAATGATACGGTAGTGAGCTTCGATTGAATCACTTACCGCATTAAGAGGCGCTCAACATTTTCAATAATGGTTTGAGTTCCGACAAACTATTTAATTAGTATAATATATAAAATAAAACGCCTGTGTATTTCATCTCTCATATAATTTAGTTAGCATACTTCAAATAGATACTTAGGTTAGTAGAGTAGATTAATTTTTATGTAATATTTTTTTATGTAGTATTTTGGTGTATACTAAAGACCACTGTATGTCACACATCCTCTTATTTATAAAAAAAAAATAGATAACAAGGTGCATGCACGTGTGTGTCTGTATATACACTACAAAAATCAATGGAGTTTTGTGGAAAGGTAACAGTACCCTAAAGTAACTTAGTTAAGTTTTTGATTGGTTTATATATTAAAAAGTACTTTTTGTATAAACATATGTATTTATATATTAGGGCCTTAAAACCTTTTATTATATAATTTCCAACAAAAGAAAAACAATAACAAACCTGTGTGTGAATCACAACAATAATACTAAATGTTTTACACAAAATAAGACAATGAATAAATATGTTTTGAAGCAGACGTTATAATCATAAATCATTTTTAGTACATTGTAGCATTTAACATTTTATTTTTGATTAAAATAGGCAAACAAATTATTTATAATATTATAACCGTTACAAAAATAGTAATTAATAAATTAGTTTTATTTTGTAGTATGCAATTGTCAATTTGATTTCATAACAATTGTTGATTGTAGTAATTGACATAATATTACCATTCAAGTTATCATAGCTTTTTATATTGCCTCTTAACAACTCTGCAAGTTTTCTCAAAGAGTATAGCAGCGACCACAGATTACACTTGCCCATCCACACTCACCAGGTTTACCAGACTAATGACTTTTATTAACATTGTAATCTATTTTTTGGTTTCATAATCAAAAGTCGTAAGTAAATTGAGGCTGCGATATTACTAGGTAAATTAACTAGATGTAACAAAAACTATGAGGACTGGACACAAGAGGCACAGAGCGTGTTAATCGGTTTGAAAATCAGTTTTTTTGTTATTCCTTTGTTGTATTACGTTTTTATCCGACGAGATGTCATTCACACCGTCGGAGCCGCTCATTAAATATAATTGAAAACTTATATTTCGTATTATAACAGTTTATTATATCAAAGCGTAAATTGATGGCTGAAAATTGTGTCTCTTTGATTTAATTTTAAATAATAATATTAGTAAATCTTTCTTTAAATGTTAGGTTAGATCTTGATCTAGTCTAGTCATTGTACCACAGTTTCCCGACAGCTACGCCTCCACTAGTGCTTTCCCTTTATTTAATTTTTTTTTCCTTTATTTTTTTAACTGTTGACTGGAATGGATCGCTTAGTGAAATGTCCTCCTGTTACCTTCCTAATTATTTATTTAAAATTAATAAATATGTAAATAAAATCATTCAATGAAGAAACACGAAGTTACGTAAATAAAGCACTTAGTATTTATTTAGGTTATTTTTTTTAAATTCAAAAATGTAGTACTCGTGTAATCGAATACAATATTATAGATCAAGTAAATTATTGTCTGCTTTGATTGCGAGGAAGTTGCATGGATCTGGTTAGCGCTGTGTCTGATTTATTGAGTTTTCATGTTATTTCTTATTTCTTACATCTCATAAATGTTTGATTGTCCACGTATTAATATGTGTGGCATGAAACTAAAATTGACATTCATTTTAGCAGAACTTTAGAAAAACGAAAATAAAGCAGGAAACGAACGAATTCCCAAGCCATTAAATCACAGCATGACGGTGACTGACAGCGTTTCCTAATCAGATAATTATGTACATTCATAGAATACATTTTGATATACCCTCTAATGAATGGAGCCATAATATTTGAAATTTCCTACTACTCTACCTACTAATTCATCTTTTTGTAAAAAAAATGTATTGAAGGACCAAAGCAAGTGAAGGACCTTCTTGAAATAGTCAAGCTTACATCCGCATAACGGTATACAAAAAGGATTTTAACATATAAAAACAACCTCTATCAATTTATAAAAAGTAATTGAATGACGTTCGTTCGAACTGACTGTCTTTTTGATTAAAGTTATTCAAGCATGGCGTAGCGAAAATTATAACTATTCCAATTATGGCCGCGAAATTCTTAGTAGATAATGCAAGCTCCGTGTAAAGTGAAAATAACGGCGCAACAATATACCGACCCGAGGTTTAATCAAAGCAAAATGAACCTGAGAAATAGCGTTTCGGACCATGTCTTCTTCACTTATGTATGCCTGGTTGATGAAGTGAAACCAATAAATAATGGACTTAACTATGAATCCGATAGCGAAGTAAGTAACGGAGCTCGAGATATTTATTGATTTTATTTCCCGTTAATAATCTTTTTTTAGCTGGACAATGACCGGCCCATTCAAGTGGAGAGGTCGAAAGCACTACATGAACTCGTAGAAGCTAAAAAACAGCTTCAGACAACAGACCTTGAAGAAATGCAGAATGGCGTAAGTCGAATATTGTCTACCTTTGATTATTATAAATGTTTAGACAGCGTCAATATACCTGTGGAAGATGCATGGCGTACTGATCCTCCAACCTAAAGGAGGATCCACGACCAGTCTAATTCTGGCCGACCCAAAGAGCACAGTGGCTCGAGAAATTTTATACGTATATCCTGTGCGGCCGGAATAATTTCGTAAGCGCGTTTCAAAGTTCGTCGTTATTGTGCATATTGTAGATGGCTACAGGCCTTATATGGGACAGAGTTATAAAGCCTTTTGGACGATAATATCATAGAATTTTTGATACCTTATAAGATTGCCTGGAAAATATTTCCCGTTGATCTCTATTGTTTAATTATTATTATTTTGAATGATAATTTATTGTGCAACGAAATGGTAAATAAATATATGTAATCATAAACAATTCTATAGAAAATTGCAAATACAAGCAACCTTGAATCACTGCAAGAGGAATTTCTGGAGGATAATGATAATAGAAATTGTGCCAATATTTTGAAACTAACCAGAATGAAATGGCTTTCAAGTCAAGAAGGCTCCCCGGAGTCCAGGTTGGTGCATTTATCGTGTAATTTTGGATAATGTTCATATATTTGACGACATTATGTCGTTACAGAAATATAAATGCCCTGACAGGCGCCAAAGTGCGAGATAGAAAACAGAATGGTAAGCAGATTAATTTAGAATTATAGTTTAATTAAAGTAATTGTAATTTCAAATATTAGGTCCTTACATATGAAAGTTTAAAAAGAATAAAAAGTTTTGTATGGGAGGAACAAAAAGTCGAATATTTTTAAATATAATATATTTAATTAATCAAAGTATGAACCTTTGTTTTCTATGCACTTTTGCTATCTCATAGGTAGTTCATTGATCCGTTTACTAAAAAACCAGTCGGACGGGAATCAATAAAATCTGTGAAGGCGATTTGGACGGCCCCATCAGAGTTAAATTTTTTCCCTTGCAAGAAGTTGTCCAAATTTCGAAAAAAATGGTAATCTGTTGGAGCAAGGTCCGGGGAGTACGGAGGATGTCTTAGACATTCCAATTGAAGCTCTTCTAATTTGGTAGCCGTCTGTTGTGCAGTGTGTGGTCTAGCGTTGTCGTGAAGTAGCAGTGGCGTGGAGCGATTGACCAGCCTAGGTTGTTTAGCCGCTAGCTTTTCCATCATGGTTTGCAATTGCTGACAATAGACATCAGCCGTAAAAGTCTGGCCAGATTTGAGAAAACTGCAATGAACAATACCGGCACTAGTCCACCAAACGCTTACAAGTAACTTTTTTGGGGTTAATTTTCGCTTGGGGCAGGATTTGGCTGGCTGGCCAGGATCTAACCTTTGCGCTGAGCGCTTCCGATTATCGTAAAGAATCCATTTTTCATCACAGGTAATGATTCGGTTTAAAATACCTTCATTATTGTGCCGGTTCATTGATGTAACGCAGCAGTCGACGCGCGTTTTCCGGTTTGCATCAGTCAATTCGTGAGGTACCCATCTTTCAAGCTTTTTAATCTTCCCAATTTGCCAAGTGAATTAAAACAGTTTTATCACTAACACCGCAGCCTGCAGCTAACTCGGACGTGGTTTGCGATGGATCCGCTTCCACAATAGCCTTCAATACTTCATTATCAACTTGGGTCTCAGGCCGTCCACGGGGCTTGTTCTGCAGGTCGAAATTTCCAAAACGAAAACGTTGGAACCAAAAACGAACTGTGTTTTATTTTGCAACATGACCGCCATACACATCATTCACCCTTCGAGTCGTTTCCGCAGCACTAGTGCCACGGCGGAACTCGTACTCGTAAATAATGCGATACCTACTTTAAGTTTTCCATTTTGTAAAATGAGTGACGCAAACAGAAAAAAAAAACGGAAGAAAAAAACAAATGAATGACGGTCATCGAAGCACAAATACATGAGTAAATAGCTGTACAAATTTGAATTTGGAATTCCTTACCAAAGAGTAGAACATCGTGATTAAAGTGGCCAGTACAAAATACGCCAATTTCATATGTAAGGACCTAATATAAAATTGATATAGCAGTTACATACGTGGCTGTTTTATTCAACATTTTAAGTAAGTGATTAATCTTCCGTGCTAATACAAATATATGAGTTGGAAACACAAGTATATTTATAAGAACATCTACCACCACCAAAAGGATAAATTTTTCAGCTCCCCGTCAATAACACCCAGCGCCTCCTCTGCCTCAACCTGCAGCCGAGAATCCGAAGAAGGAATTGATACCCGTGTCAGCTACGGCGATAAATGCTTATCAACCATACTACGCTTGGACAGGGAACACAACATGTTTGGTCTCTCTAACATAGCCATAATTGGAACGAAAACATCACGACGAAATCGCAAAGATGAGAAACCTGCTTTTCCTCAGACTGCAATAGTACAAGTCTGTTGTGGCAGAGGCTGTTGCAGACATAAGGTAATTTTGTATTTGTACTGTTTGTAGCTGTGAACTGGGGTTCTACTCACGTTAATTCATGTACTGTTAATAATGTTTTCCGATGTATCTACAATTTAGAGACGTTTTCACCATTGACTTATGACGGTTTGACGAGAAGCTCCACATACTAAAATATAGTCTGCCACGAGAAATGGGTCGTCCATAATTTTTTTCTTACGAGAGAACCAGCATAGGTATTGGTTCCTTTTGGGGAGCACTATTTTTGTGGAGGGTCAAGGGTACCGTCTCATGGAAATCAGGATCCGTATGGGGCCTGGTTTCTGATGAATTTTTCATTTATATTGTTACAAAATAGCTTTTATTAGTATCGAATGATCACATAAACATCGCAAAAAAATATATCGTTAAGGGAGTTATTATTATTTAAAACTAAAGATTTAACACCTCGGATCAACAACGTTAACTTATTAGTAAACCCATACTTTATTCAAGAAAATAAAAACAGTCGAATTGCACTTGCTCTTTTAATTATAGTCCTCTCTCGACTCTTTCGATCAAATTGTGTTTACCCTTTGATGTAAAAAGACAGATCGCAGAGGCAATTGGACTGTTTTTATTTTCATATGCAAAAGGATGTTTAATTATAAATAACGATTCCACTTTGTTCCAGAGCAACACAGATCTACCAGCATCTCTTAAGGTATAGTAATATGAGGTAGATTGACAATACATATAAAATTCTCGTGTCACAATGTTCGTTCCCATGCTCCTCCGCAACGACTCGACCGATTGTTATGAAAATTTTAATGCATATTCAGTAGATCAGTTTGAGAATCGGCTACTATCTATCTTCCAAACCCCTAAGTGATAAGAGGCGTCCACCCCAAATTTTTTATTTTTTTGTATATTTTTTTTATTTGATTATTATGTGAGATTAAAAATACATACATCCCTTAATTTTCACCCCTATTTTTCATTTATTATTAAAACTTATAACTTGAACTCCAAGATTTGTTCTCTATATAAACATAGAGAAAAAATCACAGAAAAACCTAAAAAGTTTTCATCCCGGAAAACTGAACATTCTGGGGTAGCATAGAAAAAAGGTTCCATGTTGGTTCCTAAAAAGGGAGGCCAAGTAAAATCACATTAAGGAGAATAAAAGTTCGCGGGGACAGCTAGTTATTAGATAAAAAAGCTAGCTAGTTTCATCTTGCGGATTCGACCCAAGCGCTTCAATGTTGTTTTGACACTAACTGCAAGGCCCGCAGAAAGCTCAGCCTATCTATCGCCTTCAATTTGTCGTTGTCGACAATGGTTAGATTAGTCGGTCATTCTTCAACACAAAATTTACAGATTTGAATCGATTGAACCAATAATGGACCGTGTTAATGTCGTAGTTAATGTTTCGTGTTGTTTGCGCAGCGGTTTTTCCACGTAGGAACTCATGTTCGAGAAATGTACGAATTTTTAGTTTATCCATGGCGCCAAAAACGACCACAATTACTCAAAATAATAAGAAATGATTGAATTTGAAATTAAGTTAACACGGCTATTGAATAAAATTTATTTTAATTGATCCATAGATAATAATCTATAAATGCTAGTTATAAAATCTCCAATTATATAGATATTAAAACCTATTATGTATATTTAATTTTGTTCAGTGCGGCGGATGTAATGGATGTTGTCCAGACCCATCATGTCCAATTTGTATCACATCCTGCGGAACGCCCTGTGTAAGTCAACATTTTATTATGCTCATTAATCGCAATAAAAAAAATAATAACATGTTTGTATTTGCAGGTTGAATCACCTTGCCCGTCGCTGGTAAGTAAACATTTTGTCTTGAAATAAAGTTAAAATTGAATAAAATCAAATAATGTTTTTGTTTTTAGTGTCCGACGTGTCCCAAGGGAAAGTGCAGTTGCAAGGTGCGAAATTAACAATATTACATACTAGCATTGTCTTTTATGTACATAACTTTCACACAATTGAGTTATGTATTTACAATTATTTTTCATAATTTTAAATTTAACCGACGTTTCGCGTGCTTTACAGCGTGCGTGGTCACGGTGAAACATAACTTCAATCCGGTTAAAAATTGTTTTATTATCAAATATTACATACTTTTATACAGGCCGAAAATAAAAAACTTATTCCAAAAAGAAAAACTCGTGGATATCCTTTTACAAAGTATTTAAACACGTGATTCTTCGAGGCTTATTAAAGCTGTCAGTTCTGCGCGCGATATGTCATATCCTCCTGTCATGTCGGAAAAGTATTATGGCGCAATGAGATTTATGGAATAGAGCCATTTGCTGTGCGCATAGACTATAAAACATATTCCCGGGTAGATGGCCAGTCTTAATGAAGATTATACGTTGAGGCAAGGCTCTTCGCCTGAGTTGTAGTCTCTTTTTACCTAAATTTAAAATGTTTACAATATTTTTTTTTTTAACTCAATGCTTAATTGTTGGATTCTAGGCCGCACCATGTTCACCATCCAAATGCATGTTGGATTGTTCAAATTGTTTCGGGATGACGGTAATATATATTTTTAAGTGCATATAATGACGTTCATACTATAACGATAAAATTTTTTTTTTTTTAGATTCAAGTAAAGAGGAGACCAAAGTACGATCCCGCCCCGGTACGTAACGATACTACTTGCTTATACTGTATGAAGAACTAATTTCATCCGTACCAACTTGAACAATGGTTAATAAATGTTTTGGTTTCAGATTGAATTGACACCACGATCTAGCTGTATTCTCAAAAAGGTTCACCTAACTTATATATATTTTTTATTTATTTCCATTACGTATAAAAAATTACCTATATCCGTTTTGCTACGTTCACGAAAGATGAGAATAAAAACCAAAGACGATAGGTCTGCGCGTTCTGTTTGTTTATTCTGTGATTAGTCAAGAACATCACTAGTCCAATACTGCGTTAACACGCGACGCGATGCGTCATAGTCCAGTCAAAATAGGCATTTGACTTAGCCAAAATTCGCATAGAGCTGAAAATTGGCAGAGACGTTAAATACATCATTATAAATGAAATGTCAAAAATCCCTTCGATCCTACTTCTGCAAAAAAATTTATTCAAGGTCAAAAGTATAAAATTAAGTTTTTTCCATTTTTCTCGAAAACAGTTAGTATTATCGTGAAAATAGATCAGACAAAAGTTGTAGATCATACAATTCTCTACAAAAATGGTTCAGTCACTTTTTCTCTTACGACTCACCATTCATGAGATATCGCGGTTTTAATCATTAGAAAATTCATATTCTACATAATATGCACACATTTCCGCACCACCTATGAGGTAATGTACTTGGCGCATTTTTTTTAACGTGCTTTCCCCAGTAGGTATACTCCACGATCTATTGTAATAAAGAAAGTTTGATCAGATCGTATCCTATTAATTGAAAGAATAGTAATATTGCTAATGATTAAAGTGGAATAGGTTGTTTTTTTCTAATGTCATTATATAAGAAATTGTCTAATTCTACTTCAACAATTATTTCTTCGTTTCATTCTCTTCTTGCAGAATTTCTGTTTGTGTTCTAAGAAAAGGGATCATCAATTGTCTCTTCATTAATATCATAAATATCTTCATCTGTTATTTTTTCAATATTGAGCAAGTCTGACCCTGACAAGTGATGCATACTGGCGAACAAAATAAACCAACTATTTGACAGCCACAATTCTTACTACAATCCGTCTTGCATTTACAAAAAATAGTATTAAGTAGTTTTTCTGGAGCAGGCGGGAGTAAAGTTTGAATTGGCTCCAAATAATTATCTGTTAATTTCCACCCGTTCTTCTGGGTCCAGCTCATTGCCTAGCTATACTTGAACTTGATAATACACACGATACAAGTGTTGAAAGGCAGAAGCAGATGTTGGAGGGCAGACAAGACAACTGTACTGTTTTATTGTTCCATGCAGATTTTACAAACTTCAAATATCTATATTTGTCTATGGAATCAAATTTTTTTGGAGCACCATAAAATGCAAGAAGAAAACGAATTCCATTTGTAACGATGTCGTGTGGAGAAGAGTCAATCTTTGTGAATACTTCTGCGCAATGAATTAAATCATTACGTTTTTCAAACAATTTAAATACTGATGTTTTACCTCTTTTAAAAATTGCTGATGTTGTATCACAACCAGTTATTGCATGTAAAAATAAAATATGAGTTGACATTTCGGATATGCAGTCAGACTTTGTGATGAATAATTGTTGATTGTACTTGAGCTTTCCAGGTTTTAAAAAGTAAATAATTTTATCATTTGGAGTCCGTGCAGTCAGTAATATCAACAAATCAACATCTTCCCCAACAACGACAGTTGTATTTGAACTTTTCCATTGTTCTATTGCTGTTTCAATAAGGAATCAGCAGAGGCCGAACAGCAGTCATTTACAGTGGCTGATAGTGTACATATTAATTTCAAATGATCTACTTTAAATCGTAGATTTTTTTAATTACTTGCTCCAAAAAATAAGTCAAGGACTCCGGAATATGCTGTTAATATTTTCAAACATTTGACTCGGCGGGGGATAATTATCATTATCAATCACTACAGATTGAATATCCTCTCGAATAATTGCTGCAGCAGCTTTCAATATTCTGAATCGTTCTTCGTTTTATTTTGTTTTTATTTTCATACCAAGCTTTATTAAGAATATCGTATGATTATCAATAAAACAGATAATTGTTAAGTTCCTTTCTTCTCAGTTTAATAATTTTTCACCATACTTTAACTTTAATCTTCTTTTAGTTGTTTTATTATCTATAGTTGGATTTTTGCCGATATCTTTCAATTTTGTATGAAAATTGGCAATATCATTATTTTCAATGTACTGAAATATTTCCCCATCGCCAAGTTTACTGAATACTTCGGACGACCGACTTTAATCCGTGGTAGGTCTCAAAAGATATTATAACAGTTATTGTGGTACTTAGGTGACGTATAAGACTGATTTTAGGAATTTGTAAAATATGAATTTTCTAATGATTAAAACCGCATATCTCATGAATGGTGAGTGTTAGAGAAAAAGTCACTGAAATTTGTAGAGAATTGTATGATTACAACTTTTGTCTGATCTATTTTCACGATAATACTGTTTTCGAGAAAAATGGAAAAAACCTTAATTTTATACTTTTGACCTTGAATAAAATTTTTTGCAGAAGTAGGATCGAAGGGGATTGACATTGACATTTCATTTATAATGATGTATTTAACGTCTCTGCCAATTTTCAGCTCTATGCGAATTTTGGCTAAGTTATGACTTATTTTTGTCTATTTTGACTGGATTATCACGATATTACGTCCAATTACAATCTAACACCCGGATTACTTCTTCTGTCGTTTACCTCAGCCCCCAAATATATGTTGCAGAAAATATGTTACAAGCTATTACTACTTCCCAATGCGATTATTAATACAGTGAAAAGTCTTTAAAACGTCATTCGTTATAACGTAAAAATGAGTTAAATTTATTTCGTTTAACCCAATAACCATACATTAATTCTTCTAACCCTATAACGAATCCTCTCTATAACAAATAAAAATGCTCGGTCCCTTGAAATTCGTTATAAAGAGTTTACACTGTATATAGAATAACTGCGCCATCCAGAAGTTTGATTATATATGTACATCTATTGTCCTTTTAATTTTTTTTTAGCCAATATACTTTTTCAGCCCATGGCCGCCCGGTCATGTCACCATTTGCCCCACTGCGTACCACCCTCATCCTGTTTTCCGTACTTAATGCCCTGCTACTGGCCCGCTAGAGCTGGAGCCCCATGCAACGACCCCGCACGATGTTTTCATACTCCACCATGTAGACCGCCCAGGAAGAGACAAGCTCCTAAGGCGCCCGAAGAAATTTGCCCTAAGGTTTGCTAAGACATACTTTAATCGCAAGTTGCATTGCCATGAATTTAAAAAAAAAATTATAGTACATAGTAGTATTTAAGTAATAGATAATATTTGTGTTTGAAATAAAATTCACTTGAAATTAAACTCTGCTGTTAGCGGGGCGACAAGTTCTATGATTGTAAAATGTCATTAATTAACGCGATTTAATCCAATTAGTTATTATTAGTTACGTAGATGAAAACTTAAATTTAACAATGCGTAAAATCTGCTCCAATCTAGTCTAAAAATGCTGCTATGTCATCTTTGACGAATTTTTCAGATTGCAAAATGCACTGATAACGAGAACAAAAAATGTGAAAATATGACTTGTCCTGGGGTAATGTATACTTTCTTAATATATAAATCAACTTTTGGATGTACCGCGCGCACATTCTAACTTGGTTAGCGAAGCGCCACTCAAGCAAGCAATACATATACGTATAATACGTATAATAAATAGAATTTCTGTTGAGGTAGACCTATTTATTTGTACACTGGTAACAAGCAACTCTTGTGAACTCACAAGAGTCTCTTCCTATATTATTAATTATAAGATTTAGGTATAATGTTTATTATGTAGGTTAATCGGTGTGGGTATAATTAATGTGTCGTTCTATCGAATTAGTAATAACTGTAAAGATAGAATAATGATGTGGGAATAAATAAATAAATTAAATAAGTGATTTTGTCTAACTAATCGTTTTTTTTAGAATATTCCCATTTTGAAACAAGCTATTGAAAGCAGATTTGGAAACACCGAAAAGTAAATATGGTCAAACCACACTGTATTAGCAACAATTCAGCTTGCACCTGCGTTTATGTAAGTACTATATTAATATATATCTACAACTACTACTATATATACATTTAATAAATAATATATTACTTTATTTAGAAGGATCCATCCGAAAATACTCAAGAAAGCAACACTAAGAAAAAGGTACTGTCATGAACTTAATAATATGTGATTATCTACTAAAACTTATAATGATAAAACTGAAATTTCAGAAAAAAACTAAAATTATATGCGAATGCTACTCGCCTGGTTGCAAGCATTGCTTTGTTAGAAAACCAAAGGTATTTTTGTTTAATTTGAAAAATCAATCCTATCTTATCCATTGAAGTAAGTTACTTCAATACCGATATTAAATAATGAGAATTGGTACCACGTTATTCCCAGACTCTATCATCAGAGTGGATTATAAAGGAAATTTGAAATATGGTTATTCATGCTATTTGACCATAAATAACAAGTTATTTTCTTGTTTTTGTTACGGAGCTCTCTTTTGTTGCCTGGAAGAGATCACTTATATGCGATGGCCGTCCGTTGCACCCAGCTTTAAAATTTGTTCTTGTATTCAAAGAATCGCGAATTTTGTCATGAAAGTCTGAGATCATTTAGGCTCATTTTTGTAATTTTTTGTTCTAAAATGCCCATATTAACCTTGATTACAGATTTCGAAAAGTACTCAATCATTAGAAGAGCCATGTGCGTAGTATTCCTGGCAGTCGATTTAGAAATAGGGTTGATTAAAAGGATGGTCAGATGAACATAAGACATCAAAATATATACGAGATAGACTTACGATCAGCGTTGAGCAGTGTATCACATGATTACTTTTAAATAGGAATATTTTCTGAAACACTTTTAGTACACACTGTCTCTAAGGGTCACTTGGCGAAGAAAGAGGTGGATTTCCGATAATGTTGGTAGGTAAGGGAAGCTTGCCATAAAATAATGTAAAAGAAAAACTTTTGTCCGTGTTGATAAAAGTTAAAATTTTTCAGATGATGCCAAAAAAGTAATACCTCTTCATAAATAAACGTTTAACTTCAACTATTTGTTTTATTTTACGCAATAAATTTTTGAAAACTTGACAAAAACGTTATGGATTCATTCTGGTAGGGGAGCCCAAGAGGGGATTTCGGGATTTACTAAAGCGCGGCAGATTACTATATAGGGGGATACCTTGTACCCGGTTAAGTACCTCCACAAAATATGAGGCCCATATATAAGGCCGCGCGTGAAGGAGACAGGATCAGATTAGTAAAAAAAAATTGACCATCAGAAATTCCCGAGCGCGTCAGATTAAGGTAGGGTGAGTTAATTACATCCTAAAAAGTGTATATTCCACTAATCTGACAATTTGAGAGTGACGGAAAAAAAGGGGAGGGCAACAAAGTTGTAAAAAAAAAACGTCATCTCGACATTCTCGAGCGTAGCTAATTTTTCTTTTATTTTGAAGGAAATAATTCCAGAATAATGAAAAATATATAATCTGACGATTTCCGCAAGCCGAAATAACAAAAATTCGTCGATAAAGTTAAATGCGTGCAGCTGCGTGATGCCTACATTTCCTTAAACCGATCGGAATCTACTAAACGGCGTTCAAAATATTTCCCTCAAAATTACATTTCCTGTGAATTTGAACCGATTGACCGATAGATTTTGAGAAATTTTGAAAAATCTTAAAAAATAAGAAATATTTTTTTTTAAGTGGTTTCTTTATCGATCAACTTCAAAAACTAATCCGCTTTGAGCTTGAAAAACCACGTCGATCGCCACCAAGCTGGTCAAAAGCGGTTGATTGTTCGAGAGATATCGTACATGAAATAAACCCGAAAAAGTGTTTTTCGGGATTACTCGAAATTTGTGGTTCGATCAATTAAAATTGCAAAATTACTTATGAGAATGATAAAACTGCGTCGAATGCCGCCAACCGGTGAAAATTGCTTGATCCATTCAAAAGTTATTGGGTTTGAAAATTCCAAAAATAGTGTTCTAGAAACTTTATAGACTTTCGAGCTGGGAGAGCTCAAATGCATAGAAATGTTATTTCTTTGAACTCAGCGAGCTCAAAATATCAATTTTAAGCGCCCAGGAATGGAATTAGGGGAATTGAGGGATGGCCCTTTAGGTGAACCGTTTTTCTATTTTTTTTGTAGATCAGGCGAATCCCTCTAGATAATCGTCAGATTATGAGACAGTACGTTTAGAACATAAAGATGAACCACATATATCTTAATCTGACGTTGAGTATTTCAAAATTGGATTTTTTTGCAAATTAAGAAAATGGTTGGGTTTGGTCCATCGAAATGTCAGATTAGTGAAGAGAGATTTTTTTGGTGACTTAACACTCCTTAGAAAATTGACGCGCTCGATAATTTTTTTTTTTTTAAATTTTCAACCCTTAAATACAACCACCCGCATCATGCAAACGATCAGATTAAATAGTACATTATTAAAAATACGTAGGGCATAGATGTATAATATTGACGCGCTCGAGGATGTCCATGAACATTTTTTTACATATTTAACTATCTATAGCCGCTTCCCCACCGATGAAAAGGAATTTATCATATAACATTTTTTCTTCTTTTTATCAATTTGTATAATAGGTTTAGAGCTCGAGTAAATCCCCATTTAGCATCGTGGGCTCCCCTACCATTCGACTCACTCGAATTTTGGCAAGGAATATAGTTTTTGTGTTCATCACCTATTACCCCTTTCGCCTATTGCCAGAAACCTACCTTTCGTGTTGATTCTTAGTTGCAAATAGTATCTATATTTTTTAAAAACAAAGCATGAAACGATACGTTATAACATACCGAGCCATAGACTTATAAACACTTTTCCCTACTCTATTTTTAAAGTAGATAGGTACACTTTTATTATAATTTTACTTAAAATCTTCTATTCCTTTCCTCGGTCGTGGTAAATATATTCAACACGTAAGTTTTATTATTTTATTTATAATACGTAAAAGTCAAGGTTCAAAATCTCTCGAAACGATAAATCTCTTGGCGCACGGCTTGTGTGGTTTCAGTGGGTGTTTCAGTTGGTCCACTACTGTATATGGTGGGGTGCCTTGTGCTATGTGACAATAATCACTGCAGTACATAAAAGGGGGCAGGTTGGTCTGGTATGGGTTAGGGGGGAAGGGTGCCAGGTCAAAGGACTCTCCGTGCCCCCATGACGCGAGGGACGATATTGCAAATGGAACTTTGAATTTCTTCTTTGTTTCCGATTCAAATACTCTAAAAAGTAACAAATCAGTATAACTACCCAAAATAAATAAATAATGTAAGTTAATATTGAAGTACCTAGTTCAAGATAGAACAAATAGTATAATTCTGAACAATGCATTTGTTATAAATACACAGGCCATCTGCGATTCGTATACTTCTATAAAATTGGTTAAGAGACTAGGAAGATTAATTTATAGCATTTGATACACTCACCCCTTAATATTGTTGACGGGATTGTGGCATGAGGCCACTTCCTTACATTCTTTTTTCACGTGTATCCTATCATACACGTTTCTATGCACTTTAGCAGTCAATGGCATCCATATTTCTTTGTGCCGGGGACCGAAACCTCGCACCTGTATACAACTATATAAGCTATCCACCAGATTAACCACGAAACCTTAACCACTTTAAATGTAAGTTTCTATTTATATATAAAATTAACGTTTACAGTTGATTAGCAAATGAAATTTTATACTCTAAGGTTATTTTTTTACGAATAGTACAATTACTCTATGATCAATATAGATAATAATTCAGAATTATTATTACGGTTTCATTACAGTAATTAGCAAACGAAATTTTATGCTAAAATTGGTTTTCGCAACTATCATACAGCGCCATCTCACCCCAAACCGAGTAACCTTGTTCAACCATGATAGGACATGGTTACAAATATAAATAAACACTAAATTAATATTTCTATTCACCATCGTATTTCGCATAGGTATCGCTCTGGGCTTTGTTACACTTTATGTTTCAAACATATGAACTCTAGTAATAAAAACATAATCAAGGGATTAACCTCGAACTGAATCTTGAGTTTTTAACTCACTTTAGGCACATTGAATTCTGAGTAGAAAGTTATCTGATCCTTAGCTCCGATACCGTACTGGTCTTCCACTGAAAAAGGCTTATGGTAGGCCCGGTATGTAGACACATAGGGATCCAGTAGCCTTCGAAATCCACCCGCACTATCTGGTATCACTGGTGCCTCGTTTCTACCTGCAGCTACTACCTGGAAATATTTATTATTTTTATAATTAATAGAAAAGCTTAAAATGTTTAATGTAACGGATTTTTTTTAATTTATTCAATACGAATATGACGACAGTCCTTGCACTTAATGCATTCTTTCATACATTATGTAAAGCTTAATACGATTCCATATTTCGTTTAATACATCATTTGTTCATACATAATTTTCAACAGTAATCTAAAAAGCTAATAGTCTGAGATCGTGCTTTCAAATTTCGGATATGTGCGCAATTGACATCTTTCCAAACCGTGAACAAAACATAGTAAGGAAACCGGTATTTATTAGAACATAAACGTGTGTGACGCACCGAAGGCTGAGGGGGCGAGTATGTAAAGCAACGACGAAACGATGGTACGCTCCGTTCAATACTTTTAGACACGATGCGACGAATCACAGTCAAACGTAACGTCTCAACTTGCTCTTTAAATTGTGATTCCTCTAGATTATTATTATTACTGTTATTTTTTGCCAGGCCTTTACCCAAGAGGGGCCCATACTGCTTAAAAAAGTGATGGGGCTGTTTCACAATGTATGGATAAAGTACCAAATAGCTATGCAACACTTAAATTATTTGGAAGATAGATTGTGCTATTTGTCACTTCATCGGACTCATAACTTATGATGGACTTTATGTGATGAAAAGAGCTATTTGACAGTCGTGAAACAATTATAATAATATAATAAATATCTAATTTGGAACTTATGTATAATTTATCCGTACATCGTGAAACAGACCCTAAGTGTATAGAATAACAGAACTGAGGCCCATATGATTGGTAATTTTTATAGTATGGAATTAAAGTGGCTTTATTATTATTATTTATTATAAAAATTGTTATTTTATAAGATTTTGAACCTTACATCAAAAATGTACTCAGGGTCCGGCGCCTTGACTGTCAGTTCAGGTGGAGCAGTTGGTGTGGAAGTCAGGCCACGGAAGTTGTCCTTCATCTCCGATATCATGATAGGTTGAATGATACTCTTGGCTTGTATCTAGAGAGACGCAAGAGCTATATCACAGATCAGTGTAATTCGTATGTCATACTTGTACTAATATCACCAATGAAATGCCGACTTTACAGTTGGCCATGCTTAATAAATCCAATAGTGGTCTTCGAACCGATCCTGTGCGAAATAATGCTTTGTTACGTGTAATGAATCCTATTAAAATTGATAATTGTACAGCCTAACGAAAAATAAATTAATGATCAGAGCATCACGCTCCTAGCGTGAGACTAGAATGTTAAGATCCAATACGTTGACGGAACTATGAATAGCACTGCTGGTTCTTAATGATTTCCAATAGCTATATTACTAGCGATCCCGACTAACATAATAACATACGAACTAATACTTATAACATATAAATAATAATATTACCCGTTTCTCAACTCCAGTCATGAAAATGACCCTACGACAGTTGATGGCGCAGTCGGACCGCTCCATTGCTTTATTCGGGTTCGGCTTCACGCAGTATTCTCCTGTTGTCGTTCTATAAGATTCCTTTTCCACGACCATATCACGCCCCGTCACGCGTTCTGGGAGTGGATCGTCTATTTTCTAAAAAAAATACGATTAAAAAGAAAAAAAACAGCAAGCAGCAGCAGTATGATTAATAATTCAACAAAAACGAAAAGTGAATTGATTGTCCAATTAAATACGGATAAATGTATACTAATTTTCGTTCACTCATACCGTAAATGGCAGTTAATTTACAAAACAATTGGCGGGGTCTATTTTGAAAGTTTAACGCCAAAAAATACATGTGTTGCATTATGGCTTTGTGGAACAGTTGGAGTAATGAATTCCAAAAAAAAAAATAAGGTACTTACGTATTAACGCCACCGCGCCAAAAATTCTGGTATTACGATTTAGAAATCCGTCGCCCGAATTTGATGATACTGATACTATTAATATTTATTGTTTGGTTAGGTTAGTATATAAATATTTTATTTAAATAACTGTTAATAGTATCAGTATCATCAAATTCAGGCGACGGATTTCTAAATCGTAACCGTATGAACAGGTAGATTATTGAACATGCCTACAAATTCTAATCTACTTTAGTTAGTAAAAGGAGGTAAAAGGGTACTAACACAGTCCAAGCTATGCGGTATCGGCGGTATATGCCGGTGGGCGATACTTGCTGATGTCCGCGTTTCATTACTAGATAACCGCAATGGAATGTTGTACTGCACGTTACCCCAAGTATTAACATTTTGTAATAGTAATTCGTTTAACTGCAACGGTTTACGAGGTTGCGCCATTATTAAATTTTAAATCATAAAAATCTTAAACAAACCCGTACAATGCGTAAAAACATTTAATTAGACAACAAGAATTATTGACATTTGACAAAAATACTATCGAATATATTGACTTTTAAACAGATTAAAGGACTGTTATTTTTATTATCTGCAATTAGTTTTCTTATTTAATTAATTAGTTTGCTTCTGAATTAATCTAATTCTCAAATCTATGTTTAAATAAATGTAATTCTTTCACGGGGATTAGGAAACAGTAGCGCTTCCAAAACACGTTTATTGTTCCGGTTGTGCAAGTTGCCGTAATAAGGCTCTCTTGTCTCTATATGAAGTTGAAAAACGTCTTATTTACTTCATTGTAAGGCCAGTTCCCTCTAGACCTTAGTATAGAAATCTCATACATATTTAAGCAATATGACTTTAACGGCCGCTTTCTATAAGCAATCGTGAATCGGTCAAGTGGGAAATTAGATCTGTCGAATTCAAGATATTTTATAGAAAGAGTCGATCTGTCATACAAAATATATCAATCCAAAAATACCGATCGGTCGTCCCAAAGATGGTTTACAAAAACAGATTGATCCTTCGATCGGTTATTGAAGAAAAGTTTATGTCAAATGGATTGAAATATCAATCGCTAGTAGTAAGAATTGGATTGGGATTGAGTATAGAGAGCGGCCGTTAGCAAGTTCGAATTTCATTACCGCCCCAATCATCTAAAGAGTAAACAAATGTACGTAAAATAATATTAATTAGTTTAGGAATGTTTATTTTAATTTCACAGATATTAACAGATCTTCGCCAACATTTTGACAATACTTCGCTTCCTCCTTTTAAAAGCCGGGTGTTTGTCCAAGTCGTGCGCATACGCCGATCTTTCAGATGGTTGTAGATACATCGGTAATAGGACGTTATTTTCTGACACCCACTGTATCACGTATTGGGTGATCGCCTCTATGTGTGGGGATTTTTCAAAACTGGATCGGATCTTCATCTTCATGTTGTATGAATGTGCCTGGTGAGAAGAATTATAAATATTCACAAAAGTAATCTCTAAACTTTGATTGAAAATTCTTTTTATAACAAGTCTTGGCCCAGTTGCTTAACAAGCGTTAGTCTGTAATAATGATTGATGATGATGAAAATGATTCACATTTTTGTATGCAATTTCGATTTAGTTCTCTTAATAACCGTAACCTTGGGATCGCGGGGTACTAAAGCTCACATTGCAGTCGTTATTGGGAGTTACAGAATACTGGCGCAGGTATAGTTGGCAAAAGTTGGCGCATTATATACATTAACTAAGAAGTCACTTGTAGAATTGTAGTCCCAATTTTTTTTTACTTAGACTAACTTCAGGACAATATAAATGAATTAATGTTTCAAATCGAAACCTAACAATCTCCAGGCAAAAAGACTAAATCCAAATACGAAAAATTATTTTGTATTGTATCGCACAACTAATAAGTGTGTGGTCGAACTATCACATATTTTATTTCCTAAATTTAAACACTTCGAACGAACTACATTCTAAATATAATAGGTCCTTACAGATGAAATTGGCGTTTTGTATGGGACGGAACAAAAAGTTCGAATTTTTTTAAATATTATATCGCCATTTAATTGGTCCTAGTATGAACCATTGTTCCCTATAGCATTACTTTTCCATCTCGAGTTAGGAGAATTCCAATTGACCCCTTTACCTAAAAAAAAAAGTCGGACGGGAATCAATAAAATCTGTAAAGGCGATTTGGACTGCCCCATGAGAGTTTAATTTTTTCTGGTCTTGCAAGACTTTGTCAACAAATTTATCGAAAAATTAGTAATCTGTTGGGCATTACCCACCAAGGTCCGGGAGTACGGAGGATGACATAAACATTCCAATTGAAGCTCTTCTAATTTGGACAGCCGTCTGTTGTGCAGTATGTGGTCTAGCGTTGCACACGTGAAATAGCAGTGAGCGAGGGAACGTAATTGACCAGCCTAGATTGTTTAGCCGCCAGCTTTTCCATCATGGTTTGCAATTGTGACAATAGACAGTCAGCCGTAATAGTCTGGCCAGTATTTGAAAATACTGCAATGAACAATACCGGCACTAGTCCACCAAACGCTTAAGTAACTTTTTTGGGTTTAATTGTCGTTGGGGCAGGATATGGCTGGCTGGCCATCAACCCATTGCGCTGAGCGTTTCTGATTATACGTAAAGAATCCATTTGTCATCAGGAATGTAATGAATCGGTTTAAAAATACCTTCATTATTGTGCCGGTTCAGTAGGATTCTAAACGAGCAGATCGACTCGCGTTTGCCGGTTTGCTACAGTCTATTCGTGAGGTACCCCATCTTTAACGGTTATCAATCTTCCCAATGTTGCTTCAAGTGAAATTTAAAACTGCGGATTTTATCACTATTACCGTGCAGCCTGCAGCTAATTGTTCCTCCCCACGTGGACTTTGCGATGGATCCGCTTCCACAATAGCCTTGCAATACTTCATTATCAACTTGGGTCTCAGGCCGTCCACGTGGGCTTGTTCTGCAGGTCGAAATTTCTCAGGAACGAAAACGTAAAATTGTTTTCTTTTGCTGCAACATGACCGCCAAAATATTCAACCTTCAATTCGTTTCCACAGCACTAGTTGCCACGGCGGAACTTCGTATCTTGTTTCAAATGCAATGCGATACTTTAAGTTTTCCATTTTGTAAAATGAGTGAAAACAGAAAAAAAAAAGAAAAAAACAAATGAATGACGGTCTATCGAAGCACAAAACATGAGTAAATAGCTGTACAAATATTAATTTGGAATTCCTTACAAAAAAGGAGAACATCGTGATTAAAGTGGCTGAGTACGCAATACGCCAATTTCATATGTAAGGACCTAATATAATAATTCGCTCACCATGTACGTAATTTATTCAACGCTGCTTTAAGAACATAACTTTATTGTCTCGCCATGTGGTGGCAAACCTGTAAACATAATTCCCAGTAAATTAATCTTCAATCTAGAGTTAATTAGAATTCAAATCAAAATTCAGTAAATCTAGATTACCAAAAGTAATTTCATAATTCTCCAAGAGCTACTAAAATTTTATACTGTAACAATAAGCTGACTATCAGATCTTAAATTTAAGTATCTTGCTGTATAATATCTGGATTTTCTATTATCAACATTCGAATTAGGGTTAGTTCATATGAAAATCAGTAAGCAACATTTAAAGACTTGTAAGTAGTGTGCCGAGTGATTAAATAAGGAGCTTGAATCTTTTTATGTCTTCACATAAGCAACTTTCTCAACTATGTGCTTATCTACTAGTCATTAGCGCACTCGGCATGACACATTGGCATCATTATTCATAGCGACCGCTCTTGGATTCAGGAAAATTATAGGATTAGCCTCGAGTGGATAATGGACCCTATTTCATCGCTTACGAAATTGTCAGTAATACACACAGAGATATTTTGAAAAGGAACGTATTTTACGGGCTAAAATCGTACACACTGCGTACAAAAAGTATGAGTATGAGCGAGCCGGTGGCTTTTCAGTATTACTGTTAAATAAATTTTAATATAATTTTCATTTAATATAAAAGTGGTAAGACGCTACAAGTGCTTCAATATTATATTTCCCTATATGGTGTTTCCACGAATTTTTAAATTCATTAGTCTAAATTTTAAAAAAAATATATTTGTTGTATCCTCCATTAGGGGGACTATGAGTGGAGATAATACCGTTGGCAGTAGTTCCTTGACAATTGCGAAAAGCTCTTCTACGTGGTCATGGTACAAGAAATGCGCCCACGGCTCACGGAAGAAATCGTATAAATTGTCTAGTCTTTTTGTCTGTAAATTGAAAAAAACAAATTAAACCACCAAACTATTTGGCAAACGTTGTTTGCAAATGTCTGGAAACGGATAAACATTATTTTTGTGTATTATAAAAACATAAATGTAAACGCAATTGCAATTCGCTAAATCATGTAATAGCAAGACTTCTCAAGCCAAAGTATAGGTGTTCAATAATTAATTTAAAAAAACGGAATTTTAATTACGAAAGAAACTGACCCTGCATATCTAAAATAATGTGTTATTCATAAAAGTAAAGTCTTAACTAGCTAAAAATGTTTAGTCCCTTTTATTTATATTCAAGATGCTATGAGTAAGAAAAAAAACAAATAGCTATATAAGGCTTACAGTAATGAAAATTATTTTACCGTGTATCTCAAATGCACATTACTAAGTATAGAACTGGATAATCCATATAGTTTTTTAAAATTCTCCAACGAGTACTTATCTGGCGTAAGACATGTAATTCCGTCTACTATCAGATCTTTATTGAAGTGCAATTTAAAATATCCCCCTTTGAATGTTTCTATTACAAAACCCTGAAAATAAAATTACTTCATAAAAATCGAACCTTCAACTATACAATCTCGTCCAATAAAAACAAATTATTTTAATATTCATAGATACCAATTAAAGCCCAACCAATTAAATAAAGGGCTAAATTAATATATAATAGCAACACTAAGTATATGACACTATTCGTAGACGTGCACGGCATGACATTTAGCACATTATTCATAGCGACCACTCTCTTTTATTCAGACTGTTAATTTCTGACAAAAACTTCGATATTGTAAAGAACTTTTATGAACTGGATCTCAATATAAATATATTTTCTGTAAAACAACGTTTTGTTCTGCCTTATCGCCGCGAATTTTATTTCATGGAGTTAGTCAGGTAACGATGAGAAGAATCAATCTTTTCAAACCCGAATGAGATTATCAATTCAACGTGTATTGTTTTGCATTTCCTCAGCAAATGAACTGACTAGACTTTCTTTTTTTTTATGGAATACGGGGCAAACGGGCAGGAGGCTCATCTGTTGTTAAGTGATACATGGACACTTACATTGCTAGAAGGCTCGCAAATGCGTTGCCGGCCTTTCAAAAAAAAAAATTATTTACACTACATGAACGTACGAGATGCCTTATGGCGACATGTCGAATTTCGGTGCATGCAAAAAAAATAGTTTGGAGGTTTCGTAATAGTGTAAAGAATACTAACATTATACTCTAAAGTTTGTACATAATGGTGCGGGACTTTGATTCCGGGCGGTCGAACTTCTAAATACTGTAACCCTCCCGGCAAATAACAACATTGTACGATGGGCCTCTTCAATTCTGGTATACTCTGTCCTCTTTCTTGTTGTCTAAAAATTAATAAACCGCTCAATAAATTTTTATATTTTATATTTGTATACGAACTTGAGGTTTCAAATGCAGATCACAGCAGTTGTGGTCAGTGACTATCAAGTTTCTTGCTTACTACGATAATCAAAAATTACGTTATATAGAGTAGGATAATGCCAAAATCGTAGATTTGTTTTAAATTTAAAAGTACAAACGTCGTACTTACTTAGTTTGTACTTTTAAACAAACTATTGACAAATGACAAGTAGTAACAAGTATTGACTCTGAATCATGCATACTTTTTTAGGAATTAAGTCTTGAATTAGAAAATGTACCAGAAATTAAGATTTTAAAACCTTAGCAAGTATTAGTACACGATACACTAATTCTTCGCTATTTACATGAAACCTTAAATGCTCACGTATCATCCTCAACGCCATTTCCATTACATGACGTATTGACGTCAACATTTTCTTTGCCAGTCCCATTGTTTCTAGGCTTGCTTTGTTCAGTAAACAGTGGGTCCAGTTCATTTCTTATAAGTTTTCCTAGCTATAAAAATAATTTATATTTAATTATAATTGAATTCATATTAGTCCAGTAGATAATAAAGTGCTAGGAATTCTAAAATTGAATAACGATTTATGTGCTTTACAATACCTACCGTTATTAATAAGAAAGATCCGCTGATCATTAACACGGATAATTATTGTATATGAAATTAAGCATTTTAAAATACATAAACAAATTATGTAGGTATATCCTTGCATTCTTATATAAATAAATGCTACTAAGTTTCGTAGGCATAGACACTAGAACTATGTTAGGAAAGAGACATACATAGAATCCAGTCTCATAGCTGTCGTGGTAGCTATATCGGTGTTGCGCGAGAGGTCCCGCAGCATAAACAAGAGGTGCGCTACTCTTGAACTGGTGGTCCACCAGCAACCCACCGCTGTACCCCATACCAGCCATATGAACCGCTAATAAATAAAACATCACTAGATGCTGCAAATTCAGATAGTTTGTGATCGTATGCTTAAAATTTTAGATTCATCAGATAGAGATTAAAATATGAATTCAATAATAATAGGAAAGTCTGATGTGTAAAAGCAAAGACAATTAAAAAAAGTTACTTTATTGTCTTTGCCAATAGTAAAAAATCTAGTATTTAATTTAAATTACATCATTGTAATAATCTCACAGTTCTGTCGCTTATTAACCGACATCATTCAAAAAAGGGTATTAATGTATTTAGGGTTTTTAGAATTTGATAATATTTCAGGATGGCAGGCTTCCAGGTGTTCTTTCCACATGTGCTAAAGTATAGTATGAATGTTTGTCCACAAATTTCTCGGAAATTAAACATTTGCTTTAAATAGCTATATTAGGTAAAACTAAGTTTGTTGAAACCAGTTCAATAATTTTTGAGATAGAGTATCGTACACACTTCTCCAGATGACTATGTAAAGAGTTTTGGCAGGTAATCAAAATCCTTTATTATGAAATACTATTTTTTTTACATTAATTAAGTACGTGAAAGAAGGCTGAATTTAATATATTATGACGATAATAAAGACTCGTAATAACTTACCCATAAATATTTGTTCGTTTACACCTCGTTTGCCGTAATAGAAAAACGCAGCGCATTCTAAGCTTAACAATTCAAAATGCGACATAATTTGAACGTGAGTTATGGCATTTTCGCTATCCAAACTCCAGTTTTGAAAGTAATATGAACGGTATACCTTTATTTTCAAACGTTCGAGAACTTTACACATTGTTTTGTCAACCTTTGAAATAAAAGGGTAAATTGTATATGCAAGAATAAAAATATAGCTATATATTGACGGTTTGATGGTAGGATTTATAAGTACCTATTAACTCTGTTGGGAAGATTATATAATTTTTTTTTTTTACAATGGCAACATTGTCCGCAGCTATGTTCGTTGTGCGCGAGTGAGATAGAACCGTTTGTTCATGTTCATGTACATATGGACGTTACTACCACTTACCAAATCAAAAGCGTAGAGCGAGAAGAACTGGAAAAAAACTCTCCTCCACTCTTTATTCACACTCTGGAGTTTGATTAAGTATATCGTACTTACATAAATATTACAAAAGGGCGACACTCGAGAACCTTCACATTCGTCCGGAAAAGGTTCTATATATACGATCAGTTCTGGTGAAATTTTCATCTCCAGTAACGTCGCAAGACAACAATATGCATGAATCGATGCTCCATATACTAGTATTTTTCCTATGAAATTTACAATCTTAAAAATATGGCCACAATAAATTATAAACGCACTTAGGCACCGAACTATAGGAAATAAATTTAATAATTGAAACCGCTTTAAATAAAGCGGTTTCAATTATTAAATTTATCTTATTTTGTATATATTAAGCTATTTAGCTTTACCAGGCAGTTGACTTTTAGCGATGCTGAACTCTTATCCCAGTAAAACAGGATGCGAATAATCAGATCAGTGAAATATGTGTATTTACCTAATGTATTGATCTAATTCAATAAAAAATTGTGTGTTTTATTAACTATTTATATACATTGATTCTTAAAAAATACAGTGGTAATACGGAATAATGGCCAAGCAATATATGTGATATTAATTTTTATTCAAATGTTATGTCAAAGACGAACGCACACAAAATACCACTAGTACACGGTCAATAGTTGGCGTGTGGCAAAAAAGGAACTAATTTTGAAAGTAAACGCCCAAAGTTTAGAAGTACGCTTAGTGATAAAAACGAGGAAAGTGTTCAAGAAACACAGCCTTTCAAACATAAGAAGATTATCAGTATTATTTCCATTGGAGCTTTGAAAAAAAAAAGTGGCAAAGAGTGAAGGAGGCGGCGCTACAAGAAAACAAAGTTATACCTTCAGTCTCTTCCCAGTCAATATAATATGTCCTGCACCTTCGTGATATTGCGATCGTGTTGGACATTCAAAGTATCGAAGTAAGAGAGTTATGTGAAAGAATGTGCAAGCACACTTGTGCCCATATAGGTAGCCGGTAGCCGGCAGTAGCCGTGACGAGCGGACGTGCGCGCGGAGCTCACTCGCGCTCCGCGTCTCGAGTAACTCAATATTTTTATAAATTACCCACATTAGTTCGCGTTTATATGAATGTGGATATTTCGGGAGGCCCTTTGGGCCCTCCAGAAAATAGTGAAATGGACACGAACAGTGCAACTGTCAATAATAAAAACAACAGTTACTATAAATTAGCTAGTGTAAGTGAACTTTCCCCGGACAAAGAAGGACAATACGCAGTTACTTGTTGGCACTGCGCAAAAATTAACCTAATTAAAAAATTCCATGAGTGGCAAGGACTCCAAAGTAAGATTAAAACATTAACTTGTAGATTTTGTAACAAGAGAAGTGCCGTGAAATGTGTTATAAAAACTTCAGTAAATATTTCAAACGGACACCTAGTGAACAGCGTAAATGAAATAAATATATATTCGTGTAATATAAATTTCTGCAAAATAAATAAAACAGACTGCCGCAAGTGCAACGGGCAGTTAAATGTTAAGTACATGCCAATTATAGGTCTTGAAAGTGAAGAGAACGTGACCTGTGAATGCGGTACAGTGAACAAAATAGTATCGAACCATAGAGAGGTACCCAGGACCCGAAGTACAAGGGCTGAGCCATCGTTGTGTGGGTCGGACCACCCTTCTCGCCGGAAACCGCGTTACGCATTTGGTGGCGCGATTTCTGAGACGGCGCCCGGAAGATTAACCACTGGTGCCACGAAAACGAAAACTAAGGAAGCGAACGTTGTCACGGGATCTGGCAATGTCACCCTCGTTGCGCGCGAAGACATGACCGTATCGATACCGCCTTTCGCTGACCCCTCGACTCAGTTTGGCCACGCGACTGCGCGGGTGCGCGCCGCCAGCCCGACCACCAACTCGAAGCCCAGCATAACAACAAGCAACCGTTTTTCCTCGCTCTCCACCGAAGAGGAGAACAAAGACGAAATCGAAAGAGAAAATGACCATGCGTCATTCACCTCACCCAAACGCAAGAAGAGAAAGAGAGGTGCCGTTACTCCCAACTTGACAGCGACCCAGCGACAACCGAGAGTGATCACATCATCCACTCACATCCCCGACATAATCATAACAGATGTCAAGAAAATTAACGATCCGGAATACCTTAATAAAATTAGAAAAATAACCACAGAGCATGGAGCAAGATACGCTATGGCTGGTAACAAGAGGACCATCACAATCCGCGTTTACACTGCGGACACAAGGAAAATAATTATAGAAGAGTTAAGTAAACTTGACGGCGGGCTCCGCTTCGTGGCACGCGTCCCCAAAGCCCAGCAGACCCATCAGACAAAGGTTGTGCTCATCACGAACATCTACGATGAGACGAATTACTCATGCCTAGAGGAAATGGAGAGGTGCATTGGTGTGAGACCGATCAAAATGAGAACAATTAAGGGTAACCTACAATTATTTATCTTTGATGGTGCCCACACATACGATGAAATCGCCACGCTTATGAAGACAACAAAGCATGCGTACTTTGGAGCCTTCAGCATGAAACCTCAAGAATACAAAGACGACCCCAGGAGAGTAGTACAATGTAAGAAATGTTTCCTCTTCACGCATGCGACATCGGCGTGTCACGGTGAGAAGAAACACCCCACCTTCATAATTCAAAACGAAGAAGGCATAGACATAGAAATATGCACAGCATGCAAAAAACCAGGCCATGGGGCCAACCAAGCCAAATGCGAAAAGTTCCAGAAGGCAGTGAACCGTCAACTGGCACAACACGAAGAAAAAGAAAGGAAAAAGAGATGCAGCAGAATGCAGATACGCAGCACTGAAATACCGACAGGAAAACGTTTCGTATATGAACATAACCTCAAATTCACAATTTCCACCGCTCCCCAAACAAACGCCCCAATCACAATCACAGAACCAGCCAACAATGCAACTAAATGAACACATAAAAAACAAAGAAACCAGCATGAAACCGCTAGAGCAAGAGCTACAAATAACCATGAAACAAATATTACACCAGCTTCAGCTCCAACATGAAATCTTAGTAAAAATTCTCAACAAATAATCCAAGGAATCAATATCATAAGTTGCGCATATTGCACCTTAATGCGCAAGGGCTAAAAGGTAAATTCCTCGAGCTAAAATCCTTAGCTGGCCGTTACAAACCTCACATAATCGTAGTGAACGAATGTCGGGTGGATTTTACCAAAATCCACATGAATCTTATGAACTACGATAAGATTACGCACTCGATCGCGTCGCATCTAACTACAGCCATGTACGTGATGCGAGGACTACGCTGGAGTCAGACCGACGTAACCCCAGGTACTGAAGAAAGAGACCGCCTCATCGAAGGCGTCGCTATCAACCTCACTTATGATCACTTGACCGGAGATTCCCTGAAAATTAAGGGGATATACATACCGCACAGATCAGAGCACCTCGATACTGCAACGCTTAATGATGAGCTAGAAGACATTATAACCGAAGCTCCAAATATCACCATAGGGGATCTCAACCTTAAAATGACCGCACTCAACCAGACGAGAGACGAAGGGGCGGGAATACTAGTCCGCGACCTCTGTAAATCCGACGTCTGCACCATACACCACACTTGCCTACCCTCGCGACCAAACAGTGCGGGCTATGGCATCCTCGATGCAGCCATCTTTTCACACGATGCGCAAGCTTTTGACACCATAACATGCCGACAAATAACACCGGTTGGCTCCGATCATATGCCCTGGCTACTAGACCTAAGCATAGTAGTGGACAGAGAGAAAACACTGGTAAGAAATACTCGCGCTATTGCAAACAATGAAGAAATCAGACAACAATTCCAACAAACCCTTTGGAATAAAACAACGCACCTACCAAAAGAAATCATAACCGACGCACAATGCGAATTATATATACTCAAACTAGAAGAAGCCATCACAGAAACTTTGGATGAGTATGCGCCACTACATGAAAACAACAGAAGAGGTCAACTTCCAGAAGAGATTAATGAATTAATTGCCAAAAGAAACCAAGCTAAACGTAAAGCATGGCGACTGCGTTTCAACCATAACAGAATAACGGAACAAAAAAGAATCTACAATAGTTTGAAACGCCAGGTCCAACAGGCGCTCGTGGAATATAGCAGCGAAAAATGGACCCGGATAATAAATGATCCACAAAACAACAGAACCCAGATGTGGCGTATTCAACGCAACCTAAAGGCTCCAGTACAGAGACTCCCTCACATTGAGGGTTGCAACAGTGAGAAAGAAACCATCGACGCCCTGGTTGACGCGGCGATCGTCACCGAAGCTGAAATAAACAACGAAGATAGAAGCACAGAGAAGACCACACCGTTCCAGCCTCTCGATCCTACCTCCATAGAGGAAATCAAATTCGCGCTGAGACGCTTTAAGAATAAGAAGGCGCCTGGCCCAGACAAAATCAAAGCAGACGCCCTCAAACTCGGTGGCAATTCTTTCCTCACCAGGTACAAAGTGATAGCTGACTACCTGTTACTGACAGGTTATTATCCCAAGAGATGGAAAATCGGGGAGTATAGCTTCCTTCACAAAGTAGGCAAGAATCACCGTGACGCCAAATCGTACCGACCCATCACTCTTCTAAACATCATGGGTAAACTACACGAACGCCTACTCTTGTCGCGCTTGCGACAGACGGCCGACAGACTACAACCGCCGTTCCAACATGGCTTTACCAAGAACAGAGGAACAGGCACACAGATCCTTCGCACTGGAAAGTTCATTACGGACGCGCTGGAAGCGAGAGAAAGTGTAAGCATGGTCCTGACAGATCTTTCGAAGGCCTTTGACTCAATAAACCACGAAGGTCTAGCAAAGAAACTCCAAATAGCTGACGTCCCGAACAACATCATCAAAATAATAGAGAATTACCTTAACGGTCGCAAAACCTACGGACGCTTCAGAACCACTTACAGTGACAAAAAACCGGTACCATACGGGGTTCCCCAGGGCTCTATTCTGGGTCCGGTCCTTTTCAATCTGTACGTAAACGACGTCTGGGACCCACGGGACCGTATCAGCGGACTCAAGCTCTCCCAATACGCCGATGATCTGTGCATCCTTAACAGGTCTCCCGACCCAAACTCCGCGACACAACGCGCGGGCTGGGCCGCCGACACTGTCATCGACTACTACCGTCGCTGGGGGTTAAAATGTAACGTGGACAAAACGGAGTGTGCTATGTTCACTCACAAGAGAAAGTACCGCAGAACCATCCGAATTAAAGAGGACATAATTGAATATAAAAGAAGCATCAAATATCTGGGCGTACACTTCGACAAGACAATGAGCATGGGCAAACAGACGGATCATGTCGTGCAGAAGGCGCGACGGGCTCGTGGTGCACTGGCCCCTATCATAGGATGGCACGCCAAAACGGATATGACTGTTAAACTTGCAGTAATACAGGCCTGCCTACTTCCTATTTTGGATTATGGCGTAGTACAATTGCTCTCACGCTACAGTAAGAGCAATTTACTAAAAATTGAACGCCAATATCGAATGGCTCTCAAAACCAGCGGACAATTCCCAAGACGCCTAGAAACCTCGATACTCTGGGATATGCTAGATTGGGATCCATGGCATCTCCGTGCACAAGACCTAAACGAGGATATGCTGCGTCGACTCCGTGAGATGCACATCGAGGATCTAGAGACCCCTGGTGGAGCCTACCTCGGATACGGACAGCACAACCCCCTACTAACTAATACTAGATTAGGTGAAATAGATTATGTATCAAAAAAAGACAGGAGTCGGCTGCTCAGCAAGCGAACGACCGCTCCGCGTCCCCATAGATTATAATTAGCTGTAAGTAGGATAAGACAATATATAACAACATTATAAATTTATTCTGTACAATTTAACAAGCTCACAGCACACACTGCACGACACTTATATAGATCTCTCTGAGACAAACATATGTAGTCTGTAAGTAGCTGACACACCCACAGGCCGAATACACCATCGACCTGTGGACATAATGTAACATATTAAGAACTAGGGAAATAAACATATTTCTATTCTATTCTATTTCCATTGGAGCTTTGAAAAAAAAAAGTGGCAAAGAGTGAAGGAGGCGGCGCTACAAGAAAACAAAGTTATACCTTCAGTCTCTTCCCAGTCAATAGATTTTAAATAGTTGAGTGCCTTGTTTGCGTCCGATACATTGTTAACTACGAAGACATTAGAAGGAAGCAATGATAGGGATGGCTTTTTCAGACCATGAGGCACGTCTAGACGACTGTACTTAATGTCACTTCTGAAAAATATTAAGAAAGACCTCCAAGTTTCGTACATAGAACTCGAACCTTTCGTACCTAGAATTCGAACTATTCGTACCTGAATGTGTCTAAATAATTTGTTTTTTAATTGGAGTTGTAACATAGTTATAAATCTAATTTAATAATCTAATAATTTCCTATTTGAAATTTATGGTTTTTATAATACTAAGTTGAACAAAATTTGCACGATTTGTGAATTAACACAAAACTCTTTAAAACACTATGAAAAGCTCGATCAATTTAGAATCATTACAATAGAATTAAACGTTCGTACTGCACGTTACTACAATGCTCACTTCAAAATATCGGTTCAAAGCGGTGCAAAGAAGACTGTAATGGGATTTCACGTGGCAGTAGTGTTAAATCGTTATTTAAAATTACGTATAACTGTTAAGTTTAAAATGCTTTCAGTCATTATAGTTCGACAGTAATGATCTTGATACTTGAAAAAACTACACAGTCCAGACTCTACTCACATACCCGCCACGACAGTTCTGTTTCTGCACTCTAATAGTTTATTGAAACAATTGATAGAGTTAGATTATTTATATAATTATCACTGCGGATAAATAAACAGAAGTACGGAAAAGTCTATTGTCATTTAAAAAATAACAACAAACAAATTACAAAAATTTTCTCAAACAAGTTGAAAGTTACGTCTTGATATACTTAGCTATTGATATAGGTATTGTCGATCTTTTCTACTGCGATTTACTAGTAATTTTGAATGTGAATGTGTAACTAACCTATTAGGCTGGTGTATTTTTAAATAATCGGGAAGTTGGTACTGAATGCCGCATAGTAAGAACAACCGATCGTAGTAACACCTGCTACCGTTTGACAACAACACATATTTCTGCCTTCTGTAACACAACTCAATGTTATTCAAATAATTAAGTACTAATTTCGATAGAGTAGTCTCTTTTCATGAAATCAATACACAATTGTTATAACAATTATCCAGAGCAATCTGGTTTATTGTTTTATAATCAAGTAGGTGATAGTTTTCTTTGTCTGACAATTTTAAGTTACGACTAGCTAGCCCAACGCTTCGCAAGGCTGGAACTTTTTTTATATTTTGGAAAAATAAAGTCTACTAAGAGATAAGCATTTTAATGATGAAAGAATGTCTCGATAGATTTTGAGTTTATTTCTTAAAATTATGCAAATATATTCTATAATATATAAAGCTAAATTACCTCGTTTCATTCTTTCATCACCTTTAACTTCGATGGGGGGTGGGGGGTGTTTAGGAGGATATTTAGTGGAATGTGAAAAATACTTAGCGAGATCGTGTGAAGGGTTTTGGGTCAAGAAACGGTGGCAATTTAATAGGGTGGAAGTTTTAGTCCAAAAAACCTTATGAATTGTTTAGAGTAACCAACGTTTCAAATAAGCTACAATTTAATGGCATTACCACCAAAAAAGCATGGTGGTCCCCATGACTGGTGTTCTTCTACCGTTTCCCTTGAATAGGTTACTACTATGTAATATAACTAAAACCTTAGCCACAGCAACGCTTGGCCGGTCTGCTAGTATAATAATAAAGAGTTACTGAGAAAAGAATACAGGACTTTCATTTACATAAATACATACTTGTGAATTTCCACCACAGTACCGTGTATAGTGTTTACGTAATATGTGTACGGTACACTCTTTAAATATTTCTCCGAATTGTAGTGATCCTTTAGAAACATCATTTCGGCGAGCGAGTTTGAATTTCTTACGTATGGCAACCCGTGGGGCGATATTAGTGTTAAGTTTGTGAAGAATATGTAAGATGAGGTGTCCCTGGAAATTTTATATACCTAGGTATCTATTATCTATTAACAAAGTGGTCGTTTCGTGTTCACACGTAGTATTTAAAAAATTAACAGTTGAAAAACAAAATATTTTTCATTCATACTATGTGGTTCGTCTGTGGTATCATAAAACTTGTAATTTGCCGTATTTGGAAGAAAGTCGCTCAAACAAACATCGTTTCTCTATATCCTCATAAATCTATTTTAATAAACACTATTTATATAAATATAATTAGTATATATGTCACAGCCAACTAACTTAATTAGCCGTTCAATTAACAGCCTAGCCTTTTAACTATTCGGCGCCGTTTAACTAGCGGCCTGAAAGATGTTGTTGTTACTTGCCTAGCCTGTTGACTGTTAATTTAAATTTAATTCCGCATTCTGCCACTCTCAAACCCGAAACGAAACTCTTCAAACTGTGAATATGGCGTCGGCAAACTACAACTTTGATGTTGTTTTCCAAAGTTTCATGAACAGCAACAAGTACAATGGCAGAGTATAGAAACAATAATAATGTGACTCAAGCAATTTAATTTTAAAAGAAATATTTTTTATAACATATGTTTCACCTTTTTTATTACTGCCAAATAATTATTCTATCGTACAAATGTTGTAACAAATGCTGAATATCTTTCAGGCCGCTTGTTAAACGGCGCCGTTTAGTTAAAAGACCAGGCTGTTAATTGAACGGCTAATTAAGCTAGTTGGCTGCGACATATATATAATAATACATATTTACCATTCCTTATTCTTATCTATAATTATATTCACGCATTACCCGAACAATAATGTATTCAAAAACGCCATTGCGGTGGTAGAGGCGCCGATGACTACCAATCTACAATCCACTGTCACTTTGGGAACACTGGTCAGCCTGGCACCGATGTACCAACAGCTGAATGACATCCTGTAATTAAAAAATAGGTTGTATAGGTAGCTATTAATTAATGACTATGTCAGTAGGGCCCGAGTGGAATGCCGGTCCTTTTGTCATACTCTATGCTAAGTCGTAATGGTAAGAAATACAACAACGTTCCACATACAAGTGGTGATAGAAAATGCCTTAAAAACTATATAAAATACATATAGCTGCGTCAATATAATTTTTTTAATTTACCAAATACCCAACTTATGAAACGCTTGTTTTTTAATCAGGTAAGTATTTATTACGCATAGTAAACGAAGAGCCAGTGGTGTAACAATAGGATGGCAGGGCTGGCAAAATGCCACGGGCCTCCGACCCAAGAGGGCCCCTGCCCAAGAGTTATTATGTTCTATGGATGAATGTGAAGTCTCCAATACGCATTGGGCTAGCGCGGGGACTAAAGACAATTCCCTCTTGCCTAAGAGAGGAGGCCTATGGCCATTAGTAGGACATATACAACGTGTAATTGAGTACTCTGAAAATCTCGATGTTTATTAAAATTAATCTGAGTAAGGACGATTTTTATCAAAAGAATAGCCACGAAAGAAGATTTGCCACGGGCCTGGTATAGTTCCGTCACTGCGAAGAGCAAAATGTTGTAGATTAAGCTTTGTAAGACACTTACAAGGAATTAGAAAGTGCTTGCAATTTATTCAATTCTGGTACTGGTGCATAATCCAAATGCGAGATGCGCGGACGCAACGGGATCATTACAGACGCAAACGTATTTATTTTATGTGTTACCTGAAATAAATGAACAATAATTAATATTTCGCTTTTCTTTCTATTAATAACGATAGTAATATAAATAATTACTCGTATCGCATCATTACTTTTATAAAATTACTAGCTGACCCGGCAAACGTTGTTTTGCCATGTATATTATTTCTAGGAAACATTTTTTTAGTTCAATAAAAATAAGTATCTACTATAATAAAAAATAGGAGTTGATCGTAGAGGGGTGAAAATTATTGTATGTATTTTTGTATGCTCTATCATAAAAAAAAACGAGAAAATTAAAAAAAAATTGGGCTGGACCACCCTTAACATTTAGGGGTTTGAAAGATAGATAGTAGCCGATTCTCAGACTTACTGAATATGCATGCAAAATTTCATAAGAATCGGTCGAGCCGTTTCGGAGGAGTATGGGAACGAACATTGTGACACGAGAATTTTAAATATATTGAGATTCAGTAATGAAAATACAGTTGTCACTACATAAGGACCCTGGGACACCTGTCTTCATATAACCAAGTATGGCAATGCATTTTAATAATTAACTTTAAACATAGAATTAAGAAATAAAGTTTCATTATAACATTACAGATCTGAGTACATTTCACGAAATTCTTACCCATTTATTCCTATAAGCCGTCATCCACACAAGAGAATGAATCCCCGACAACCGCAGCATATCTCTAACGAAGAATCTGTAACAATAAAATTATTACAAGAATTACAACAGTTATTAGTTATATCTTATGTTTTATTGCATTTTTATGGAAACGCTGAGAATAGAGAGGAGGAGTAGTTCGGATGATACCTGCAGCTGAGTTACATCATAAATATCAAATTTTATACGAAATTCCATACGTATCACCTCGACGTCCGGCGTTCCACAACTGAGCGATATTTATATATTATATTTACTTTTTGTCGCGCAATACCACTTTGTGGAAGAAGCTGCCCATTGAAGTACTTCCGAACCAATTCGACTTAGAGTCAAGATAAGAACGTACCAATTCGTAAAAGGCCGGTAGCGTACTTGCCTTCTGGCAGTGTGAGTGTCGTCGAGAGAGTGAAGTCGAATTGGTTCGGAAATACAGAGGGATCGCGAGTTCGCTGCCGGCCTTTTCAGAATCAGTACCCTTTTTTTAAAGGATTCTAAGTTAATTAACCCTCTTCTTTACTCGGAACTTACCTATAATGTGGTTCAAAAGCGGGGTATACAAGGGCCGTATTAAGAGTGCCACACCCTGCCCCTTGACCCTGTCCCTTCACGTGATGGCTGTGAGCACGGTACTCATCCAAGTTGAACTTGCTACGTAAAAATTCGATTTGATCCGGGGGTCTGAAATATTTTTACATATTCTTTTGAACTATCGACATTAGGTGGACGGCTTATATTCACAGCTACTAAAAATCCCAAAGGCATAAGTTTTTATATCAAATAAAAATTTGAAGCTTACATTTTTTTTAAACATAAGTTAGCATTTCTTTTACATCACTACACAATTTTTTATGAAATTTCTGCATGGATAAGGGAGCGTTCAAGTATTGCCTAACGATTTTTTTGGGTCCTTTTGTAAAACGTTACGATACGGGGCGAGAATTTAATTACGCGTTTTTATTAATTTCCAGTACTTTACACCACATAATGGTAACTTTTAGGTATAATGAGTCACTAGGTGGTCACGAAATGTTTTACTATACTCGGGTACAGAAAAACGTTACGGCGCGTTACATGGGGGGGGGGTCAATAATCTCCAAAAATTGCGTTACGTAATAATACTTGAACGCTCCCTAAGTTAAACAAGATTCCAGACTTTACTACTTTTAATCTCGATCGAATTCCACTCGATCTTTACTCTATGGTAGTGTAGTGTAATAATAATTAATTTATAACAGAAATACTTACTCTAGTATCCCAATGCCTACAACAGAAACATTGCTTAGAAACACGTATGCCTCTAGTTCGTTTCTCCTGAAAATTGTATTTTCTACCGACCATAGCGTCTCTTTGCCGTCTAAACTGTAGAGCAACTCCGCTATTTGCGGTATGTCTATTATTTCAGCCCGTCGTACGCGCAATCTACTACAATGTTAATATACAATAGGTATATGAGGTAATCGACTATATTATACACATTAACAAACCTAAGACAGCTCAGGATTTTCAAACGTTCCTTAAAAAGATTGCATATATGAGTAGAAATTTTGCAAACAAAATAAGTAGACAACTGATAAGGTTAGCGATTGCGAGTACTATTACCTATAATGAATATTACGACTTATTTGGCACGTGACTAATACATTTTTGAGTTTTAGGAGATTATTCTTCTGTCTTTCATCCCAAATTAATAACTCCACCGGTAGTTGAAAGGCCCTAAGCCAAATGCGTCAAACTCAAAATAACTTTATTCATATAGGTAAACAAGTACGTATGAACGTCAGAAAAAAATTAAATTAATTCTAAATTTACATTTACTACCAGTTCGCAAGTCAAGGGCGTAGAGCGGGCAAGAAGAACTGGCAAGAAGCTCTCCGCCACTCTTTTTAATCGCTAAGTTTTGAGTCATACAAGGATTAGGCTCATTTAAGTATTCGTCAAATTTATAAAAAGCTTTATTGATTAATTTACGTTTAACGAGAGCTTTGAATTTATTTAGCGATAAAGAATTTGGTTTATCGTCAGCTCGCACCACTGTACAGCTCGGCTACTTATTCGACTCAGACGTGACGCTCATCTTCAACTTCTATACTTAATTCTATTCAATCCCAAAATTCCCTCTAATCTTAAAAATGAATTCAACTTCTCAGGTCCTAACATCTATATGTTACGCTCCACTAATAGATGCTTTTTTGAAATTCCATCTTTTTTTCATCATCATACATTACATCATTTCGTCATTCAACAATTCTTAACCATATCCTATTATGATCAATCGTGACTTTTGTAATACTTGTATTTCTTATTCTTTTGTATTGCATCGTTATTAATGAATCCGTAAGATTAGCTTTTTAGTTAGTTTATTTTATTAATTTTTTTTTGTATTATTTTTTATTAAGGTTGGTGATACTATATTTTTATTTAGAAGATATGGTTATGCACTTCTTGCACTTTATTTCGCGAGATCGGGATTGCATTCCCTAGTGGCGTACAATTGGTAGCCCCGGTCGTTCTTCATAATATCAGCTACTGATTATGTTTCATTTCCTACTCACACCTTAATTAGGTGACCGCAACATATGCAACACAAAAAATCTTGATGATAAACAGATTATAATATTCGTAAATTACGCGTGTCAAATAAGAATTATATTAGTTCATTACGATTCAACTCTACCAACAAAGCCATAGAGGCTGTGTTATTGTATTACAATATATTTATTGTACAACCTACTACCGTAATAAATATATACCTTAAAACAGAACATCTGTGAGCAATATATAACGCATATTCACAAGCCACTTGATTCTTAGTGGGAACAAACTGCAACAATTTAAAATCTTATGTATGTCATAAATATTGAGTAACTTTAATGTTTTAATATGTAGTAGAAGTAGTATTCAGTGATTAATGGCTGAAATTGGCACGCACTAACAAAGATTCCGATAACGTATTCATAACGTATACATGAATATTAGTAGCTGTGATGTAAATCCAATAATGGAATCACTATTGATTTTAAGCTTAAGTTAAGTGATCTAAGTAGGTCACCTCGTGTACGTTTCATATAAATTTATTTTAGTTCTTTGTATTCGAAATTCAAACTCAAACTCAAAATTTTCGAAATAAGCCTATATCTTTGTGAGGTCACCAAATATATAGATAAAACTTACGGCAAAATGTTGTAATAATGGAAAGCTTTTTTCCGAACACGGCTTTCTTATAATACAGTAATCATAATCTTTCATAATTTCAAATGAGGCTTCTAGTAAATCGAAGGCGTGACTGGAACATTATAAATATGTTTTACTTTAAATCTCTTTCCCACTGAGATATTATGTAAGAGACTTAATTTATTTCACATAATATAAAGAGCTTTTGGAAATGGTCATTTGCGATTTGGCTTTATATTACTAATATTTATTGAACTTTTATCGATTTTGGATTACATACATATGCAAATTTAACTAGTATTATTTAATTGCACGCGCGGCGGTGTATGCAAACTAAAACCATAAATAGCGATTGCCTCTTATCTTCTTCTGGTTAGTTTCTACTGACCTCTCATCGATATCATGGTGTAAACCAAATAGTTCAATCATAAAGGCGTTTGGTTCACCAGAAAATTTCTTTTTATTCTCAGTTTTTTGATTAATTCTTATTGATGATCTGCCTAAAATTTAAATAGAGGTATATTAAAATTATTATAATAACTATTATATAAGACTTGTGTCTTTAATCTACAAACGAGATAAAAATAAACAAAAAAATTCAATAGTAATTAATATTTTAACGTGATTTAAACAGTTATATAGCACCCTAACTTCGTTCGAAAAAATAACTGACATTGTAACACACTCAAAAAAGTTAAAGTGGAAAAAAACCATAATTCGAATGGCCCAGAGGGAAGAAAAAAGGACGACCACCAGAAACAGGGGAAGATGATATAAAAGAGAAATCGGGGAAAGATTGGAAAATTGTAGACAAATGGAAGAATTTAGAGGAGGCCTTCACTTCGTCAGTCGTGTACTTAATTTAAATACAGTAATTACATAAACTTAATGTAATCCTAATTAGATTATTCGATATAGGTTATTTTATTTCATAACTTCTGTCGAAAATCAAAGCCTTTTTGGACATGAAAATCTTTCATAATAATTACTGAAATTCTAACGTCTATATTTATTTTCCATTTCATTGACAATTGATCGTCTTGGACTCCTCTTTTTCACGATGGGCCTGAAGAAAAACATGTCTTTTAATTTGTTACCAATACAGAAGCCGAAAATGAAATTTAAAGTACCTAATATTATTAACGTGAGCCTAGATCAAAGGTGTTTTTTGTTTCGAAATCCTCCCGGAGTTGGATAAATTATAAAAAATCGCATAGAATTAATAATATAATAATCACATATAAGTTATAGCCCTAAGACTTTAGGTTAAGTTTTAAACCTATAAAAGTTCATTTGTGTTATATATTTTATAGATATATAAACAAATATCTCTTGAGAAACCTAATAAAGTCTATGATGAAACTCGCTCTGTCATTTTGTCTGGAGGGTATTCTGAATCTTCAAAAACTACTTACAAGAAAACATCCTTGGAAACCCGAGGGACCGTCAGCAAATTACAGTCTATGTTGACGATTTCATAATCAAATGGATCTTCTTCGAGTAGAAAGTCGACAAATGATGTACGTTGGGATAATATTGGCGAGAGTTTTTCACTTAATTCTTCGGAGTTATGTACATCAATATTATAGTGAGACTGGCGACGGAAGTTCACCTTATTTGAAGGTTTTGTTTTCAGGCTTACATTGTCGTATGATTGATCCTACAAATTATTTTAAAATTCATTTTCGTATATTCAAAGTAAAGTCTTTTAAGATTTTATTATTCATTAAGGGTCTGTTTCACAATGTATGGATAAAGTACCAAATAGCTATGGAACACAAAAATTATTTGGAATATAAATTGTGCTATTTGACACTTTATCGGAATCATAACTTATGATGGACTTTATGTGATGAAAAGCGTTATCTGACAGTCGTGAAACGCAACAATAGTGTTTATCATACCAATAAGTAATAAATAGCTAATTTGGTACTTATGTAGAACTTATCCGTACATTGTGAAACAGACCCTAAAACTAATTGCACTCTTTTGACTAAAATTCTCACTCCTGTCAAATTCTGTTAACGCTGTGATGAATAGGGACAGATGAGTATTCAAGTTAAAACGGTGCCATTATACAGATTCCTCTTTACGAATATGAGGAATGAGAGGGATATTGATTAAGTAATGACAAAGATAATTGACCGAAAAACATAGAGAGAGAGAGAAAAAAAGGGCGACGACAGATAAAATGGATGGCGAGAGGTACGAGAAAGGATGGCCTGAATAGTCACAAAAACTGGACCTGCAGATTATTTAATAAAGAAGGTGACGTGAGTATTGCTTCTGCTTGGTTCGAATGCTCGATCAGCTCGATTAGTGTAGTTTTGACCTTCCTGTTGCATTATTTATGTGAAATATACTCCCCTCTCTCTGTCATATAAGTAGTTTTATACTACAAAATTCTTGAAATACATAATTCACACACATCCACATCCTATCCCACGATTTCCCTATTTGTTTCTTATTTCTTTCAATTCTAAATCATGTCTGTCATGTGTCTTTATTGCTTATTAACCATGGACACTAGCTAAAATTTGTATGTTGATATTTTACAATACAAAATATAACCTGTATTATTTCATCATCAAAATATTTTTAATTAATAGATTTATTTAAAATTATGCAAAGATCATACATACATCCTGAGTATTTTCATGTTCAATGAAGGGAGTAACGTCAAATGGAGTCCATTTTCCTAGCATAATGGGGTCCCTGGAAAATGTTTCATTAGGTCCTTGAGATGCGAAATAGGTGGGTTACAATAACACGTTGACTATTCTTTCGAAATTAACTATTTTAATACGAATTATAACTATCACATTATACACAATCAAACCTAGTTAATAAGCGCTTTAAGGGACCAAGGATTTTCATTTATCCAGATTTCCAATAAGATCCTTATTTACAGAGGCCCTCGCTTATAGAGGTCGAAATATACCGTTATTCCATTTAGGTATAGAGGTGGAAATGTTAATAAAAAAAACAATATAATACTGTAAACAAACGTGTCGAAATTTGTTCTAAACTGATAAATTGTCTCACTTATACAGGGAATTGAGCTACAGTCCCAATTGTAGAGATAATCATCGAAAAAATCCTAGAATGAAATTTGATTTAACCAGGTTAAAAAAGTCCCAATATCAGAGGTAATTCGATGAAAAAGTGTCGGAAACTCATTGCAATTCTCAATTATAGAAGTTTCTCTCTTTTTCAGGTTTCACATCTTTAGTTTTATTAAAAAAAAACAGTGGCGCTACAATCACTTTAGGTCTTGGCCTCAGATTTTTGAATCTGTTTTATGATCATTTTTAAATCTAATAGGCAAGTAGGTGATCAGCCTCCAGTGCCTGACACACGCCGTCGACTTTTTGGGTCTAAGACATGTCGGTTTCCTCACGATGTTTTCCTTCACCGTTCGAGCAAGTGTTAAATGCGCACATAGAAAGAAAGTCCATTGGTGCAAAGCCGGGGATCGAACCTACGTCCTCAGGTATGGGAGTCGCACGCTGAAGCCACTAGGCCAACACTGCTTAGTTTTATAAAAAGTAGTTAAAGTAGGTACAATTAATCGCTTATATTACTAAATACTAATATGGTGCTGATTAATTTCTTTTACACGCGGAAAATGACAGATGTCGTACCCAAAAGTACGTAGAAGAATGTTGCTTCTCCTATTTTTCTCTTTTTCAAGAGGTGTAGCCTTACACAGCCCGTGGTATGAATCCAACTCGTATGTATTTTGAAGCATGGAAAAATTAACATCAGAATTCAAACACATTACACCAGTTACTCCATCAATACCCTGAAAATTCAGATATAAACAATAAGTAAATAAAGAGGTACTTAAATTAATAAGCTTAGTAGTGTTTTGTAACCTTAATGTGACATGAGAGTAATAATCGATAAATCTTCAACTGACATAGAATCTTATTATTTATTTTCATTTATGATGTAATCAATTACTAACCTCTGTTACAATAATCTTTCTTTTCATTTCTGGATGCTGTCCGATAATCTCACTGATGTAATAGTCGCCGTACAACTCGCGTAATCGAGGAGAATTCTTGTCGAGAATTGCTACTATGTCGTCGTTGTCTTCCTCACTGGGATTTAGGATTATTATAAAGCATATTACCTTGATAAATGACGCACTTAGAGGCGAGTTAAATCTTTTCTCTATTGACATCTAAGAACTCTAGTAAAAAGCGCAAATTCAAACCAATTCCGATAACCATTGATTTTCCTTGTTGAGTTACGACTGATCCCAAGAACCTTTATCATCCATTTTTGACCATCTTACCAATCTTAACAAATGTTTGTTGCATGTTTTGTTTTGTTATTTTGATATATTATGTACTACATAATGCGAAGCTCGATTCTAACAGTTACTTATTTCCATCTTATTTTTAATCTTAGTTTTAAATATTGTATGTTATTGTAAGTTTGAATTACTTATTTGTAATGACAATGAGTGTAAATCTTTGAAATGGAAAAGAGATTATTCCTAAACCTATATCTAAAGGAGCTACGTGTTACGAAACAGAGAGATCGCAAATCGGTCAACTGTACGGCAGATTCCGATTGTTTTCAACCATTAATTTACTTGGGTAGAGTTAGTCAATTAAATAAATAAGGAAAAGGCTTTTAAACATAAAATATCATCTTAAACTTTTGTTTTTTTTTTTTTTTTTTTTTTTTTTTTGGGGCCTCCCTTTTAACAAAAAAAAAACCTGTTTTTTTTTTTTTTTTTACATTTTTTTTTTCCCCAAGAGCCATACTCGACATAGAGCCACGACTCTCTTGATGTTAAGAGGTAAAACAGTTTCTGACCGTAATAATAGATCGATTAATATTGTTATGTAACAACTTACACAGCTCGTCGTATTCTCAATTTTGGACAGAAATCTTGTCGTATAGCCGTATAGAAATAATGATAATTAGGGTCGTTGTCATCGTCCCGTTTCGCTTTGTTTCTCTTGTAATTATATTTTCGGACAGTCTGATACTTTAGAATGAACTCTGAAAATAATACCTGCATATACTAACACGCGTTCATATACTGATGACCAATAACATTTAAACGGAACGCGCCATTGTTTCGTCTTTAATTTTATTGATTTATACCTGATTGTAAATTGTTTACTATAAAAATAATTTATTTATAAAATAAATAATGATAACGAATATAAAAATTCTCGTGTCGCGGTATTTGTAATAACCCAAACAGCTGAATCGAATCTATAAAATTTTGTGTGCAATTGGTGTCTGGAATCGTAAAACATATTTTTCATCCTCCCTAAATGTACGGCTTGTACCCATTTTTTTATGAAACTGTTGAATATGTACAATCCTAATTTTCACCCTCTACGATCAACATCTATTTTTTTCTTCTAAATGATATACATGGCAAAACCGTTGCCATTTTAGCTAGTATACATATATATCATTCAGTAGTTATTTATAAAATCCACTACATATCAACAAAGATAAAATAATGTCGTCGGAAAACTTACATCCCAAGCTAGTTTCCCTAATCATGTACTTTTACTTTATATTAACTTAACTAACTTTATATTATTGCACATTTTAATATCACGAAAAATATAATATTTTTATAGTACTTACCCTTAGGGCAATCTGGTGGAACCATAAGCACTATTTGTTGCAAATAAACATCGTTCTTAAACAGAGATACCAAAGACTCTTCTAGAAAATAAGCGAATGCAGTCTCAGCACAACACATTGCGTGGATGAACAAAGTATTTCGTGATAAATAGTATTTTCTGTAACAAAAACCATGAAAAAATTATATTGGATTGTTTCCTTTTGATACCTGAGTATGTCCCAAGATCGTACAATTAAAGCATATTTTATGCAGTATACCGAAAAGTTAAATATTTTTTTTACAAAATTACCGACTGGGTATGAAGTTCAAAGGAAAACTATAGAAACTTACTGATACATATTCCGCATCCAAGGCTCCCAAGCTGCCGGGTCCACGCCGGGAATGGAAGGATGGTCACATACTGACATAAATCCTATTACCTCCTGCTTGGAATTAACCATACATATTGATAACGTTGTTAATTCACTGAAACGTGGAGTTGTAAGTTGTTGAATGAGTGAATTTCTTTTTACGTACGTTACCTACGTACCTACTTATTCAGTACATATTATTTTTTAATTATTTTACTTGTAGAAAAAAGCTATGTTTCTAATATTTATATTAGGTATATGTAAAGATCTAAGACCGCCTATCTACGCCCTTCGTCTTTGTTTGTTATATTTTGAGACCAAGTGTTATTAAAGTGTCATTAATATACTTACATCAAACTCCCGACATCAACCTCACCAAACAATTTCTCCGACTCGTTTTCTTTTAGCAAAGCTTCAATTTCATATTTATCCTCTTGTACGGCCCTTCTAAGCCTTCTTCCCTTTGGGCCAATATTGAAATCAAAAAATATCGACATTTTTACTATAAACCGTTAATATACTATTACCCGTTCAAATCTATGAGGCTGCGACTTAGCAAATATTATTTTGATTCGAAATTTTCTTATATTTTGACTTCCGTCTTTCAATCGACTAGATTCAAGAACGTTGGGCATGGAAACAAATTATATTTTCAATTTTTTCGTCGGTACGTATGTATTCGATATTGTAGAAACGATTTCTTTAAGTTTAGAACTGGATAATTTTTTTCTGGTGACAACAAAAAACTAAGTGGAATTGGAATAAAACAAACATTTATATTATATTACAAATAATTTATTTACACATAACTTGAAAAATACGGCATTGATGATACTAACGTTTGAGGCACTTAAGAAATAAAGATAATATTAGGATAAAACATAATAAATAGATACGTATTATAAAGAGGACATAGAATGCCATTGATAAAACTAAAGTTTAATCCTAAAAACTCCAGGTGCAACTTAAATATGAGGCTAAAATTTGTGGACGAACTCGATATTTTACCATATAAATTTTAAAATCAAATATATTTACTTTCAAACTTTCCTTAGAATAAGCCCAGTATAGTTCCCGCAGATTAATTGGCAAGATTTCATACGCGATTATTTTATTTGCTTCTCCATAAAATCAGTAAAAATAACGATCGAAACAGGAATGTGATTTGAATGCGACCAAAAATCTTGCCAACTATGCCGATGCCAATAACGAAATTAAAAAATAATCAAGCATACATTGGAAACGTTTAATACTCTTAGTTTTAAGTACTGAAGCTGCTATCAAAGCGTGTAAAGAGAAAACATCACACAATCTATTACGAAAACTACATTTAACGCCTTTAGTACACCTACGCGTTCGTATGCGGCTGCGAGTCTTTGCGAAATAATTGCGGTAGCGAAATACTCTGCGGAACTTATACCTGCAGTTTTTTCGCAAGGAAATGTCATTGCATTACCACTATCCCCGTCTTTTCTTGATTTTCCTCCATGCCCTCTTTTTGTATGCTTTTTGTAATTAAAATGCCCAACTAAATATAATTCGGGATATTTCGAATCAAATTTAATAATAATTAATATTTTCGGCTTCCATTGTGCGAAATTCTGTCCTCACTGACAGAAGCGTGGTGACGCATTGCGATGCGAAATTCCGCTAGCGAACTGCGTCTGTGTAACAGCCATATTCTTGCGAAACAATACCGACAAGAGGACGCTACATTTCATCTAGCTATATAATGAGAGTCAGAAAACACATGCGGAAAAAAAAAAAAAAAAAAAAAAAAAATTTTTTTGGGGGTTCCCCGGCCGCATGCGATTGCGTAGGTGTACTAAAAGCGTAAATGTCAAAAAACTTAAAAGTAAAAACATTATTAAAGTAAAAATCTCAAAAGTCGATGGGCGTTTACAAAAAAAAACTTAACGTACGAGTATAGTAATCAAAGTTATAGGTACAAATAATAAACAGATTAAAGACTATTAAATGAATACCTACCTATATTTGTAATACGGAGAAATCCATCATATCGGAAGAGAAAACAAGCCAAACATCCAGATTCATCTTTAGAAATACCCCGATTTTTTAATCTATGGTCACCAAACACAATCAATTGTTTGCGTTACTGTCAAATATTGTCGAAATTGAGAATAATCTATGGACTAATTTGAATGCGCAGATGACAAAAATCTTTTAAGAGATTAACTTAAACCAAATTTAAAAATCCCCCGTTGCTGAAAACTGATTTATGTTATTTCCATACTCTAAAATATGCCACAGGCTTACCCTGTAACTTCAATAGCGATTCTACATCAGCGCTACATGTATTGAAATTACATGAAATAAGGTTTTATCACTATTATTATTTGTTATACCGTGAATATTTGACCAATTATTGGTTAGATTTATCGCTATCGATTTCAGATTTTACATAGTAAAGCTGTAAAGCTGTAAAGCTTTTCAATAGCGGGGGTTTTTTAAATTCATCAAATATATACAACCAACTTACAACCATCTAAGAAAACCACTAACCAGCATCGATCGGATTGAAAAACCTCACTCGCTTTATTTATTTACCACTACTCCTATGGAAATGAATAACAATTTAAAACTCTAGCATTTTATTTTTAAATAATTTTGGATGTTGTTAAAATAATAAATCTCATAAAAAATGAATATACAAGTAATTTAAGATTGTTAAAAGAAAAAAAAGTTTAGCAACTCCAAAGGAGAATACCAATATTTTTAAAGCAGCCCAAATTTGTGTTTCATTCTAAATATACTGATTAAAATGTCTAAAAATAACTTCTGAAAACCCTTTTAATAATATTAGACACAAACAATAAAATGTTTTATAAAAATTGCCGGACGAACTTTCACAGTTTTACACATTATTATTTTAAATAAATAAGCTAAAAGTTTCGGGAATCCCATTTTGGGTGAAAAGATTGAGAACATACCTAAGGCCATAGTGGATTAAATAAGGGGCGGCAGGTTCTTCACTCTATGCAGATGTGTTTGTGACTTGGACCGTCCAACACTATTCGGTGTCGTCTTCAATTGCATATTCTTAACAACATTGTTCTTTGAACTAAGAGGTGTACGGGGTGTAGCGAACCCATCAAGATTCAACTTAGTGGCTGAGCGCGTTAGGCGGTTGGGTGTAACAAGTAAATTCGAGGGGTTTGGGGTATTTTCCTTCCCTCTTGGAGTTTGGGCCGCATTTCTGAGTGCAGTCTTGGGCGTCTCAACTTTGATGCTTACGATATTATCAACGTTGTGTTGTGCGTTGTGTGCCACTGAACTTCGACTGATTTGTTTTAGATGGATGCCGTCCTAAAGAGAAATTTATTTTATTTATTTATTTATTACAGAAATACATACATTATCCTTACAGACTATGCCAATCCGATAATGTCGAGAAACATTAAATAAAATATAATAAAGTACATATATAATATTAAACACATAATATACCCAATATAGCTCGCACATATCCCATATAAATGTGTGAATATTAAAATTGTTCAAATAAAATATAAGATTCTAAAATAATCGATAAAGAAAGAAGAAGCAATAATTCAGAAAAATCCAAAATGATACAGTCACAATAAACATTCATTGAACTACGCATCAATTTATAATATTTTGCGAAAAATGTCTTAGCCAAAAATCAACGAGGTGTGTAAAACTGGGAAGGCTTAAAACATCTTTGTTATAAAAATTACTTGTATATAAAAATATTATAAATGAAACAAAAGGTATTAGGGCCGATTTACATTATCTTAGTGTTTAGGAGAGTATTTTAGTACAACTTGAAAGGCAAGTTCTTTAGTGCGTTGCGAGTGAACGTTTACATTTCTTCCAGTAGAGTATCATTACAGCGCCACAATGAACGCGCAATGACGTCGGCAAATACACTCTATTCTACGCAAAATACTAACTGTAGTTATGGAACAAATAGAAGTCGAGATTTTATTCGAAATAAATAAACTAAATATAAATAATAAATAAAATAGCTTCTTTTAAGGCAGTGTATGCCGAATGCCTAGCCTGTTTGTTTTTGTATAAATTGTTTTTAACGTTCCACAAACATTCGTGAACAACATATTTAGACACAAATTTGATAGTTGTATCTTCCGACCATTTAGCCATCTTTAAGAATCAAAAAACACGCAAGCGTTTTACGGCACTTGTGCACACTCCTAAAGATTTTACTAAATTAGGTGTTTACACACAACGAGGAAAGATCTCGGGGGTTGCGCGGGCGCGGGAGGGGTATCACTTGAAACAAAAATAAAAAAGCGATTCTATTTTGATTCAACTTGAAAGTCAAGTAGAACCGTACTAAAGCAAGTAGCGTTAACATGTTTCAACTAAACTACTATCCTAAAGCACTCTGCTAAATACTAAGATAATGTAAATCGGCCTTTAGTTAGATTTAAGAATCTATTAAGATATAAACTTATAATTAAAAAACAACTAATCGTGTTAGAAAACGAAATTTGATCGTTTTGGCATGTAGATTTGATAACAAAATAATGATTATTGATTCAAATCGCACCCTATTGCCAGAAAATTTTGTATGAGATAAAATATAAAACACGCTTTTTCACGTAATTCGCATTCCGAGCTATCATTTCTTACCCTAAAGTCCGTGTAAGTCGTGAGCATAGTTGACTCTGCCAGCGGTTGTTCATCTCCAGATGTAGTTTGAGTGACATTCACCGATTGACGGTTAGAACATCGGCGACTGAGCGACTGCAAAAAAACATCTTTTTAGCGGTCCTAAGTAACCATGACAAAGGATCATCTAGTTTGAGCACTGTCCAAATTATCATAAAGAAAATGGTTTGACCGATAATAACATTTTATTTATTAACAGATACTAAGTAATACTAGCAGCCCATCCCGGCTTCATACAGCTTCATATTTTTAATGTTTTGGAAATAAATATAGCCTATGTAACTTAAGGATAATGATGCGTTCTAAGGGAGCGTTCAAGGATACATGGGAGGAAGGGAGCTTCTAAAATCTTTAAAAATTGCGTTACGTAATACTTGAACGCTGCCTAATTGTGAAAGAATTTTTGTAATCTGTCAAGTAGTTTTTGAGCTTATACCATGCAAAAATTTTCCTCTTTATAATATGTTAGCATAAATACACGTGTTTTCTAGATAACCCCGTGAAAGTAAAAGCGCTAAGTATTACTCTCGTATGCTGAATTATGGCCACAGAAAGCTGATCACTAACTTGAATGTAAAAACAATATCAAACAGACCACAATGTGTTCATCCCAAGGCCCATTGACGGCAACAGGAGTATACACATTGTAGTCGTAATAAACCTTAAATATCCTGAACACCCTAAATTCGATACCTGGTGAAACTATTTGTAATGAACAAGTCTACGCATATGGAAGCGAAGCTTCAAACAATTCTACATTCACTAGAAAATTTCGACAAATACTACTACTAAAATAATTCTAAAGCAATCTATATAAATATATAATAATTATTGAAGGGTCTCAAGCTCTGAGTCATGTACATACAAAATAATTTATTTAGCAAATTAAACCGTATCAAAATTTTAAATTAGTTTGATGGATAATAAAAATGTGCGACACAAATCTTTGAGGTTGTTAATGTACCATAAACTAGTTAGACCGCAAAGTGTAATTTTAAATTATTTTTTAAGTGAAACTCCCTTAGGCGCATGAGGGTAAATTTTTTACGGAACGTCACGAAGATGTGCAGCGTTTTTGTCGAAGAAAAGGGAGAGAGCGATTGAGACCGATTGAGAGAGAAGGGCGAATTACCTTATAGAAATTATATTTTTTAAATTAAAATTTCGTAAAGAGAATTGATGAAATATTAGTATTTTATATTTTATGCAAAATAATTTATTGAAATCTCAAATGACGAATTATAAATTAAAATGCCACGTGTTTTTATTATTGAAGAAATAAATTTTAAAATATTTATAATTTATATAAATTTTCGACTGTTAAATTCCTAACATATCTTCCTTTTTCCCTCACTCTAAGTCTCGGAAATCTAAAGTTTTAGATTTGTATAAATATGAACAAGACTTAAAAATTTGTTTACAAAAGAAGTATCACTTCTGACATGTGTACTTTGTACACACGCACTTTTTTATAACAAAAACGAATGAATTTAGTGTTAAAATTTAAACGAATCAACAATAAAGACGCAAAGGTGTCGTACTTTGTACTGTCTCTCGCATTTTAAGGCCTTATTTAGTTTTTTCTATTTTTTTTTTTTTTCAGTTAAAGGTTTTGAAAATAAGTTGAAGTTCTTTCTGACGTTTACGCGAATTATATGAAAACAGAGCTAGAGACAAATAATAGAAAACACCTACAGTACGCTTGTGCTTAAGAATGCTGCCATTTACAATGATCTTTGTGTTCTTGGTGTGTGGCTCGAGGTAGTCCAACTTTCGCTTCGCTTCAGACTTGCCTTCGTCGCGAGCTGCCAAACGACCGCTTATGCGTCTGAAAGAATTAGTAACATATTCAGAATTATGTTATAAAAAAACTTATAATTTCTAGTTTGTTTGATTTATTTTAATTTTAATTAAAAAAATAAAATTGTGTAAAGTAAAAAGTCGTTTTGTTTCATGTGATTAGTCAGAAATGTTAAAGTAACGTAAGGACCGCAAGAAAATATAAAAACAATATTTGACATGTGTTAAAGTTCAATATTGTTTTTATATTTAATAATAATAATAATAATCATTTATTTGCAAGAATATGGTATAAAAATCTTATGGTTGTACAATCTTAACTCCGCATATTCTGCCACATATAATAGCGTGCAAATTTATCTTACATAATTAACAATTAGTTTATTTAATTTTACTATATTACAATCAAACCTTATGTGATTTTATAATCACATTATTTATTTTTTATATCCGACAATCAGCCATATATAAATAGGCATGCAAATGTTAAATTTTTCTTTGTCATATAATAAAAACATTAACATAAGTCAGATAATACGTCAAGCTATTTATAATCAATGTCACTTATAGGCCAAATATTCGCCTACGCTATAAAAGCACCTTGACTTTAGAAACCCAATCATTTTATTTTTTAGTTCAACAAAATTCTACTTTAAGATTTCCTCTGAAGGTTCCTCCATTCTCGTTTATTTATTCCGCGTTACGTTCGATAATACATATAAGGTGACGATATACTAGAAAAGCAAGACAAAATATGAAAAAAATAATTAATTAACAACCAGTTTTCTATTCAAATTCGTCTACAATAAATAAAATAAATAAATCTACAATTTAGTTAGTTTATTTACTTATTCAAGGGCCAAAATCGTCAAATTATATCCTTTTTTCAAGTCTACTACAAGCAATCAAGTCATACTGTACAAACGCAATCAATTGTTACATAAATATATAATTACCGAGGACTATAATTACTTTTACGGGCAATGATGTAACAGTTCTTAATTTACTTTTTATGTAATGATATACCTCGCCTGTCACAACATTACACTTCATTCATTTCACAAACGAGCACTGTAAAGAAAAAAAAGGTTTTGACCGCGATATTTTCATATATTTTGGGTAAATTACATTATATACTCACCTTTTAATAGAAGTAATGGCGGATCTCTTAAGCACGGAGCGGTTCGCTGTTAATATGGAGGTGGCTTTTGTAGCACTGCCCGTCACCAGCTGGCGTTTCGTCGGTGGCCTATAATTCACATTTAAATCTTAATATATATAAATTACGTGTCACGTTGTTTGTCCGCTATGGACCGAATCAATCAAATTGGCACACCGCAATATTATTTTATTGCAAAATATTTGTTTGTTATTTGATAGTCACAATTCTAACAGATGGCGCTGTGTTGAAAGTACCAACGTTTCACATAAGCTACAATTTTGGAATAACAATAAAGCATGGTAGTCCCCATGACTGGTGTTCTCCTACAGTTTCCCTTGAATAGTTTGCTACTATGTAATATAACAAAAACCTTATCCACAGCAACGCTTGGCCGGTCTGCTAGTATTTTATATAAATAAACTGCATTATATAAATATAACTCTTTAAAGGCTATTAGCGGGGTCAGCGGGAGGTTGAAATGTATTAAATATAAAGTACTTAAAACGACGAGTTGAGTTCTTTAAAGATTACATTAACAATCCAATAAATTCGTATTTATGATTTAAAGATAATATACAAATACAGTGTAAACTCTATATAACGATACTTTTATGGCGCTACAGAAGGTTATCGTTAAATGGAGAGAAGAAAAATCATAATTAGAAAAAGAAAAAGTTTGAAAGAAAACCGTTATTAGTTATGTACATAAAAAATAATCTTATTTGAATGCTATTCAATTAATTTAATATAGTCTGTTATTTTTGTCTGACGTCTTTTTACTTATTTCATTCATATCTTGCGATATTGAGGCATCTTGGTAATGAAGGAAGTATTTATCAAATAATTTAGCTGCTACCAGAGCTTCTTTAATGCTCGGACTCATCGGAGGCTCAGGCTCATCCGTCTCATCTTTTTCTCCTTATTCTTGATCCTCAGTGTTTCTCACTGAATCCAAAATTTCTGTCTGTGAGTGAAGCAAAGCGTTTGCCAACATCACTTATCTACTCTCCCGTCTCTATTGCGCGTATTAGTAAAACTTTTTCATCAATACAGTGTTAAGAATATGATAACGTATAGATAATAATCCATGACTCCTACTCTTACTAGTCATGGTCAACAACAGTCTACACGTGCAAGCAATCCTAAGAAAACAAATAAAAAAGAACGACTTTCTTAGAAAGTTTGTATACATGATGCCGACAGTCGAGTTTATTGCGAGCTAGGATAACGTACACAGATGCGCAGTTTTTACTAATTTTAGCAACTTTAAAAGTACTTTATTACTCAATTGTTGTTGTTATTGAGAGTAGGAGTAATGCTATGTAGTGTATCATTGTATAGAAGACAAGCTTTTTTTTTCCGTGGGGAAATGCGTTACGCATACCCTCCCGCGGCACGGTTGACCTGGTGGGGAAGGGTTATGTGGGACTCGCTGTTGTGCATACCCACTTCAAAACCCCAACGGCGCTACCAGCAATCGCCCAGGGAGTTACCCGTTATTGGGGTATGCGTTACATGGGGGGTCAATAATCTCTAAAAATTGCGTGACGTAATACTTGAACGCTCCCTTATGGGAAACAATGCAACATCTGGTATGGCCGTGTCGCATAACACACCCCTTATCAAGATCGCTTATCTATATTGTACTTATGTTTGTAAATTATGCCACTATACGGCATAAGGCAGAATATAAGGAATTATGACGCAATTTTATTATTTATTTAAAAATTGTTATTTAACTGTGTTGATTAAACAAATCCGTGATCATTATTTTATGCTTCTTTTCTCTTACCTGTTCCTATCGGCGGTATGCGCTAGTCCTGCTGCTGTACGGTTGCGTTTTCCAAGGGGTGAAGTAGCCATAGACCGGAAACTGGGTGTGGTTGGCGTCAAAGCTTGCTTACGGGCTGACATTTTGTTTTGACGCTCCTGTTAAGGACCGTAGAATTGTAATTTTATTTGCTTTGTTAGAAGATAAATTTATCGAAATCGGAGTACCACATAATTAATCAAAGTGAAAATCTCTATCCACTTTAAATAATTATGTAAAAAGCCAGTAACCGGTTTTTAATTAAATAATTCATTGTTAAATTATAAACCTTACACCTTTTCAGATACTTTTTCCTATAATAATTAAATTTAGAAAATACAAAAAAAAATAACCGTAAAATATAATTTCAGAAAGTTTTTTTAAAAACAAAATAAGAACTTAAATAATCCAAAATAGGTATAATATTAATATCTCCACCCACCGCCTTTCTATTCTCCCAGTCATCTTTCATTAGCTCCAGTAGAGGCTTCCCATCAATGGTAAAGGTCGCACCTGTCTCTTCTTCGTACTTCAGGACCTTATCCCGAATTTGAGCCTCCACATTTGGCAACTGGAAACATTAAATACTAAAAATATGTCCTACTTGTTGAATAAAAAGCATTATTACTATTACATATAGTAGCATACGCTTTTCGTATTTCGATTTTTTAAACAATACCAATTTAAAAAAGCACCTATTTTAATAATTGAGCGGAAAGAGAACGGGCGTGGCAGTTATGCGAACTAATATAATTCTTATTTACAACGCTTTTTCATTGTTTTTAACAATTTTAGGCAACTCTTTTATATCTCTTAAAATATCACTCACACTGCTAGTGATCGCCTTCCTCTCCCGTTCTTCCTTAAGCAGCTGCCCTCCGCGGTTGTTAAAGCGGCCAGGGGCGGAGGCCCGGGACTCCAGCTCCGTCATCTTCTGCCACAGTCCCTTACGGGTCGCCACTAACTCATAAATATCCCTGTAACGCAGTAAAAGCTCAAGTTAGGTTGCGATTTATCTCACCCTTTCGTAATAAGTCGTCGCGATCGGAAAACAATGTCGGATTTGAAAAAAATCCAAAATCCACTTTTTATCATTTTTGGATACTACATTGACTAAATATTACGGCTACATTAAAAAAAATCCATGTGTTTTAAATTTCAAATTAATCAGTCGGTTAAGTGACGGATTTGATAGGTAGGCTCATAGAAGCATGTTTCTAGAAAACTGTGTAATTTAATGATATTATTTTTATTTTGTTTCAAAACAAAACCTTTTGTTCGCTTGTATGCCAATTTTCATAATAACAGAATATGAATTAAAAAAGTTATGACGAAAAAACTAACATGATTATATTATTAAAATAAGTTTACTATTTGTCAGATCCGTCACTATTCTACGACTATGACGAAGTGCTCACATTATATAATATATACAAATAGGTTCTGAGGTGGTGGTGTGTTTGGATCGAGTCCCGTATACCTCTAAAACTTTACGATACGGGAAATGCCTGTCGATTTAAATTAAAAGAAAACTGTACTTCTATTCAAATTAAGTTTACACATCAGTCACTAATTTAGAAGTACTCTAAGCTTTACAAGTTTTTCGAATCAAAATATGCTTTTGCTAAGTACAAAGTGCCAGACAATTAAGTAAATATAAAAAAAAATATGTATATTCAAATTTTCTTATTAAAGGCATTATTACTAGTTTAACAATTTAAATACTACTACTGATGGTGTAGGAGGAGATGAAAATCTCTTAAATAGAAACAAATTAACAAGAAAACAAAGAGATAAATGATACATACCTATGTTCTTCATAGAACTTGGTAATCTTCTCGAGGTACATCTCATGTAGTGCCAGTATATCCTCAGTGTAGTGGTCCACATGGTAATGTTGGAACTCATCCCTCTGTTCGCGAGAATACATCAGGTTGTCCCACATTAGCTTTATCTTGGTGCGGATATTGGCCACAAATACCTGTATTATTATATCTTTTATAACACTGATGTTTTTTTCTACAGAAATAAGTAAATTTATTCATTAAGTTAATGAAAGAACTTATTTGATTACTAAGCAGTTTTGGATGGACTTGCCTATTGAATATACACTCGCTTGTGAAGAAGTAACAACATAGAGAGAGGAAACCAGCATTGTCTTAGACTCAAAATAAAGGGTAATGAATGTAACTAAAAATACGCATCAACTCTCTAAAGTTGCTATCACCAGCAACACTGCTTACACTGGACACAAGCTTGGAGTGATCTCAAAAATGCAAGTAATGTAGCCCAAAATAATTGTCTATGTGTATGAAGTTACTATACTAGTCAAACTATTTGTAATTTATGTGTGTACTGACTCACCTTAAATGCAGGGAGCTAAATAAATAAAAATAAATAATAACTTACAGAAATCTTCTGCCGTTTGATCACTTCACAACGTTTCAATTCTTCCTTAAGAGCTGCCTCAGTGGGAGGGCTGCAGCCAGGGTGTGCTTGAAGAAAGTTGTCTCTGTAAATTCGGTCTTCCTCTAGGCACTCCCATAACCTTGCTAAACGTTCACGTAGCTCTAATACCTACGAAATTGATGATTTAAAAAAATGTAATTTGTTGATACACTGACAATAAAAACATGTTTTTTAATAATAAATGTCATAAACTGATTAGTAGTAACCATTAAAACATAATTTTGTTTAAGTATTCAATACAATCCAATATTAGGGTTTGCAAAATATTCTCACCCTATTGTTAGTTTGTTCATATTTCTCTTGCAAATCTTGTTTAAGTTTAGCGAGCCTATCCATATTCATGTCCGTTACTTTGAAGTCAACTGACAGGGATGACACAACCATCTGCTCAAATTTGCTTTGTGGTTTCATTTGCAACTTTTCTGTAATTTAAGAAGAACAAGTTACCCTGGTTTATAGATTTCTTGTATATATAGCATATTTGAAAAAAGGTCATCCAGACTTTTCCTCAGACTTGTGGCTAACTTAGTACCAATATGTAAATTATATAGGTAGGCATACCTAAGCATTATAGACTATGTCATTGTCACTCAAACAAAAAAACAATTCTATTAAAAATATAGATGTAGGTACTTAAATTACTTTCAGAACATAAATTTAACATTTATTAAGTATAGCTCTCACACTTACCCATAATGTCCTTTATCTCAACCTGTGTGTAGAGGAAGCTTTCTACCCTTCTATCCCTCTCGGCCTGCAGCACCTCTAAGTTATGTTTTAGCTGATCTAACTCCTCCTCTGATGGCAGAGGTATTTCTTGAAGTTCTTGCATAGTTACACCAAGTTTCTCACTCAAGTCCTGTTGCCACTCCATCAATCTTTCCATTTTGATTGTGCGTTGCTTCACTTGCTCTCTATAACCAGCTATTTGATCTTCTAAATCTTTCTTGTACTGATAAAGCAGGGTATCTTCTGTCATTGACTGCAACTCTATGTTTATTGACAGACTTCTGCTTAATTCTTCAGTTTCTTCCTTTAAATCTACATAAAGAAATTTTGAAGCTTACATTATAATAGTCATTAACTTCACATCATAAAATGTAAGCTAGCAAATACTTAATTAATTAGGGACAGGGTTCAGATCTACAGAAAATATACAAAACTATCAAGACAACTTAGTCTAAATATTATACATACTGATATCCATACCTTGTACAGGTATTACAAACTATTTTATAATAAAAAATATTATTTTAACAATATAATCTTAACTGTTATATCTAAATAAGAGTCACCTTACTTTCAATTTCTTCTTGTAGCAATTTCATTTTCAATGTTGTCTCTGTCATTACTTCATTGTGAAAATCATGTTCGATTTGGTTTAACTTGACGATATTAGCAAATTTGGTTTTCTCATCAACCCCCAAGTGCGACCAATTCTCCCATAATCTACTCATAAGGTGGCGAAGGTCTTTGGTTATTTTTTCAATAGTTTCATCACTAAAACAAACATACAAAATATAAAGAAAGCAACCATAAGACATGCACTATAATATTGCATTAATTATTAAATAGTGAATAAGTTTAATGTATTTATAGTAAGAGTCTCAAAGATATAGTAGGTAGAGAAAGTAAAAATATATTAGGTTTCCGCAAATATCAAACTTACAAATGTTTTTCAATATCCTCTCTCTTTACAGTCATTTTAAACAGAGAACACTAATCACTCTATATTAAAGTACCACTTCTAATGTTAAATATATGGATAAAACATCCACAATAATGCCACTTTATAGATTAACGTTATAAACAATTACATTCACGACACGCCTCCAAAATTCGTTTTCAAAGTTTGAGTTTTCAAAATTAAAACGTTAACGTCAATCTGTATATATCTTTAATTCTATTGGTTACTGAAAATACCATAAACCAAAATATATTTTTTGTGTTGCGGTCGTATTGCTGGGCATAGAGTACAGTGTTATTTAAATGCGTGATAGATGGCGCTTAACTTAACAATATGATTTGGATTAACCAAACAGGTGGCGCATTCACGCGTATTATTGCAACTAAAACATGTAAAACGTATACAAAATATTATTATACATAATATGTACATAGACCGTACAAATTTAATATGAAAAGTAATGATAAGTATAACGCGATGAATTCATGTCATTTTACACTGTTTATTTTCAATATATTTATTGGTGTGTAAACTCAAATATGATAGGTGTAGGTATAAGTAAATTGTAGAACTATGTTAGACTATCATTTATTTTACTCTAAAAAACTATTAATTTATGTAAATTTTTGTCTCTGCGAGGAATATGGGCATTGGGCATATACATGATTTTTTTATAAGGTGCTGCATACAAAGTAACTTCCTTTTTTAGGTAACCTCATTGTTCTTATTTATTTCGATCCACTGTTTACAGCTTGAAAATACTAACCAATGCAAATAATTATTTAAATATAGAGCATTCGGTTACTACATCTTGTAATGACAACGTTGTATGTTAAGGCACGATTATTGCAAAACAAGTAAAGGTAGGACCCCTGCAGCAGATCGCGAAAGTAAAATTACAGCACTATCAGGTAAAGATTAACAGCATTACAAACGATAGATAATAAAATAATTTTATTCCCTTATTTATGACATATGGCGTTTCGCCATGTTTGATTAGGTACTGAAGAAACAACTGTTTCGGTTACATAGGCATACTATACATATTATACATACATGTAAATGGTTCAAAATAAAAAGCAGAAACATTAAATAAACTTACGTACTTATTATTATTATTTTTTTTTTTTTTTTTATTAGGCTTACAGACATCACACACAATACTTAATCTACTAATTATTTTACAAAAACTTACATCTTAAATGTGTGACAATTAACGTAAACACAAGTTTCACAAACAAAAAATAGAAATTTAAAATTTAAAAAATGTAAAAAATACAATTAAAACATAATATACAAGGTGTTAAGGATTTTGTAGAACTCAGATGCCATATCATTAACATTATTATGAGCGCGTAGGCTATCATTCCAATCAATGGTTTTCAGATCCCCTATAATAGACACATAGTCAGCTTTTTAAAAACTTAGTTAAGTATTACCTCTCGTTCGCAAAAAAAGATATTTTAGAATATTTAATACTTAACAATAAACTAGGATGATTCGCGTATATTTTACTGAACGAGTCGGAGGGGGCTGATACATTAATACTAGACATATTACTTAATACTAAATACAAGAAACGATCATCACTATTACCTATACTATAACATTGATTTGGGCTATTCATAGACATAAAATCAATAAAGGCAAAGCCAAGTGTATTGTTATAATTACAAGGTGTTATTAAAACTTCATTATTTAGCGATCTCCAATTAATGAACCCTAGATTGACATCATCACTTAAGATTAAAGCTCTGTCGACGCTGTCTAAAAAATGTGTCAAAGTCCCAATCTTAACAGGAGGAGGCAGGTATACATCACATATCGAAAGTTTCTTTATTATTTTATTAATGTATATGTAAGGTGACCCATAAGTCCTCCACATCCGATTCCCATGCCTCAACTCTGAAAGAAGAAATTTCTTTGGAGACTCCCAGTATGACACCTCCACCATCCGATTTGGTATTGGTAGAACTTGAACGATCTCTACGATAAACAGTGTATCTATTGTCAAATAATTCCATGTTTGAAATACCAGATTTCAGCCAAGTTTCAGTTAGAGCGATGATCTTGTAATTAGAAGTTGACAAATATTTGAGAAAGCATGCCGTTTTAGTTCTCAACCCCTGTACGTTTTGATAATAAATTTCAAGCATCGTAAAAAAAATCAGTGTGTTACTAGACTAAAGATACAACAAAAAGCTTACAACTAATATACTATACTATGTTAAAAGATTTAAGGTTTCGTTATTCTTAATAAGCAAGGCTTGGCAGTTTTCGTTCTTTCTTGTAAAAACGCGTCCGTTGCGAACCCATACAAATTTATACTGCTTCTCTTTTGCTTTCAAGCGTGTGGCCGCGTAAAGAGCATTGTTAACTGATGTAAGATGTTCAGATACATAAATAGGTTTCTTAGTTCCTTCGATACCAAGATGATGAGAGTTTAATTTCTCTTGTGGATTCTTCCTATTAAATTTGCTCACAGCAGCCAGAACAAAGTCACGTGTACGCGGGCTACATAACTTGGCTACCACGGACCGAGGCCTATCACTGCTATTAGTTATTTTAGCAACCCTTGTTACGTGCTGAATATCAACTTGGTGAGGGGACAGTCCACAGTCTTGGCTATACGAAGGACAGTTTCAAATAAATTTTCTGACCTATTCTCAGGGATCCCATTAATCAATATATTATTCTCCCGGGCATGTAGTTCAACAGAAGTTAGCCGGTTCGTTAGGTCAGCCACATTAGACTTTAACCTCTCATTATCTTTTTTTAGATTCACTATTGCGATGTCCTTCTCCTCAAGAGAAGACTTTATATCCTCAAATTGTCGACTCAGGAAGCAGATTGTGTCCTGGAACCCAACAACCCTTTCAGTGAGATTATTAAGTTCCGATGTCACCAATCGCTTTATTGTCACAGTGAGGACTGAAGATAACTCCTGTTGTAAGATATCTCGCAATTTATCTTCAGTGACATATGGTTCTAGTTCTGGTAGTTGTGAAGGGGGTCCATGTGATGGCTTTATTCGCTGCGTTACTTTAGAGCACGGAGGTTCACTCTCCGGACTTGCTTCTTGTGAGCTCATACTATGGGGGCTTCCATCGGAATTTTCACAAGTCAGCAATGACGTCTTTGCATTGCTAACATTAGTCGGTTTCCTAGAGCATTCGGGACATCTAAATGACGCCTTTTGTCTTGCGACCATCTCAACAAAGCGCTTGCGGGAGACATTAGCACATTCTAGGTCGTATTTTAACTTGCAGATATGACAGCATAAAAAATCATTTTTTTCCACGTAATAAATCAAAATAAAATAAACATATACTTGAGTAAAACTTATTAGATGTAGGTTCATTTGATTATACATTTATTTCAATGCGATACTTGCTTTAACTTTGCCTACTAAAGATTTCACTTAGTTACCGTATCTATTTTAGAGTATGGCTAGCCTTAACAATTCCCTTCAGTATGTTTTTGTTGCTGTCCCTTGTCCGCCTGATCACGAAGAAATTATTTGTTCGTGTATTTGTAACCATTCCTGACTCAACGAGCTGCTGTACTTGAATATACAAAATGTGAGTGACGAATTTCGCCAACGGATTTGAGTTAAGAAAAGGTCAAGGAATAATAATGTGGATCTTGCCGGTCCATTTTTTTTACCCCCTTATCTCTTATGCGTAAAGGGAATGATTGAGTTCTATAATAATTTATAGTTGTATTAATTCGTTCTAAGGTAACGTACCCATAATACGTGACCTATTTTTTTTACTTTTTCGACCCCTCCCTCCCCTTGGTGACCACTCGTAGTATATGCCAAGACCCCCCTCTCCCTTTTAGTTTTCACGTAGTAATTCATAATTATGATTTTTGATCATTTCACAGGCAAAAATTGAAAAAAATTATAATTTGGCTCATACTCGTCTTTATCTTACTCTTAAGTACATTGTAAGTCATTCAGACATCGAAACCGTAAGCTAAGAAAACGCTAATCAACACTGTTCGCTCCAATACCGCTTAGAATATTCATGTTTTAAAAAAGCAATCGTATGACGTATTTTCATAGATAAAACAGAATACTATGTTTTTTTTATAAGCTTAGCCACCCCCAGCTCCATCAGAGGCCAGACCGTTACAAAAATCCGCTTTTAAAAACGACAAACGATCTTATAAGGTGCACGTTGCAGGCATATTACAAGTGGCGTAGATGACTTGCACGGTGATAAATTTAGAATAAATTTTTGTTATGTTATAAATTTTGAATAACGCGCTATTAATAATAACCTTAGCGAGTTCAAGACGCGCGGGAAAGTAATCTACGAAGTGGTAAAAAATGTCATTTTTATTTTGACATTTGTGGTATTGATGCAGTTACATAAAGAAATACAAAACAATTCTGATTTTTTGCAATTACAAGACATTGTGCGACAATAATCAATGGGTACACCCATGAGAAAGTCATTTTACTATGCCTATACCATTTTATATATATGAATACTTTGTTTCTTCTTATCTCATTGTGGAGCTACTGAGAACTATAAATATTAAATTCGATGTCTATTTAAATATATTTGTATTAGTATACGCCGCCGTTCTGACTACTTTCACTTAGGCGATACAATAAATCTAATTATCTCAGCCTACTTTACATCGTTTTATGCGTTAATTACAGTTCACAATACACTTATTAAAAAAATAAAGTAAAAATACAAAAATGACCTCCTTAAGAGTTGCGTAACGAGACATGAATATACCGATTGAGGAATTGTAACTCTATATTTTACTTTATGCGGTAATATTAAACTTCGCGGACTAGATTTCACACTTTTCAAAATCGAGTAATATATAATAATAATAATAAAGCCCGTTTTATTTCCAATCATGACAAAAAAACAAGTTATATAATAACACAGCTTAGATTATTTTACATTTTTTTTTTCTTATGCTATTCTATATTCTAGCTTCCTTCAGTACCGTCGATCGGAACCCCTTCACGGGTAAAGGCCTCCTCCAGCTTTTTCCAACTGACTCTGTCTATAGCTCTCTTTTTCCATTCGTTTCCTGCTACCGCTTCTATTTCTTCTATCCACCTTTTTTTTGGGCAATATATATGAAGAGAATAATTAAGAGTTTTTGACATTATGAATTATACATTCAAATGTCGATAACTTTTTCTTGACATAATTTTTTAATAAAATGCCTAAATGCTCCATACTAAGCTCTATTGAATTAGTGCAAATCGGTTTGTTCTATAGATTAGCGTTTATACCGGCGAGACAGAAAATGAATATTAAAAAAATTCAGCTCTTTTCTTCTTTGCTTTTGTTTTTTTTAAGTGTGATTTACTTCTTTTTTTTACATATTAGGTAAGTATAGATAGAAGATATCTTTATAGATAACATAGCAACAGTCGTAGCCGCTGTTAAGCAGGGTTCTGAAGTCGATTTTGGAGTAATAATTATGCTTTATTTTGGGCAAATCAAATCTAATGTCTGGTTTATCGAGCTCGACATTTAAATAAACCTTCTCTAATCAAACTCGATTATTCACTATTTACATATTTCGAGAATGTAATTTACGTTTCTATCCTGTAAAGAAATATGACGAACTAATATGACGACACAAAGAAAAATGTGTCTACTCCATTACAAGTTATTTAAAAGATAATTCATATATTTCTATAGATTCAAATTTCGGTGACTATTAGCTTGCCCTAAATGATAACACACAGTCATTTCGAGTTACGCACCATTATAACTAAGTGATTTTATTATAGCATAATGAAATAGTCACTTGTGTGCACTTTTTACGAAATCAGCACTAAAGTAGGCCGATAATCTTCCGTATAGAAATCATCAGAATATATTAATAATACTGTTGAATATTGAATGTTATAAAAATAATTAAATTATTAACTTGAATAAATTTGTATTGGCAAATACATCTCGTTTTCCCATTACACACTAATAACATCGAAAGAAAATTAAGTGTGCGAGACGTGATGTGTATCAGATTCTCACACAGATTATTTCACAAGCGACATTAAAATGAAAAAAACTTCATAACAATACATTGTAACAGTATATAAGTTTTATTTATGCACACATATGCAATCGTATGTAGATGATAGAAGTGAGATAAGACAGTACGTAAAAATGTTGACAGGGGAAAGTAAAATACTGCTCGAAATTGGCTTGAAATTTTGATCGTATTTGTCTATTAGCTTGTATCTATTGTTCCCAAGACGCGATCAGTGTGCCAATGTACTAACCGCACACGTAACAGCAAAGCAGAGCACTCACACGCCGTCACAGTGAAACGAGTATAAAAGCAATGCAAATAGCAATTGCCGGCATTACCCTCCACCCTCCAGTGACGACCGCACAGCCTCACCAATATGAAGTACCATGTGCGTATCTAATCGTGATCGTGTTAAATAGTGCTTATTAATACATCGTAGTGTTTATGCAAAAGCTATTAATTGCAGTGATTCATTATACATGTGTTCGGTGAAGCGGCTTTTTTCTTCCTGGAACCACAACTATTGCCTAGAACTAGGAAGCCTTTCTCGTTACTTAAGACACTGTCAGGGTTCCTCACGCTATCTTTGTGAAACTTGTTTTCTAGGTTCTCGATCAACATTCGCTTAATCCGATCGACGAACTTCCGTTACTTCTCAAAGCTATGTCACTACGTTTCGTAACATAAATACAACTTTGCATAACTTATAAACAAACATAACGTGTTTGAAAGTTTATATCTCTTGTTTGTTTTAGATCTTCCTGGGATTATTCGCGGTAGCGGCCGCTTACCCTGGCCTCATTCACGAGGAGGCCCCGCAGCTCGATCACCATGCATTAATCGGCGAAACGGGACACCATCACCAGATCCAACACGAACACGCCAAGTCGCACCAGTCTATCAAATTTGAACATTTCCATCCCGTCCCCGTGTACATCAAGAAGGAGCACAGCCATCTTCTGCACCACCCTCTCGAGAAGGGCCAAAGCGAGTCAAACTTAAAACAGATTCACCCTGAAACCCAACAAGCTCATGGTTACGGGCTAGTTCTGGAAGACCACAGACTGAATACTGACCACCTCTCCGCTAACCTTGGACATGGAGACTACTCTGCTGGTCTAGAGCATGGAGGTATCCAGCATGGAGGTTTCGAGCATGGAGGTCTCGACCATGGATCTCTTTCCCAAGGGCTACAACATGGAGGCTATGAACAGTTCGCAGGAGGTTACGAGAGCAGCGAAGGTCTAAAAGCTTATGCTGAAGCTCAACCTGAGTTGGGACAATATGGAGGTCATATACAGGTCTCGGGAGGCAGTGAAGAGAACAACGGATACGGTCACTATCAATAATAATATAGATATTACTCCGAGCACACAGTGATTTAATTAATCTAATTATGTAATGTCTTGCCTGTTGGTATTACTAAGATAAGTCTGTGTAAAAGCTAAAATATGTGATCTTCGTGTGTAACGGACCTGATCAAAAATGTTGATTTTATTAGAAATTTATAGTGCAGAGCGCACATGACAGTAATTTGGTATTTTAATGTATGCTAAGCCAATCAATACTTGATGTGTGTTGGATAATTGTGTGTTCCTTTCACTTGTCCCGAATGTTATGTGAATTTGAGTATTATTATGGGTTGACTCCCAGTGAATTTGTGATATGTTATTAAATTGTTAAATAATTTGTACATTGACTCATTATTTAAAAAATCCATCGGTTAAAAAGTATATGCATTATGCAATACAGTTACAGTGTATTTTCATATTATGTCTGATTACAGTAAGACAGAGAATTACGCTAACAGTTCGGTGCTCTATGCGATAAACGCCGTTACAATTACATAAAATAGAAATTATCGACATAATTCTGAGACTGTAAATCTATCAATTTCACAATATGCAGAAGCCGGAACCTCGGCTAATGAGGATCGAGTACTCATTGCCCAATCTTGTTTGAGATTTTAGTTTAGACATGTCATTATTAGTAACAGCGATTTCACAAATAACGATCGTTGATCTAATTGAAATGTTTTTCAAGTGTTTTAGTTCGAGATACATATTACACAACTTATTGTGTATTTTACCATGATTATTAAATCGTGAATCGGTTTCGCATGAGTATGTTTTCTTATAAATAATGCATGTAACTACATTTAGAAATTAGTTATAATTAATACGTTGTGTAATAGAAGTCAATAGTCATTGACGTGTCGTGCAAATTTAAAGTATTAAATATATTCTACATGCATTTTTAAAGAAACCTAATATATATAAAAATATAAAATAAAAACAATTTTATCTTAATGTAAAATACTTTTATAGGGTTGCGTGAAAGACACCACTTAGTGGCAGGCCGCCACTTGCACAGTTTAATTAGTATTTTCAGTTTAACTGACTGCGAGATAATTAATAAATATACAGACATTCATGACTGTTGCACAACCATCAATCGATTCGTAAAGCATTTGTGAACAGTCCACAATGTGAAACCAGCTGACCATAGGAAAATGGAACCAAATCATATTCCGCAAAGGCAGGTAAAACGATTATTGATTTACAAATAAAGATAATTATAAATAAAGATTTACAAAACAAATCAACAGGTAAAAAGTATAGTGTTACAATCGATTCCTTTAATCTTTTGAGTGGTGATCTATTTAATATATTGATAATTTAGATTTTATTATTCAGGAATTCGCAGTTATATATTGGATGACTTAATTTATATTAGTAGGTTTGTAATGTACGTATATACGTAGATACATGGTAATAATTTTGTAAATTAATTAATACAGAAATAATTCGTTAAATATAACTCTTCATTGGAATTCCAAAGCACTGCTTCCGTGTATCAAACAACGTTCATTTTGTATTCAAACCACTAGGTATATAGTTATTAGCTTTCTAAACGGTATAACACAAATTCTAAACATAAGTAACTAAGTAAGTAACTAACTAAATCACATTTATTATATTTAATAGAAGTATGGTGTAGCGCTTCAACTAGTAAACTTGAGGTTCTACAAAATAAATTAAATTAAAACCTCTTTATTTTATCCTACTCTTACTCCCACTAACAAACTTTACATTGACACTAAATTAATGAACACTAAGCAATTGCAAATAATTCACAACATGCATTTTAGTGTAGTTTTTATATTAAATTGCCAAATACACAAAGTATTAAATTTAACTTCATTCCTACACGTAACCAACATTACACATCACATACTTACCTAAAATCGGAACTGTGTACGGTCGTAAAAATAAAACTTACCAGCTGGTGCCCGCGACATCGTCTGCGCAGGATTAAAACAATATTTTCACCAAATGATGTGGTGTGACATATTTTATAAGACATATTTTATATTCTTTAAATACGAGGAGCGATAAAAGTATCTATTTTCATTTAGGAATCAATTTATTACTACCAAATGTGCATTTGAAATAAATTATCAATTTTTATTGTGGTTCACTATTTTGGCTATAATGGCTTACACATAAGATTGTAGGACTATTTAAGATATACATTTCCATCATACATTATATAGCTCTAAGTAATAGCTCGCAGATGGTAGATTTTTAGTACCTACTTACTTTATATTTTGGACCATTCACACCTATGTGCTATTTTGACGTATAAGCTATATTATTGTAATATTATAGTTATATAATATATAATTAGTAGTTTTTACGTGAAAGAGTAACAAACATACATCCGTACGTACAAACTTTCGCGTTTATAATATTAGTAGGATTTTGGAGCGAGTCTACAACAGCTTGTCTCATGACGTTTCGAATAAGTCTGCGAAGGTTTTTACTTTTTGGTTTACTTTGATGCAGTAACAGCGTACAACAGTGGCGTGTTTATTTGACTTTTTATATTTTAAATATTTATATTTTTTCTAGTGTAAATGACATGTATGTTTTAATGAGAATAAACTTCGTTAACCCTAAGTAGCGTAATAGAGTCTATCTTAACGAAAAATGCATTTATTTCCTGTCACGGCTTTCTCTAGATCACACCTATAAATTTATGCAACATAGGCCCTTGTTCTTCTTCTCAATAGGTTTCAAAGAAATTTGTACATAACAAAAATAACCTCCTTTAAGTATAGGTACCACTAGATAGTTTTGAAGGGATGGTATTGCTGATAGATAAGAATTTGAGAGAAGATACTTTAAAAATACTGGTGTCAGTTGCACTAAGATGAAAAATTCATATTAAATGTATTAGAATACAATTTTATTATATTATTAAGTTTTGGGAAATATATAATGATGGAGATGGTGCGCTGTTTTGCTTTTGTCAAAGTTTATAATAAAGAATCATAAGTAAATTTGTCATCATGCCATTGTTAAATAATGTATGCAGATGATCTCAAGTTTTGTCGTGTAATTAGTAACTTCGAGGATTGCTTGTTGCTCCAATCAGATCTGAATGATATGACTTCATGGTGTTTTTCCAAAGGTAGCTGAATGTCCAAAAATGTCATTTCGTTCGTTTCTCTAGGAAAAGGGACATTATAACTATCAAATAGGCAGCATAATAGTTAAGGAAGAAAGAGTTATTCGTGATTTGGGGGTTCTTTTCGACAATAAACTAACGTTTACAGAACACCAGGACATTACAATAAAGAAAGTCTCTAAGATCCGAAAAAACAAAAATTATGCTATACTACAGTCTCGTGCGGAGCATATTAGATTATGGTATACTCGTATGGAGGCCGCATTATGCGACTCATATGTTATGACTGGAGCGTTTACAAAAAAGATTACTATGGCATCTCGAAAAAAAGTTGCCAACATACGAAACCAGGCTAGCGCACTTTAAGATGTTTTTTTTTTTTTTTAAAGACAATTCACACCAATTGACCTAGTCCCATGCTAAACTGGTGAAGCTTGTGTTATGGGTACTAGGCAACGGATATACATACATATTATAGATAGATAGACGTACAAATACATATTTAAACACCCAAGACCTAAGCACAACACCAAATGCTCATCACATCGATGTTCGTCTCAGCCCCCGGATGAGGACCCGGGACCCATGGATTCGCAGTCAGGGGTACTAACCACTAGACCAATGAGTCGTGAAATGTTGTCACTGGAGAATCGCAGAAAATTAATCGATGTATCGTTTGCCATTAAGATACCTAACAATCAGGTAGATTGCCCCAACCTTTTAACAAAATTTAAATTTCGTGTACCCAGTAGATATCCCAGACATCCCATCATTCCATTAGTTCCCTCCTTTCCGGAGAACGCGTTTTGGCCAACATTCAGCGATGTCTAGATTGAGCATTCTGTTAAACGAGCTGGGTCTGGATATCCATAGTTGCTCCCCTCACACTTTAAGAGCGATTTTCGTTTAATGTTTGTATAAATTATATTATTGTTTTGCTTAATTTCTTTTCATCATTTCTTATATTATGCTATGTTTGCCTATAAGTGCTTGTCATATTAAAAATTGTATTTTGTTTTTATTTTATCAATGTATCAGAGTGCCGAGCGTTGGCAAGCTTTTATAAATAAATAAAATTTCCTGTAATTTTTAAACTTCTGAAATATCTTTGTAAATTCCAACTTTTAAAGCCGTATAACAATATAGAAATGTAATGTATAGCCTTATACTACTTCTACTGTTGGTGTTAAGAGAGCCACCTGCTGGCTACGTTTTAAAATTTAACTGAATAACAAGATGATTGAAATACGTATTATTATTATTAGTTCGATAATTACTTGTTAGATGGCGCCGATAACAATTATTGTAATTTTACTTAGCTTCACATAACTAGATGGTGTTTAAACTTAATATCAATGAAACTATTTATAGTTTTCGCCACAACAAGGTGGCGAAAAATAATGAAACTAAATTTTGTACATGATGGTACATTTTACAATTGGACACAATAGATGGCACCTTACTAAGGTTAAGATTGACTTTTCACAAATATGTATATTTATAGTAAAATAAATTTAAGATTTTAATTCTACCATAGATGTAGATAGATGTCTCAAACCCAAAACGGTGTACATTATTATTAACCATGCAATGATTTTATTGTTTAAATAAAATCGAATTTACCTAATGTTGGGCGCATCTACTCTGCCTTTATGGATTATATTCCATAAAATAGATTACTATCACAAGATAATACAAAAGCCATATAATCTGACATTTGTTTTAATTGAACGTAAATAAACACAGAAAAACAAGGCCGTTATGTACCACTACCAGGTGCGTGAGCGCAGATCACGTGCATTACGCACGTGCGAGCCGAAACCAGTGGGTAGTTGAATTATAAATTATTACTGTGTGATTGTACAGTACAGTATCTATATAGTGACCCACTATAAAATGAAATGAATTTGAAATTACTTTTGCGCGACCTAAAAAAAACGGATAAAAAATTATACAGTTTGGGTTTTATTGTGTGTATTAATATAGCTGTATTGTAATTATGTATATTTTTAAACATAATTATATTTTTTTTCTTGTAGAACCAAATCCAAACCAAACAAAATGCGGTGAGAGTATGAGAAACATATATATAACAATAGATTACTAGATAGTTATCAAAATAACAAAAAAAGATTAAATTATAAATAAAATTAAATTAGAAAGAAAATTAAATTATAAATAGAATTAATCCTTTATATATCATTTTATCTCGTTTATTTTTTCCAACTGGCACGACAATGATAAGGACAAAACTAAGATACATTAAGACTTATATTCTTGTGCGTATTATATATAGAATAAAAGCTAATTTGACTTTAGAATAACATTCTAAAACTCTTCTACCAGCATTTGTCAGACGTTCTTTCCTGTTGACAAATAATACAATTATCAATACGATGCCAAATTTAATTTATAAAAATTTATAAAAAATGACTTAGAAAAGTATAATAAAACTTGTTTGAATATTTAGACATTACGACTTCCCGGCGATATTACGACCTCCGAAAGTTCAATTGAAAAATTGTTACATATTTATTAACCACGACGTGTCAAACGCTCGTGATCTTTATTTTAATTTATGTAGTTTCTCGATCGACGTACGTACTACGTACATACGTGATCACTTTTCTTTCAATCTTGTTTTAGGTAAAATGTAGCCGAAGTTCCCATTTTATAGGTTCCCAACCTTTTATTTATTTTTTTCTCGTAAACCACTTTCGATTTTTTTTGGTTTTATTGAACAGTCAGCAGGGGACAACGGCATTTAATCGAAAATCTCAAAATCTCTGCATCGAAATACTCAAAGAGTATTAATATATTAGGTTCGATCACTTCAGAACTCAGGCTCCAAATAAAATTCCCGGTTCTTTAGTAGCAATAGGTGAACTGTTATTATGTATTTACTACTTACTACCTTGCCTAATTCCAAAACCACAGTATTAGGAGTTTTCTTTGATGTCGTTCTCGGACAAATACAAAAACAAATCCGTCAAACAATCAAGGTATTTGAACAATAAAGTATTATAAAACTATACTTGAACGTATGTTAAAATAAATGAAATTTAAAAGACACCGTTGCTCACGTGCCATGTTTAAATCCCGCGAGTGCATTAAAAAGGCAGAAAAGGTAAATTTTATGTTATTCGAAACGGAATCAAGGTCCTTGCGAATGACCTCTTGTGCGTTGCAGTCACATTGATTGAAACGTGCATGGCCCAAGCACTGCCAATTCGTCGTTTGAATTACTTTAAAAATAGAATTAGACAATTGATAACTGTTTACTATGTTGATTTGTTTTTAGCAATTTACCCACGAAGAGAATGGAAGAGTTTATAAATAAAGCTAATAAACGCTTTAATTTATTTTACCATACAAAAATAAAATATCAAGTTCTATTTATAGAAACCTTTGAATATTGTCATAACGCGTGGGATTTCCAATATAGCCTACAATAACGTAATCTAACAATAGAACAATTTCTTGAAGCCCTGCAAATTAAATAGATACAAAAGTCAACGAACGTTTGAATGAGCAATAAATTAGGCAATATAATAGGCAGGCATATATAATAATTGTTTTCCAATAGTAATTATTTGTCGAAGGTTAACCTGGCAACGTGTATGTTCCAAAGTCCACATTGATGCGAACTTGTTGTAGTCCAGATACACATTTTAATTTTAGGATATATCAAATGAGAAAACAATTATGTATTTATAGTTCAGTGACAGTCTAGTTCGCTTAAAATCCAATAGTGTTAATAACGGATGGCGCAAAAGTAATGGCACTAAAGAAAATTTGTTTATTTTTTTTATATGACGATAGTTTTCATTCTGTTGTTGAAAATTGTGTAGTGAACAAATGTAAAATACACTGAAAATAAACATGGAACGTTTTACTCCCCAAGAACGTGAAATAATCGTGTCAATGTTCTTACGGAATAATTCATCAGTGATAAAAACACAACGTGAATTTCGTCGACGATTTCCTGCAAGATCACCCGATCTGACGAGTCCATACTTCTTTCTTTGGGGTTTTTTGAAATCTCGGGTGTATGTGAACAAGCCACAGACTCTCGCAGCTCTAAAAGAAAACATTCGTCAAGAAATAAGGAACATATCGCAGGAAGTAATACGGCAAGATATGCAAAATGTCATAAATAGGGCTCAAATGTGCATCAACTCTGGAGGTCACCATTTAAAAGACATCGTCTTTAAATCCTAATGGTACGAAATTTAATGGCACAAATATACATTAAAAAAATCCTAAATCTAGTTTTCTAATTTAGAAAAAATGTTATAGCTGAACCAAATAAGGTCTTTACTTTTGCGTCACCCAGTATAAACAAAAATGAATTGAACCGTTACGTTTTCGTTTATATTAAGTATCGTTTGATTGGGATTGGTCATTGGGTGACGCGTGTCACCTTGATCTACTAGATATGTTTACGTGTTATTATTTACTTAAATTACGCACTTGCGAGCTCCTATGCTTACTGCTGTAAAACTTATTAATTCAATTATTGATATTTTCAATGGCCGATGTAGCAACTTAGAATTGTCAAGCCTACTAGCCCAAGGGCGGATCCAGCTTTGGCGCCAGGAGGGGGTCACATAGTCGTGGTCAAGTCAAGAACTTATAATTTCATTTTGATAACAATAGATACAAGTAAAAAGTAGGTATTTTATTAATGTACGTAAGTATTGCAATTAAAAATATTTATTCTTTATTGTACACTTGAAAAACTTAACACATAATATTGTGTACATACAGGTTGGTCCAACTAGTGACGTCAATAATTTTTTTTTAGATTCCTCACACCTGGGGGCATACGAAAATACCCCATGTATGTTTCGCGATTTTTTGTAGTTTTCGAGTTACAATTTTTTTTGTGTTTTATGAATGTTTTCTGCCAGCGAGGTTTCAAAAATTCCTTTCTTTTTTTGTTGTAGGTATTTTGTAGTTCTTTTTCTGTGAAATGATTGTCTTAAATGTTGTTCAAATAAAAAAAAATCTCAGCTTCCTATAATTAGTTAAAGCTACTCAAAAAAGGTTTTAAAGTTAGAAGTTTAGTTTTTAGCTGGATTTGTCCAAACATTCGACTTCAATTTAAAAATACAAAAAGAAGTTGCCATAGGTTCTGGCTAAGTTTAAAAACTCCGCAGGGTTCTAAGCTACCAAAATCATAGAAAAAAAATGGTACTTAATTGTTCTTTTTTTGTTGTAATCGGTGTTTTTTTTTGTGTGGATAGGCTAAAAATCATTGAAGCATTAAAAAAGTTTTTTTTTTTTCGACTTTTATTATTCTTATGGTAAATTAAACTTAATAATGTGGTTTTTTAATTAATTTTATTACCCGTAAAATAAATGTAGCTGTAATCGGCCTTTTAATGTGGAAAGGCAAAAAATCATTGAAGCATTAAAACTGTTTTTTTTTTAACTTTTATTTTTCTTATGGCAAATGAAACTTTACGATCTATTTTTTACTAATTTTAATACTTACCCGTAAAAAAAAGTAGCTCGTGTAATCCTTACAATGATTTTGGTCTTACCACTCAAAATTCAAAATGTTATTCGAAATGAGTATTGCTAGTTGTGAAAAATGGGATTTTTTTACTTGAACATCATTTAAGGCAATCATTTAACAGAAAAAAAACTGCAAAATACCTACAACAAAAAAGATATGAATTTTTGAAACCTCGCTGGCAGAAAACATTCAAAAAACACAAAAAAATGTATAACTCGAAACTACAAAAAATCGCGGAACATACATGGGGTATTTTCGTATCCCCCAGGTGTGAGGAATCTAAAAAAAATTATTGACGTCACTAGTTGGACCAACCTGTATACACGTACATATTACCATCTTCTCTTGAAGACAACCAGAGAAACACTATCACGTATTTTTTTTTTTGAAGTGGAATCTCGCTGTTGGCCTTTAGGGCCTTTACAGCTCAGCTCGGGCTGTTTTGGCGAGCTTAGCTCGGCCTGACTATCACGTACGGAATGAGGCAGCTTATTTATATTACATAACCGTGGTGAATGATTTGTCATAACAGCTAGAGGTATGTCGAGGGGTATTACGCTAAACTTCGCAAAAGTGAAGAGATGGTACGACAAGGGATTCCATCAAACAAAATAGAAACAGACAAAATACATATATTTTAATAACTAAATCAATTTTTCTTTAACGTGTTTTCCCGAAACGCGTTATTACGTCATTTACGTCAACGGGTACGTTTTCATGAACGTGGAGAAGTGCCAGTCCGGTTAGGCGATCTTCAACCATTGAAGATCTTAGCCACGATTTAATTCTGCGCAACGTAGAGAAAGACCTTCCTGCTGTCGCTTCGCTGACAGGGTAGTGTATCCAATTTTCCTATATTAGTATACATATTGATGTCACAATTTAAAATAAGACTATGTTATGATATGTTGAAGTTTAGTCGTTCCGATTCCGATTGAGGTAAGGTCTAGCTAGACGTTTCATAGCAACAAGCGCGCGCAAGTGTGGCGCGGAAAATTCAAATTTTCGATGCTTAATTCCCAAACGTTTGCCATCATACAAAGTTATTATATTATATTAAATTAATTAAATATTGAAGGTATGTAGTTACATATACTCTGTATGGTGACAAATTTATATATAAAATCATTATGTTCAATTAGTGGTCCACCTAAGTCCTGCTCAGGGGGGGGTCATGACCCCCATGACCCCCCCCCTGAATCCGCCGTTGTACTAGCCTACCAACGTAGCTGAAAATCTATACATCGGAAGGTGGGAAGATGGGATCCACTTTTTCTTAAAATTGTCGTCTCATCGGGATCGATCTCATGACTTTCTGGTAAACTCCACTGATGCGAACTACTTCTCTCCTTTGCCAGAAACCCTTTAAGTCATAAATAAATGATGGGAGAGTTGTCCTGTTATATCAAAATTGTCAGTTAGTATAGTGTAATTAATGACGTTACGTGTGATGTCAATGGTTTGACACGTGATCTGCGCGTCACGTGAGAAATATTGTTTGGAAATACTGTCTACTGATTTCGCAATTATCAAACTCATTAATAAGTTTTATAGTTTATACAAGTTTTAAGGTAATACATATTAAATTTGTAAACGAAAATTATGCAGGATGTAGCAAATTTTTTAACCAATTAGACTGAATATGACCTTGGGGGTCTACACTCTCATCATTTCGTTATATATAAGAGAATAGTGTTCTCTTCTAAGTTCTATTATGTAAACGTAAAACTGAAAACGGAAATAGACATGAATTAATTACTTCTCAGCAATCGCGGTTCAGCGAGAGGCAGTTGTTCAACCGTTTCGCTATACTTTATTAAAACTGGATTCAGATAAAATTAAAATACATATGTTCAGTTACATAAATACATACATAATAAAGATGCAGGACTTCTGTCTGTTTCCATGGAATTTATAAAATCACTTTGAATAAATGCTTATTTGAATCAGGAAAAAATGTAAAATCTAACGTTATAATCTCTCGTTACGCTAATCCATTTAATTTATGAAATTTAAAAGAGAATATCGTTATAAAATATACTTTATTTCCTTTGAAAATTACGGAAATTTTCCACTTCACGTATCATTTTAGAACTTTAGCAATTATAAGATTAATATCATTTTGGCCGTGTGTTGCCGGCTTATAGAATTGGCCCCGTTTCTACCCGTGGGTTAAGTAAAAAGCTGCTAACGGTTATTAAAGCATAGGGAAGTGACGACCTTATCGCCCTCTATATGGGATAATTGTAGTAAAACAATTTCTCTACCAGTGCAGTCAGTTAGTTCAACTAGTGGGAGTGTCATGTTGCATTAGCAGCCGAATGAGCCGACACGGTCGGGGTCTTCCCTGAGGCTGTAAGAATGTACTCCTCCCTCAAAGGCCAGCAACGCACCCATTCAAAATGTGTTTCCATTGGCTGCGATGACTAGACTTTTTCGGCGTCCCGTACGCTCGTTTGCACCCCCCTATTCTGGTTGGTTTTGGTTCTATTTTTACATACGCACCAAATTGAAAGCAAGATGTATTTATGAATCATTCATATCTAGAAATTATAATACGCGTATATTCACGTTTTTGTTTCACGTGATTTTTTCATGGACGACACGACGATAACCAGATAAATATTGAAGAGGCGGAAGTAATCTCCGATGAGATAAAAGTGAGGTGAAGTGATAACTATTACATTACATTTTTTTTAAATATGTACACTTGATAACTAATATATCATCACCATTTATCGCGACAGCTAACTGAGCTAACTTTTTTTAACTCTCTTTTGACAAAAACGATCTGTTTTGTGCAGCACTCCGCAATCGACCGATCCGAACGAAAATTAATAAAAATTAAAATTGAGTTAGTCAAGAAGGCATACAACCAACCAAACCACTCTTGTATTGATACTTAATAATATTAGTTAATTTTTCTTTGTACATAGTTGCGAGAAGGATAATGCGATATGAAAACTGTTCGCTATGGCCGATAAGCCCACGTGCTCTGTTATCTATGGACAGACCGTCGGGGAAAACACGTGAACAATATAATGCGTAAATATTGATGTCATGACGTTTGATTGCGCATTTAATCAAACAAAAATATTCGATTATAAAAAGAATATTCGATTAACGGCGTATATGCTGTAATATCCTAGTATTTCTTGTGTAGGTATTTTTTTATTTATATTACAAAGAGAAAAGATTTACATTCCATAATTTTAATAGTAACGGACTCAAAAGTATTTCCAAAATATTAAAAAATGTTCAGCCCTGCGAAACCAGAACAGGCTGTTCTAGGATTTGGTACGAGTATAGGTCACAAAACGTAATATTGCTTAAAAAATTCTGTATCGGTAATAAGGTGACCACAGTTATAATACCACTCACGTTACACGTAATAATTATCCTTACGGCAAAAATCGAAGTCAATCGACCTCTGAGTTAAGCTCTCTGATGACTTAAACATTCAAATATTGATTTGCTTTCAATACAATGTATAGTTTTGCAACTCTGGTGCCTCAATCAGCAAACCGAGGGTTAGTTAAATGCCTGGCTAACTTATCTGGAAAGGCTTATTATTATATATTAAATTATAAATAGTTGTAAAACACACGTGACCTATGATCGTCCAAAGTAATATGATCACACATGATTACTCAAATGGTAGGGACACAACCATGCACAATTAGCGGATTCAAAAATGTGTGTAACGGAAAACTCTACGTTTCTCTCAGCGGGAATACACAGCAGTGCCAGTGAAGCTGTTACATAAAAGTTACGAAACTCAATGGCGACTTCTAGTCTAATTCGTATTTCAATATTAATATTTTGTTTCACTTATCGACAACTACTTACAAACTTTTTACAAATATCATCCTTATCAGAATGAAGAAGGAGCTGGAGTTCCAACAACCAAGAGAACAAGCTGGTTTTAGAAGTAAATATTCAACGCTAGTAAATATTCAACGCTAGATCATATATTCACACTTAGACAAGTCATTGAAAAATACATGGAGTATAAAAAGACAGTGTATATAGCCTATGTGGACTACTCCAAAGCCTTTGACACAATCTTACATAACAAACTCTGGTTAGCTCTACGGGAACAAGGAATACAAAATAAATATGTTAACTTATTAGAAAAGATATACCAAAGAAGTAAAGCCACAGTCAAGTTGGAGAAGAAAGGCAACATGTTTCAACTGAAAAGGGGTGTTCGGCAGGGCGACCCTGTGTCGCCCAATTTATTCACCGCACTTCTGGAATTCATCTTCAGAAAGCTGGATTGGTCACGGTTGGGAGTAAATATCAATGGCGAAAATTTAAGCCATCTGCGGTTCGCAGATGACATTGTTTTAATAACTGAAAAGCATGAAGACTTACAATACATGCTTCAATCCCTAGAAGACACAAGTAGAGAGTGTGGACTGGAAATGAACCCTGAAAAAACATGCATAATGACAAATGGCATAAAATACAGTATAACCGTCAACAGTAGAAATATAGAATATGTTGACCAGTATGTCTACCTTGGTCAAAATATATCATTTAAAAGCCATTATATAGAGGAGGTAGAGAGAAGAATTAAAAAAGCCTGGAGTTCATATTGGTCACACAAGCACATTTTCAAGTCTCAAATGAGTTTACCACTGAAGAAAAAAGTGATGGACTCTGTTGTGACACCTACACTACTGTACGGCTGCCAATCGTGGCCTATCACAGCTGAAATAATAAAGAAAATCCAAACATTTCAACGATCAGCCGAAAGGAGCATGTTAGGCTTGAATCTTAGAGACAGAATTCAATGTACAACAGTACGAAAGAAAACAAAAATAATAGAAGCAGCTAAAATGGTGTGCTGCCTGAAATGGCGTTGGGCGGGGCACACAGCAAGAAAGTGCGACAACCGATGGAGCGAGAGAATGCTGCACTGGTACCCGCGCGACGCGCGCCGTCCACAGGGGCGCCCGCGCCGGCGCCCCTGAAAAGAAAACAAAAATAATAGAAGCAGCTAAAATGGTGTGCTGCCTGAAATGGCGTTGGGCGGGGCACACAGCAAGAAAGTGCGACAACCGATGGAGCGAGAGAATGCTGCACTGGTACCCGCGCGACGCGCGCCGTCCACAGGGGCGCCCGCGCCGGCGCTGGGCGGATGACATCACCGCCGTCGCCGGGGTCACCTGGCCGCGCCTGGCCCACGACAGACACGAGTGGAAACGGATGGAGGAGGCCTATGTCCAACGGTGGACAAACCAAAACCTCACAAACAAATGATTATTCCTAAATGTTAAAGTGTATTTTACGTAATGTTAAAAGTTAATTTTTCAATTCAAAATCAATGAAAGTTCTAATCTTTTATAGTTAAGTTTTGGAAATAAAGGCTATTATTATTATTATTATTATTATCGACAACTTCGAAGTTGGACTTTGTCATTAGGGTCATGTGGGAGTCACACTAGCCAATTATGAACTAATGAGTTAATTAAAATCGGTATTCTATAAAGTTGCACCACTGGTAATACGCAGGTAAGATAGTGTAAGGTTAGATATTCGGACTATCCGATCCTATTCTTGATCTATATCACGTAAACGGTAAAAGATCCAAGATATGAAATCGTCGTTATAATTTTACTATTTTGATGTTTGTAAAACTGATTTATTTTCAATGTATAATTAGTAAACGAAGAATTTTAAATGACACGTAAATCAACAAACGTTAATTTTTGTCATATAATCTATACAGCTAACGCTTAACGAATGGACGTAGTAACTATTCGCGTTCAAATGGGTCAGCCACGTGCTGTCGTAAAGAGCCATGTGACTGACAACAGAAACGACCTGCGCTATTTACATAACATCGAATATCGTGATGTTATTTGCAAAGCAAGTGTTATTAGAAACATTTAACGTTTGCAGTTATCACGAAATGATATGAAATGTGGGTTTACGAAGACACTTTGCAAACATTTTATTAAAATGCTAAATGGCATTTTAATAAAATGTTAAACATGAATATGTACTTATATCCAATAGAAAAAATAATAATGTAAATTGTATTAAACTTTTAACTCGGTAAAAGACCTAAGGTTAAAAAATATGATGGAATGGTATAATAAAAAAATAATAAAGACAATCAATACTATATATACGTATTACGTATATTATTACTACTATAAGAAGTAACTTAATGGTTGATTCTGTCAAAGGTATAAACTAAATCATTGGTATAAGTCGAATTCATTGGTAAAAGGTATTAATCGGCCGGTTTGCCCCATGGTGGGACAATATTCGAAAAAACGACTTTCTGCCATGACCAACGCCAACTTTTTAACCGGACACATAAAATGACAATTGACAAAAGTCAAAAAGAACTTGACTAAAAATAAAAAAAAATTACTAACTTATTTAAGAGTTATTATTAACTATTTTAAGAGTTTTTAAGGTAAGGTAACCACAGGGTCCCACAGGGACAGCTAAAGTGTGAAAGAACGTGGTAATAAAATTACATAGCATTTAACGGGTAAATAACGTGATCAGTGATGAATGTCCGTCACGTTTGAGCATTGAGAAGCGATTTTCGTACACGTGATTTTTTATCCATAGAGATAAGAAAAATAAAAATATTATGACTCCTTTAATGATGTTAGTAAATACTGAAATAAATTTACTGATAATGAGTTATTAATATTTAAGTACAATTTTTTGTACATTTTAAAAATCTATACATTTAATTTGTTATAAAAATGTAGTATATATTAATAAAAAAACACATAAATACTGACAGTAAAAATCAGAAACGAGAGGTATCAGTCAAAAATGTAATAGACACCTGCACACGAGTACATCATACTTTCGTCATGCTTAACGTGACCAGACGTCCCGTTTTGAACGGAACTGTCCCTTTTTCCAATTACGTGTCCCGGTGTTCCCGAAATGAACTGTGGGACGCAAAATTGTCCCATTTTCAGAAAGCGCGCGAAAATTTAAGCAGCAGAATATATAAAAAAAGTGCTAAGAGTTTCATTCTTATTTGAAACCGTCACCAGCTATATTAAAACAAATTTGTTCTTCTCGTAATTATAATAATATAAATTAACATTTTGGGTAGCTATATTTTGTGATTCGTAAGTTTTATGCCAACTAACTTTTTCTAAATAATTTTTTTTCCAGTGACCACTTATTATTTGATCTAAATTAAACCCCTTTTGAAGTCGAAGAATAAATAGTCACTACTCATATTTAGCGCTGATTCTCGACTCTGAAAACACTTAAACCTGTTTTGATTTACCGAGTAATGAAGACCACTGATGAAGGCCTCCCATCATATAAAACGTACTAATATACACAAAGTCACCTAGAATGTGAATGTGCAGAAATAAGGACAGAGACACAGAAATATTTCGGCCACGATTTATATTGACCAGAATTCACCTTTAAATAGTGAGTGTTTTGCTTTTCACATGACAAGAATTTCCTACAATCAAGATTTATTTTAGAATAATGAGAAAGTTACGTCACTGATTACTAGGTGTAAGTAGAACAAGAGTTGATTGACCTAGTCACGTGAACATCCTTCACTTTCCCTCACGAGGATCTGCAGGCAAGAACTCAAGGAAATAATTTGAAACGGGATTTATGTTCTCCAATGTAACACGGTTGACGTACCTACACACTTCAACGAGGGCAAGGGCGGATCCAGCTTTGGTGCCAGGAGGGGGTCACATAGTCGTGGTCAAGTCAAGAACTTATAATTTAATTTTGATAACAATAGATACAAGTAAAAAGTAGGTATTTTATTAATGTACGTAAGTATTGCACTTATCAATATTTATTCTTTATTGTACACTTGAAAAACTTAACACATAATATTGTGTACATACAGGTTGGTCCAACTAGTGACATCAATAATTTTTCAAAATCTCAGCTTCCTAAAATTAGTTAAAGCTACCTACTCAAAAAAGGTTTTAAAGTTAGAAGTTTAGTTTTTAGCTGGATTTGTTCAAACATTTGACTTCAATTTAAAAATACAAAAAGAAGTTTCCATAGCTTCTGGCTAAGTTTAGAAACTCCGCAGGGTTCTAAGCTACCAAAATCATAGAAAATTATAATACTAGCTGATCCGGCAAACGTCGTTTTGCCATGTATGATAAAAAATAGGGGTTGATCGTAGAGGGGTGAAAATTGGGGGTTGTATGTATTTTTTAATGTTGTATCATGAAAAAATAAAAACTTTATCTAAAAATTAAAAAGTAATAATTTAGGCGTGGACTACCCTTAACATTAAGGGGGGTGAAAAATAGATGTTTTCCGATTCTCAGACATACCCAATATGCACACAAAATTTCATGAGAATCGGTCAAGCCGTTCCGGAGAAGTTCGAACGAAGTTCGAGTGTCGAAACACCGCGACACGAGAATTTTATATATTAGAAATACTATTTTTTCAGTAAATTGTGTTTTTTATTTGTTATTTAAAAAACATGTAATTTCACAACTAGCAATAATCATTTCGAATAACATTTTGAATTTTGAGTGGTAAGACCAAAATTATTGTAAGAATTACACGTGCTACTTTTTTTACGGGTATTAAAATTAGTAAAAAATATATCATAAAGTTTTGCCATAAGAAAAATAAAAGTAAAAAAAAAAAACAGTTTTAATGCTTCAATGATTTTTTGCCTATTGACATGAAAAGGCCGATTACAGCTACATTTATTTTACGGGTATTAAAATTAATTAAAAAACCACATTATTAAGTTTAATTTACCATAAGAATAATAAGTCGAAAAAAAACATTTTTAATGCTTCAATGATTTTTAGCCTATCCACCAAAAAAAAATCCACCGATTACAACAAAAAAAGACCAATTAGTAGTAGTAGTAACATTCTTTTTCTATGATTTTGGTAGCTTAGAACCCTGTGGAGTTTTTAAACTTAGCTAGAAGCTATGGAAACTTCTTTTTGTATTTTTAAATTGAAGTCGAATGTTTGGTCAAATCCACTTAATAAACTTCTAACTTTAAAAACTTTTTTGAGTAGCTTTAACTAATTTTAAGAAGCTGGGATTTTTTTTACTTGAACATCATTTAAGGCAATCATTTAACAGAAAAAAACTGCGAAATACCTACAACAAAAAAGATATGAATTTTTGAAACCTCGCTGGCAGAAAACACAAAAAAATGTATAACTCGAAAACTACAAAAAATCGCGGAACATACATGGGGTATTTTAGTATACCCCCAGGTGTGAGTAATCTAAAAAAAATTATTGACGTCAATAGTTGGACCAACCTGTATACACGTACATATTACCATCTTCTCTTGAAGACATCCAGAGAAACACTATCACGTTTTTTTTTGAAGTGGAATCTCGCTGTTGGCCTTTAGGGCCTTTACAGCTTAGCTCGGCCTGACTATCACGTACGGAATGAGGCAGCCTATTTATATTACATAACCGTGGTGAATGATTTGTCATAACAGCTAGAAGTATGTCGAGTATGCTAAACTTCGCAAAAGTGAAGAGATGGTACGACAAGGGATTCCATCAAACAAAATAGAAACAGACAAAATACATATATTTTAATAACTAAATCAATTTTTCTTTAGCCTGTTTTTCCGAAACGCGTTATTACGTCATTTACGTCAACGGGTACGTTTTCATGAACGTGGAGAAGTGCCAGTCCGGTTAGGCGATCTTCAACCATTGAAGATCTTAGATTTAATTCTGCGCAACGTAGAGAAAGACCTTTCTGCTGTCGCTTCGGTGACAGGGTAGTGTATCCAATTTTCCTATATACATATTGATGTCACAATTTAAAATAAGACTATGTTATGATATGTTGAAGTTTAGTCGTTCCGATTCCGATTGAGGTAAGGTCTAGCTAGACGTTTCATAGCGACAAGCGCGCGCAAGTGTGGCGCGGAAAATTCAAATTTTCGATGCGTTCATTCCCAAACGTTTGCCATCATGTATGATGTTATTATATTATATTAAATTAATTAAATATTGAAGGTATGTAGTTACATATAATCTGTATGGTGACAAATTTATATATAAAATCATTATGTTCAATTAGTGGTCCACCTAAGTCCTGCTCAGGGGGGGGTCATGACCCCCATGACCCCCCCCCTGGATCCGCCGTTCAACGAGGGCAATATAAAATGTGATTAGTACCGTTTGTTGCTATGGTCACGACGTTATTCCCATATAATAATGGTAACAAATACGTGTAGTTTAAGGGTGAGGATTCAGAAACAAGAACTATTACTCTTTTAAGTCAAAAATTCTATACATTTATGACGTACTGAAGTCAAACTAAGCGGAAAGTATCGTTTCTGAAACTAACCTTTAAATGTAGCTAACTTTTAAATATCTAACATAGATTTTTTGCTGAAATATGATTTATGACCGATTCAGGAGGGTGTCAATCACATTCGGTCTAGAATATTCCTTCATCAAAGGGGTATAACCAGGCCTGAAAACGGGTTTCCTGAAAACTGTAACACACGACTACACCTGCTCTGAAACAGCCTGCAAAAATGTTTCCTCCTTCTGAAAACGAGAGTAACTTTATGCAAATTACATATTCTGGAATGTGATAGAGTACATTACTTATACTTTTTGCGTCCCAACTCCCAAATATCGTTGAATTTTGGCATATCCTGTAAATTGCTAACGTTGTTTGCTAAATATAATCTGAAATTAAAATTGAATTCAGCAAAGTTACATCTTTAAATACAAGTGTGTTATAAAATAATGTCATGGCGAATCCTAAAGTCATTTGTTGAGTGAACGGTATCTCATAGCGGTTGTTGACCTCGGTATCACGTTGCGCGCGCAGACTATTCACATAATCCTTGAATGAGACACGTGACTATAACCTACTATTGTTCCGTACATGCGGAAGAATTTTAAACCAATATGTACTAATTATCCTTACACAAGAGCAGATATTTAATTATATGTATTGCATTGAAAAAAATAATTACATTTTGTAGGAGCTTTTGAATAGTGAGATTGCTTTTATATCGCGTAATAAGAGCATAATTCATCATTAGGCATTTTTTAATTACAGATTCCGTAGTATCATAACCACCTACCTAGATTTAGATGGTTTGCAAAAACTTGACGTTCTTCGATTCAGATATCTCAATAATTACTGATTTATACGTATAAGAACAATAGATGAACTAAGAATGCCAATATTGTTCTATTCTTGATATACGAGTAAAAAACATATTTAAAACAATTGTATTTAAAATAGAAACAAAAGAAAAATGTACTACTAAATGATTTTCGAAGTTCTTTGTTTGGTAGTTTGACATTAACACTATATAAGACTTGCTGAGGGAAATCCTATATACTATAATCCTATATATCTTTACTCGTGAGCCTGAAACAAAATTATTTTTACTATGGGAATATGGTCATGTTTTGACATCTCACTATTTCCATACTGTAACTGTGTAACTTCCAATAGCGTCAGCCATACGGATCTCGACGTTATTGAATGCAAGTTCGATGTACATAGTTCTTTTAATACCCGTAGCGCATGCGCATACCGCATTTTTATGTCGCAACCTTGGCATCGCTCGGAACAAAAACTCATTATTGTGATCAGGATGGCCGTCGGTATCGCTATCGGAAGTTACAGAGCAGAAACCCAGATTTTCTCTCAGGCTGCAGTTGCATTTTTCTTCAGTAAAGTTAGCCACCATTTAGATACTATTCCTGGACCAGATTGACCCTAAGCGGTTCGAATAATGTCGAACTGTAATGTAAAATTATTCATTTACACAGACGTTACTGCTCTGGGAACGCAGACAAACACTTAAGTAGATTACATGAATAATTTTGCATATATCATTGTGGTATGATAAATTATTTATCAAAAGAACAGTGAACTAAACTGTCACGTGTATGCTTACTTATACGTAATCTAGCGTACCACTAAGCATGACTCCCATATTATAAGAACGTATTGGATGAACGACAGTCATAAATAAAAATATGCCAGTACTACAATATGTTTTATTAAGTTTATCTTATTATAAAACTAGTGCACGACCCCCGAAGGCCTCCTCCAAATTCTTCCACTCATATATGTCATCTTCGCAATTATTTTCTAATACTACCCGTAATTATTTCATATTCCCAGGTTTCTGGTGGGCGTCCTCTCATTTTTTTAATAATTAATAATCTAATTCATGTTACGTTTAGGATTTTGAACAGGCCTCATCACTTCTTGTTAAAGGCACTATTGAATTTTAATTTCTACGTGTACTGGCATGTAGTAAGGGAAGCTATGCGAGGATAGTACGCCTTAGGCCCAAAAATCTTATCAGCCTATTAAGAAAATCAGATACAGAGTTCAAGAGTCGACAGCGCCACTGCCTTAATGTACTATATCATATATGCTGTAATATTGATAATTTATCTATATTTCATATTTAAGCCAAAATTTTTAACGTATTATCGTGCAAATTGAAAAGGTATGAGGTTATAAGTAACCTGCTAAATGGACTAGTTGGCAACTTGTTAAGACTGCAAAAAAATTATAATATGTGTCACACGTGTTTCAAGATATAGATATAAATTGTCATATCAATTATATATACAGATTCTTTAATAATTACAAAAGTGATACTACGCTACAATAATTTGAATGCCGGTTTCTTTGATAATCGAGGCAAATAGGAGATCGCAGCCGTGACACGAAAACTGCGTGCTTCTTTTGAACTATATTTATCTACAAATTAATTATTGTGCTATATCTATAAATAAAAACTATAACCAGCACAATTCTCATCTTTAGTATACTTTTATCAAGTAATAATATAATAGCTGCAAAGTATTTAAAACCAGTTTTCGTAAATGGGTCCCCAGAGTAAATTTTGATATTCGTATTCACGTGCTAACTTACTTTACCCAGCAGTTCTAGCGGAGTTGGTTGAAGTAAGTTTGTAACGAAATTAATCCGAGCTTACATATAATTACTTAATTTTTAACATTCGATACATGTCATACGCACGTCCAATACAATTAGAGATTTCATAATTAAAGAAGCAGCCTGTTCCGGCTACGAAACTCTGAATATTTATTTTTAAATGTTTTTGAAATACCTATGGTATGAGTATTGTAATGTTGTAAGAATATAAATAGGTTGAATAGATTTTGAGTCTAACCCTTACAAAAATAAATCGGCTTTTAAAATCGCTCGGCTTTGGTTCGTTTAGCTTGTCTTTCATACAATGATACACTCTACATAGCATTACCCATCCTCAATTACGACAAATAAATGGTAAAAAGTACTTTAAGTTTTTTAAGTATTTTAAGTTGCCGAAATTAGTTAAAACTGCGGAGCTGTGTACGTAATAATCATTTGCCCGTAATAAACTCGACAGTCGGCATCGTAGGTACCGAACTTTCTGAGAAATCCATTCTGTTGTTTACAAATTGGCATCGCTTGTACGTGCTTTATCACGAAGATGCCTCAATATTGCAAGATTTGAATAAAATAAGTAAAAACATACAACATAATTTCTGGTGCAGCAAAAGACCTCAGGCGAATATAACAGACCATTCGCGATAGCGTTTAAATAATTGTTTTTTATCTAATTACTAACACTAGCCTAAAATGAACTTTTTCTTTTTCTTATACAGATTTTTCTTCTTTCCATTTGAGGCCAACTTTGTAACGTCAAAATATGCACAGTCCCTTGAGTGTCGTTATATACCTAGAGTTTACACTGTATATTCACTGTATCAATTAGTACAGATATTTGCGGTATTTTCCATTTTTTCAATGAAATTAGATACACTACGAAGAAAACCGTAAAGAATTTCTCAAGAAAAGATTGTGACATTATAAAATATAAATATACCTACTAATTAAGATTTGTTTCATTAAATACAATATAAAAATCTTATTAATTATATTCTTGTATTTTGTAATGGGTATAATGTTATGAAAAGGTGGCACATAGTGGCGATTTGTGTCAGGGGCCATAGACACGTGCTCTGAGCAACGTGTTACGTGATGACCCAGATCTTGGGTCAAATGCAACGTGTACCGAAATAGAACATGCACACGAATAACCGAAGATCAATGCAGATAAAAAATTTATCATTTTTTAATAAAAGTAATGTTGTTGCCGGTTTGTTATGATGTTAAATCTGCTTAACCCATTTTAATAAATATAGAACATAATATTATGCATTACTAACATTTAATAACGATTTACTAAATAATGACTCGTAATAGAAATTCCAAACCTATTCGTATCGACCCGTTGCACCATGTTTGCTTTTAAGTTTGTAGTTAATATTATTATTTAATTATTGTGCAAAAAAATGTAGTCCCTGTGGCAGTGTACCTTTAATGCTGGCATAGCTAGCATTTTCTTCCTGTATTGCGATACTTATTCGTCGAGCGGGGAAACCTCTGGGCTTCCGGCTCTTTCCGGCTGCTCTGCGCCCGCACCTGCTGTTGTGCTTATCCGACGGAGGTTAGACGGGGCCCGTCCCATCCTCCAAGGGATCATAGACATCCCATCCGTCCACTTGCCATCGTCCTCCGTCCTCATCGTTTGACAGAGGCAAGAGAGCGGCGTATGTTGATGGCGATGTCGTTGAGTGTGACGAGAAAACCGACCTGCACTCTTTTGGAAATGGAGGCCAAAGTGTCCTACGTAGTAGTACTAGTAGGACACTATTGACTCCATTTCCAAGTGCCTACTTATTTCAATGGCACAGGGACTCTTAAGGCCCCTCCTAAGCGAAGGATAACAGCAATTCGAAGTGAATCAGGGTCCAAAAGGTAGCCAGTGTTTGGCGAAGGATAAATATTAAACTAATGACCAACTAGACCCCATTGCCTTTCGCTTTCTGGATTATGTAGATGCTTGTTTTGTTGTAAATGTACCTATATTTAGATACGATTTAAGCACATTATGACCCTACAATTTATGCCCCTACGAAAATAATTTTTAAACCTGAACCACATTGTTTTTATAAAAGAAATGATATATATATATATATATATATATATATGTATATATCGAGCAAAATGTTCACAAAACAAAATCAGAATGTAAAATACAAAAGGTAATATTTGCATGGAATGTGTACAACGTGACAAACGATGGCCGTTCGGTAGGCAAAACAATACTTTGTTATTATTGCGCATGAGCATACAATGCTGAGGGATTCACTTTTAGTCTTGAATAACAAAGTAATATGAGTTGACATTCAAATAAATGCAATAACACACACCTTAAAAAAACGTGGATAAATATTTTTTAAAGTTTAGTATTAAACTGAAGATACTCAAAATTTTATAAAAATAGTTTGAAGAGAAAAACTTGTTTATATAAAAACAGCTTGAAGAGAAGGGTTTGTTTTTTTAAAAAAACACTAGCGACCCGCCACGGCTTCGCGCGATATTTAATTGGATAAGGATTAATGTTGTATTGGTTAAAACGTATCGAAAATTAGCCATTATTTGTCGTAAAAAGTAAATAACAAATAAATGTTATTGGGGGATATCCATAAGAGATAGACATATACCATCGGCGAGTGTTCTGTAGACCTTTTCAATGTGTACAATACTTAGTACATTATTTTGATAAATCTCGTAGGGTTCAGCCTGCGTTTGCAATGTAAGCGGAAAAAATGTAATTATTTACGACATCACATTAGATATTACATCACATCACACCTCAAAAATAACAGTATTTTTCTACTATTTAATTAATGTTATTATACATATAAACCTTCCTCTTCAATCACTCTATCTATTAAAAAAACCGCATCAAAATCTGTTGCGTAGTTTTAAAGATTTAAGCATACATAGGGATATAGGGACAGAGAAAGCGACTTTGTAGTGAAGCTCTTGTTCCTTGCATGTCAAGAAAATTTGTTCTTTTTTATAAAATGGTCCAAAATTATTCGTATGCTATATAAATATAACTACATACTTAAAAGTGGAGAAAGATAAAGACAATCACTGTTGTGCCCTCAATCGGGGATCTTTAATAATTCAATAAAACTATACTTGTTAGACGGACAAGATATGTACATCTATCGATAGTAAATCCTGTTACGCAAGCAAAATTATAGATTAATTCAGTATTTTTCCAGTCGAATGTGTGAACACGTGGACAGTTTATTATCAAAGACGGTGCGAACAATGTTAATACAATCGTTACAAGATGTTAGGTGACAACGTGAGGCATGAATCGCCATGTGTTTCCGAATCGTGTGCTCAACGTGACCTAGGGCTGTTCAAGGTGGAATAATACCTTTTACCTTACTTTTGGGGGACCGATAAGTGATGTTTACCTATTTATGGATAAATTATTAAAGTGCTTATAGGATGATGGACACATCGAAATTTCGATATTGTTAGAATTCGAGAAAACTCAAAAAAAGGCCGGCAACGCACTCGCGAGCCCTCTGGCATTGAGAGTGTCCATGTCCAAAAAAAAACATAGTTGTCACAGATTACAACGCGTTTGAATTGTGATGATTATTTTATTCAATTAAATCCACAAAAATACGTTATCTCGTATTTATCTGCATATGAAGTAACTGAGGACTAAATAATTGAAATAATGTTATAAATAACTGTTAAGCCGGTAAAGGCTTTAGCTATAACATTGTAGAAAAGTCTTTGCAATACACATAAAACAATTTCAGAGTTCAGACGTTCTAATTATTTTAAAAAATCCATGCAAAACTCATACATATATATATATATCCATTATTAAATCTTTTATCCGTCTCTCTAGTTCGAAATTTGTCTGCGGTTTAGTCATAGACAGGTATCGAAAAATATATCAATCGGTCAACGGTCTCTCTTGACTCAATATTTGGTTTATATATTACACTTATCACGTATTAAAGACATAAAAAGCTCATTTGTGTGTTAAAATTACAGTATTTTGCTACACTACTTAAGGAATCTTGGTTCAAAAAACTCTTAAATAAAAAAGTCATACAGTAACTCCTTTTTAAAAGATTTCAAGAGCTTTGAAGAGGCATGGCATACCGAGGTATTGACTTTAGTTCACGCTTTATAAGGCTTCTAGAATATTTGCGCGTATACAATGTACATTTCTCCGGTCTATGATCTTCTGTACATTCATTACTTTTTTAGCTCTTATTGGCATTATTAAGTATACATTGTACAAATGTGCAACCCTATTACACTTGAGACATATTTTTCTAATATCATGACGCGCGCATTCCAAAACGCACCAACGAATCCTAAAGGCAACGTGACTTATACATTTATTCATAAATTATTCGTTACATTAATGCAGTCTATATTTTCAGAGTTATTATCTGGTATTCAAAGTTATTTACGTAAAAATATGGCATTATTGTTCTACCTAATGCAAAATAAGGTTAGCTGCGTTAGCGATAGCTGTGTTAAAAAATAATAATAAAATTTGTCTCAAAAGAAGAATACAGATTCAATGAGAGGGTCATGTAGTAACTGTTTTTGTCTAGACTCAAAGCAAGAATATGGAAGAACTCTTCATAATATTTCAATTTTTAAACATAGATACTTCACCGTCGACAATACGACCGCACATAACTTATTTCGGAGTTAGTTTTACAACAACCTCCTTAGATGCGGTAAATAGCATTTCTTGTACTCGTTCCAAATACCCCTGCAAGTTTTTTGATAGATAGACTTTGATGGCTATGACAGCGCCATTAATAACATAAGCTATTAAAGGCAATCAACTTTTTTTAAACTAATTTGAATGTATTTAAAATATACAATACAACGCCAATAGTAGGACATTACCATCTTAAAATACACCTTTAATACGATTAAATAGAATCAAAAGTGATAATTTCAAAACAATATAGTGGACATCTCAGCTCACAGTTGTTTCTGCTTCGGCTATAGACAAAATCACTTTTCGACAGGCATGACCCACTAACGCTAAACGAATTTGTATAGGAATGACATCGTCGAAAAATTTGTCTCCATCCCAAGGCATAGTCACAAGTGCGTAATAACTTCGCCTATCTGTCAAATGATCATATGATGTAGAATTATTGTAAACCGACCATGTATATTAATTTATCCCAAATTAATAAAACAATAAATTATTATTAGAAGTTGATGAAATTAATATATTCTGTAAGTAAAGTATCTGATTATATAAAACTAATTAAGAAAACTACTTTAAAATAAAATAACATAGTTTACATTACCTATTTTTTTAATTGCTAAGAGCTGTAAAGTACCTACCTAATTAACTGATTAAATGTGTTATTAATTACAATAAATTCACACATAACATATTCCATATAAACACAAATAATAGAGATTTGAACTGTGTACATAAAAATGAATAATATAATATAAAGCGTTAGTTAGAATTTTGTTGAATTCTGACCAAGACTTCGTTCGCATTAAAATATGTCGCCAAAAAAATTCCGATATACATATAACGTCTGTATATTTTTTATAGAACATGAGGTAAATGGGCAGGAAGTGGACGCTCACCATTTCACCCATGGACGCTCAATGTATGGGCTCGCGTGTGCGTTGCCGGCCTTTTAAGAATTACGCTCTTTTCTTTAATTAAACCCATGATCTGGTAAACGCATTGATCAATCTACGTTCATCTTATGTCGTCGATTGTATGAAGTATGGAATTAATAATACGTCAATGTTTTAATATGGAAAGATACAACTGCTATATATTTTACGTTGTAGACCGAACAGATACCAAGGTTGTTCGTATGAGTTACGAAACCGATATAACGGAAAAATTAATAAAACAGTAAACATGTCTGCAAACGTTTTCGTGTGGAGACACGTGCAGGTGTATCATTGTACATGTGACGGCAGACGTTGCATCACAATGAGACGGAAAATAATAAATGGCATACCAATTGCTCAACAATTGGATATCTTAAGAGAATCCACATTGGACCCGTGTTTTCAACGTGCTACTGAGGTCCCTTCAAACTCCTTTTGAATTTGTTATCTATGTACGCATTTCTCGCTCGTACGGTATATCGTTAGGATATCGGCATAGTCTTACACCCAAAAGTCGACATAGAAGGGACATACCTATATGGGGATTTTTTGAAGGATTTTTAGAGGGATTATTTGATCTGTCAACTGTGCTAAGAATGAAAAACGACAAGACAAGGGCTTGTTTCGTTTGATCTTGATTGGACATCATTAAAAATTCTAGTAAATTTCTTAAGATTAATTTTGCGCATGGATATCCACGTGACTTTGCGCAAAGAATATTATGCTATGTACCGATTTAGTTCAACTGGAAATCACGTTGTGTGAATCTATATTTAGTAGAATAACGTCCTTGCTAATCAATAAAAAATCATATAAAACCCAAATCAAGATAAATCGCTTGTCGGCGTTTTTGGTTATTTCACTGATTATGATAATTCCAAATTTAAATGCAATAATTTCACGGTTGAGGAGTTGGTATTAGCTAGTGAACTGTGAAACGTGTTTCATTTTTAAATAGATGTTATCTATGGCAGCACAGATAAGATAACAACTCTATTCGATAACATAAAGCTCAAAGTATGTATTGAAGCGTTTTAGTTATGAATTATGAATTATTGTTTTCAAACGAAATTTGAAAATCAAGTAGATAAAAATTATGCATTCCATATTTGAATGTACAGCGTTCACGCGAGTTGCACGTCGGTGGTCACGTTCCGCCCACGTTGGGACACATGTGCTTTCATGTTGTCACCATACTGAAAAAAGTTACATGATCCGCATTGGCCAATCTCATTATTTATGAATCGCTTGACATCAACATTCATATTTTTTAAGATACATAGTGGAAATTTATTAAACACAAGTTTCGCGCGCAAATGGTCAAATATTTACTTTAAGTGATGTTAAAAATATATTAAAAATCATAAGATATTTTATCAATTATAAATAGTTTCAGACTAAATTACAGCTATGAATTAAATGCAGTATTGCCAAGTTTAGCTACATACATAATATGTATATCTACAATGCTACAATGTAGGGAATATCTATATACATATAGTAAGTGCTCGACAATCACTGGTTAGTGAGTATTATACATCTCGCATGGTAGCTTTGTAAATAACACGTTATCCCTTTAAATTTTAATATTATGATTTTATATAAAATAATTATTTCTAGTAGATTCCACCATAGGCATGATTGTCTTCTCTGTATTAATGAATCGCTATAAATTATTGACACTGAGACCTTAGTTGTGTGCCCACCTGACATCAAAGCCTTAATTCTGTTACTTTTTGTGAGGGGGACGAGTTCAATTTTTTTTCTGCAATTAACTGAAATTTTCTTTTTTTTTGTCTCTATTATAGACGGGTGTGGCATAAAAAATATTTTATAAGAGTAGGGTTCGATATCAGGCTAAAGTTGTCAAATGTTATTTCGATCTTTTATTGATATTAGACGAAGGTATTTTTGCCTCTATATTCCTACTGTATAAATTAATTAATTTTTACTTTAATTAAACTAGAGTCAAAATATTAAACTACACTACAATTTTGTTGAGAGTAGACTTAATGTTATTGTTCATTAGTGATTAAGCAGAGGTCATGCGGTATTTAATGCCTTAACATTCAAGATTCATAAAAATATTTTTTTTAATTTTGTAATTAATAATGTTTTTCTTCTTGAGTATTATAAACTATTAGGTCCTTACATATGAAATTGGCGTTTTGTATGGGAGGAACAAAGAGTCGAATGTTTTTAAATATAATATATTGAATTAATCAAAGTATGAACCATTGTTTTCTATGCACTTTTGCCATCTCATAGGTAGTTCATTGATCCCTTTACTAAAAAAACCAGTCGGACAGGAATCAATGAAATCTGTGAAGGCGACTTGGACTGCCCCATCAGAGTTAAATTTTTTCCCTTGCAAGAAGTTGTCCAAATTTCGAAAAAAATGGTAATCTGTTGGAGCAAGGTCCGGGGAGTACGGAGGATGTCTTAGACATTCTAATTTGGTAGCCGTCTGTTGTGCAGTGTGTGGTCTAGCGTTGTCGTAAAGTAGCAGTGGCGTGGAGCGCCGAGCGATTGACCAGCCTAGGTTGTTTAGCCGCTAGGTTTTCCATCATGGTTTGCAATTGCTGACAATAGACATCAGCCGTAATAGTCTGGCCAGATTTGAGAAAACTACAATGAACAATACCGGCACTAGTCCACCAAACGCTTACAAGTAACTTTTTTGGGGTTAATTTTCGCTTGGGGCAGGATTTGGCTGGCTGGCCAGGATCAAACCATTGCGCTGAGCGCTTCCGATTATCGTAAAGAATCCATTTTTCATCACAGGTAATGATTCGGTTTAAAATACCTTCATTATTGTGCCGGTTCAGTAATGTAACGCAGCAGTCGACGCGCGTTTGCCGGTTTGCTTCAGTCAATTCGTGAGGTACCCCTCTTTTAAGCTTTTTAATCTTCCCAATTTGCTTCCAGTGAATTAAATCAGTTTTATCACTAACACCGCAGCCTGCAGCTAACTCGGACGTGGTTTGCGATGGATCCGCTTCCACAAAAGCCTTCAATACTTCATTATCAACTTGGGTCTCAGGCCGTCCACGGGGCTTGTTCTGCAGGTCGAAATTTCCAGAACGAAAACGTTTGAACCAAAAACGAACTGTGTTTTCTTTTGCAACATGACCGCCATACACATCATTCACCCTTCAAGTCGTTTCCGCAGCCGGCAGCACTAGTGCCACGGCGGAACTCGTACTCGTAAATAATGGGATACTTTAAGTTTTCCATTATGTAAAATGAGTGACGCAAACAGAAAAAAACAGAAGAAAAAACAAATGAATGACGGTCATCGAAGCAAAGCAAAGCGAACAAATACATGAGTAAATAGCTGTACAAATTTGAATTTGGAATTCCTTACCAAAGAGGAGAACATCGTGATTAAATTGGCCAGTACGAAATACGCCAATTTCATATGTAAGGACCTAATATTAATTCTAAAAAAATATTTTTCAGTGAATTATCTTTAATTTTAAAAATATAAATTAAAAATGTTTTTTTTATTAAGACTAGTGTAAGTTTACAGTTTACAGCAATTAAGGCTTTTATTATTATAATGTAAGTTGTAATAAAGATTAAAGATATCGACAAATTTCTAGACTTTCACCTTACAGTCATACGTATTATACGTTTTCACTGTTTATGCGCAGGCGACGGCCGACGATGTGACTCACTCATTGCTGGGAACTTGGGAGTGTGAACTACGTAGCCGCAACGTGCGCTTGTCACAGATGAAATTAAATATAGAGCGACAATATTTTTAACTAAATATGATTCTAATACTTAATCAAATGTTTATGCTTGCCCTTTACTAGCCGAAACAAATAAAATATGTCTTAAATTTAATTTTCTGTTATATAAAATTTTAAATACGTAAACATAAGTAAATGGATACTTAACACTTTAAGTATACTTTATGCTTTCAAAGTAACTTTCGTCAAACGGAAGGAATAATAGATAATTTTCCATTATGGAACGTTACAAATTCTAGAATTGGAGTTCAATAAATAACAGCAAGTGTACCGTCTATTTCTAAGCACATCTATGTCCACAGTCGCAGACAGATAATGGGCAATGATATTTTGTAAATGTACACACGTGTTGATCCATGCGAGGTAAGCTTATTAGAACTTGATGAGGTGCGTAGGTGATACCACATCAATAAAAATCGAAAGGTTCCGGGAAAATAATTTTATGTATTATTAATTTGAAAAAAATGGTCCAAAAGGGGAAATTAATTCCTAAGCACTTAACGTTATTTTATTCTTAAGTAAGTTGGTATAACATACTCATTTTTGAACTTCTGCATTCTAGATTGAGAGGGAAATAATTTCTGTTAAATTGATATGCCACACTTATTTGATTTAGTAATAAAATGCGTCACACTAAAGTACATTTTAATTTATGACCCAAATAAGGATCTAAAATTAATTCGATTTCGTATCGTAACTGGTTCTGACTTTTATAGTACTTAATGTGCGATGACAAATGACAATCAAACACCAAAATATATATGTTAAAAACACTTTGAGGTTTTTGTAGAATATTAATATAACAAGTAAATTACGAATGTAACATTTAACGACCTAGATAATAATTTAAAGCGCCTTTTGTATTTATTTACATGGCAACACAATTTTCTATCCTGCTTTAGCGTTACAGCGTCGACGCGATGGACTGCCGGCACGCGGGCGCCCGGGCTTCGATTTTCAAACAAACATCGCTCGAGCTAACTTCGCATTCAGCGCTCAACAGAAACGTACGTGCCGCGAAATCGTCTGAATTTTGGAAGTGTTTGTGTTGCTATCAAAGTGTGTTATCCCAAGATGTGTGAGAAACGTACCAGAAAATTTAAAAAAGGTTCGTTTCAGCTTTTTTAACTTTGTGAGTCATAAATTAAAATTAACTTGTTTAACGAGAAATGTACTTGCATGTTTCGCTGACCTACCGCACACAATGAAATGAAACGTATTTACACAATGTATAAAGCGGATTGTGTTTATTTATTGAACAATTGATTACAATTTTTTTTTAACTGATATGAAAATAATTCAATGGCGAGTGGCTCTTTTGTCACGTTTTTACGGGAAGAAGACTTCTTTTGTCGAGAAATGCATCGTCTAAATTCTAATGTAAACTGTCAAATGTTAGCAATAATCGTGTAATACTCATCGATTTAATTAAATGAGTTGTTATTGATTCATTGTATTCAATGTTCACAAATTATTAGTACTATATGTTATTAAAATGAAATAGAAACTATTTACTTTGAATTGTAGTGATGCATTTTAAAGATTTAATAAAAACAAACAATGGCTCATTATTAGTATTCCTTTTTAGTAACTCATGATAAAACCTAAATTTATTAGGAGTTAAACATAACATGTTAATTATCTATGAATGTGAAGCCTACTCAACCTAATAATTTTTGATGACATCGTTATTCTTATATAAAAGGCAGAAGCATACATATTATACGTAAATTTACGATTAATATTATTTTCGTCATCCGATTGACAAGTGACGTCATTTGATCTATAAAATGACATCATTCCGATCAATGATCGCTTGACGTATACTACTCAAGAACTACTGAAAGCAGAACATAAACGTTAACCACTCTTTATCAATCTGCTGTAATTAAGTGAATATTGTTAGTAAAAAAAAATTATAATGTACGCTCATCCATGCACGTTTAACTATTCAGAGGTTTCCTTGTTTGAAAGTAGTTCTCGAAGCTTTTTTTTTTTAAAAGGCTTTGAATATTTTAGTTACTGGTGTATGTATACATATATGTAATTGTGTAAATCTATGACAGGTAACGATTTATAATTACGTCGCACGAATTGGGGGGGAGAGGGGGTGTAGTAATCACCCCCCCCACCAATATTGCGCGACGGAAACAGTTATTTAAATATAAAAGAATCCAAAAAAAATATTCCAAACCTAAAACTAAACCCGTTTCTTTTCTATTACATATTTATTTTGTTTTTTTTTATTTAATATATTTTTTTTTCTATTTTTTACTATACAATACTATTATTTTATTATATACTAACCTAACCTCACCGAATAATAATAGATTTTTTGGACAGCTACGGGAAATGCAGCCCTTCCACCCTCGCGTACCAAAGCACAGGCATTTTATTCCTGTGCTTTGTTACAGCGGGTGGGGCTGCTCTTCCTCCGCGCCTCCTATTTTTATATACACTAGGGATAGGGCAGACAAGACCACTTGGATAGTGGGGTGCTCTGATTCGGTTTTGGGTACTTATTGGATATTAAAGTAAACACTTTATTTCTAGTAATAATTAAATAATACAGAAAGTTGCAAACAATGAAATACAAGTACTAATTAGGAAATACAAACAAGTAGGTATCGATAATTTCAAAATCTATCAACACGAAATTATCATCGATTTTTCATGCTAAAAAAAATAAACTAAGCAAAACAAAGCTGCAAAGCTAATCTGTTCATTGTATTAAATTTCAGGTTCCAGTGTAACCAGGCTACGAGAGGCGAGACGTCATCAGAGGCTGCAATGGTTAGCTTCTCCTGTGGTAACCGAAGAGGCTCCAGTCGTTGTTACCCAAGCATTGCCTGATAAGGCCGCACAAAACCGCCTGATCCTAAACCTTGCATGGAAAACCCTCATTCTAATGCAGAAGAACCGTCTTATTCAGGAAAAAATCGTGGCTCTTCAAAAGGAAACATCGGAATTCGTATCGGCTATTATGAGGAATCCAGAAAATAAGAGACGCTATTTAGAATATGTACGTCTTTACAACGCAGGTCAGTTGCCAGACTTGAAAAAGGAAATAGAATCAAAAATATATTTAAAAAGAGATCCCGAATAAATCATTCACCACTCTGAATGAATGATGGTGAAATGAGTGATTATGGTTTATTTGCTTGTGATAATTTTCCCTCATATTTACTGGCACTCTTGAAAAGTATTTATAATTTGTAAGTATTTTAAAATATGAAGAGACAATCTCTGGAACTGAATTAATTTATTGTAGTAAGTACTTAATAACCTGACACTTACTTACAATGAAATTATTTATAATTAATAGAAACTATTAGTATAGTTCTCATACCCAGCAATAATGTAATCAAATTCAGTGTCTTATTCTAAAAAGTTGTGGCTATTCTAAGAATCTTTCTTGTTGTTTAAATTATAATGAGGTTGTAATGGAAGAGGCTGTTAGTGTTTATTCTTCTTACCATTTATTATACACTTATTACCCTTTATGATTACAAGTTGATCCCGTTACTTAGTTTGGTAGTGGTATTATTGCTATTGTAAACTTAAGATAGTTTCAAAGATTATTAATAATACTAACCCAGCCCAATCAATTATTATCAATCAAGCGTATTTAGCATGTACTGTGTGCTAAGAATTTATGTGTATCTAAACTTAATAATAAAGAAAGTGAAAATTTAAAAAGAGTGTAATAGAATTATTATCTTGTAAAAGGTATGAAGCTCTGAAAATACTCATAGCTTAAGAATTATGAGAATTTTTTATTAAAAGAAAATTATTATTGTACTTGTGTGTATATTTGTGTAGAGATCATCAGAATATAGTTACTAGGTATGTTGATGACCTATTAATTTCAATTTTCAACTATACTTTGGTATTGTCTTACAATATAAATATTGTAATGCCACCTGTGTCTCACCTTTATACCATCTGACGGGAGAAGATAATTTTTTGGTAATTGGATTATATTTGAAAATGTATCGGAGTGATGTTATCAAATGTTTCATCATAGAACTTTATAATTATTATAAAAACTAAGTTTTCTCTACGAATTCAAATGTTTATGTGGTATTGAAACTACAACTTATACACAACCTATTTTAAAAGTGGCAGAAGATTGGTTTGTAAAACTTTCAAACTATTTGCATTTAATAGTTTAGTTTTAAAGCACAGATCTACCAAACCTGTGTTCATTTTGCTGTTGCTTCTTTAATAGTAATTATACTATCACAAACAATATGTTAAGTCTTAACGCTAAGTGTGATTTGGTACCTATGTTAGTACAAAAAACTTTTTGTAGAATCATTTGATGTGATAAGATTAATAAAAATACATTTATGCAGTTTAATCTAAATAAAATACTTCTGCAAAGTACTTAGAACAGTCCAAATTCTATGGTAACCTTAAGGACATCTGGCTTTTTATATCCCAATAAATTTATTTTAAATTTTAAGCACAACTATAAAATTGTCTGTTGTGGATGTAGTATGTGAATAGAACTTCTCTCAAACGACTGGACCGATTTTGATGAAAGTTTTTGTGTGTGTTCAAGGGGATCTGGAATGGTTTAGATTGCACAATATCAGCCCGGCAGATGGCACTGCAGTCGGTACTTTCATACTTTGCTTAATATCCTAATCGCTTTAAATATCATGCAGGACAACGTCTGTGGGGTCCACTAGTATCCCAATAAATTTATTTTTAATTTTAAGCACAACTCTATAAAATTGTCTGTTGTGGATGTAAAGAAATTTTGTTGGATGGTAATTGATTAGTAACTACGGCTTTCTTAATTGTTATAATGCTTAAAGGTAGTCTCTAAGTTTGAAATAAACTAGTCTTTTATGAAAAACAAAGTTTTATTTTTACAATCAAAGTCTACGATGATTTTCCCTCAATATTAAAGGTGTTTACCTAAAATCTTACAGCGCCCATAGTAGTTACGGACATAACTTTAGGTATTAGCAAAGACAATTATAGTTTCTGGTTTGATTGATTTGTTACGTTTTGTAAATAGGAAATTAAATGCAGTAATCATAATATAATAATATTACATAATATATTCTGTTAAGAGCAACTATTTAATAAATTACAATCTAAATTCGAAATACAAGCGTGTTTAATCAATTTAAAAGGGCATTAAAGATACATCAGAATGAGCTTGGAACGACCGTCTGAATGCCATGTGCACAGTGCATCTCGTTTGTATTGTAATTGTATTAAATTTCTCATATCAAAGAAAATATCTTTTTTGTAATGAGAAATATAGTTCTTTTAACGTTATGTGTGAGTTTATAATATCCTAGCATACTCTAAACACAATTATAATTTTAACATAAGTAGGTATAAGATTACGCCTCTTCGATTGCGCTATGTACCACCTGGGTTCGCAAGAGACAGCTGATAATGTTTTAGACTTGCATAAACTATACAGGGAAAGGGAAAAAAAAAAAAAAGAGGGGGGGGGGGGGGGGGGGGGGGGGGGGGGGGGGTATATCTTTGTATATTCATTTTAAAAAAAATTGTATTAAAACAACTAACTTCATTTATGTTCAGTTAAGTCTCTCAATACGTACCTATGCGGTCAACTTTACTCATACCATTCGATTATGTTTTCTATATATGCGTATACTATTTCGAAACGCCTCAAATGAGGATGTTTTTTTTTTAATCAATAAATACGTCATCATAAACAATTGACTGTATCCAAAAAAAACTTTATCGTCTTTGTAAACTTGAAGTTCAATTCCTGTATTATATTTTTTCTGAATCAGAACAGAATCAGAAGGCGGTTTAGGGTTTACACAAATAATTTTCGTAAAATATTAATGAGTTTAAGGAGATAATAGTAAAATTTCAACGTTGTCAACCCTAAAAACGGTGAAGTGTTTTTCTCAAGTAGGATAGGATCTTACTCATCTTATTAACTAGATTTTCTTAATAAGTACAATTATTAATCATTTCTTTCAAGAACTGGGTTCCGATATTGTTGTGTTATTGTGTTTAGATACTATGGAGTACTTGTATGTCGGATGTTTAGATGGATTTGTATCTCATAAATATATAAATTTTCTTTTTGAGGCAATGGATAATAGAATGCAAGTTAATTTCATCTATACTGCCTTTCAGAAGGCGTTGGACAAAATTAACCAAGATATTTTTAGTAGTAAAACTCTCAAATTGTGGTATACAAGGAAACATGTTGAGATGGGTCACCTCTTACATTAAAAATCGCACACCGGTCGTGGCAATTAATGGCTATCACTCTGAAGCTATATTTATGCCCCAACGATCTAACTTAAGTCCTATACTATTTGCCTTATTTATCAATGATGATCCAGCTTATTTTAAAAAGAATAGTAGATTTTATGATCTAAAACTCTACAGAACAACTATTAGGGTCTTTAAGGGTTGTCTTAGTCTCTAAAATGATATATGTCTGCACTAGACACATTGTTTCTATATAATTGAATGAAATTAAACATCAATAAATGTCGTGTAGTGATTTACAAAAAAGCCCACCCCCCCCAAAAAAAAAAAAAGGGGGGGGGGGGGGGGGGGGGGGGGGGCCGGGCCCCCGCCGCCCCCCCCCCCCCCCCCCCCCGGGGGGGGGGGGGGGGGGGGGGGGGGGGGGGGGGGGGGGGGGGGGGGGGGGGGGGGGGGGGGGGGGGGGGGGGGGGGGGGGGGGGGGGGGGGGGGGGGGGGGGGGGGGGGGGGGGGGGGGGGGGGGGGGGGGGGGGGGGGGGGGGGGGGGGGGGGGGGGGGGGGGGGGGGGGGGGGGGGGGGGGGGGGGGGGGGGGGGGGGGGGGGGGGGGGGGGGGGGGGGGGGGTGGGGGGGGGGGGGGGGGGGCCCCGGCCCTTTTCTCCCCGCGGTGGGGGATTTTTATATGAAGAGGGGGGGAAAAAAGAGGGGGGGGGGGGGGGGGGGGGGGGGGGGGGGGGGGGGGGGGGGGGGGGGGGGGGGGGGGGGGGGGGGGGGGGGGGGGGGGGGGGGGGGGGGGGGGGGGGGGGGGGAGGGAGAAAAAAAAAAAAAAAAAAAAAAAAAAGGGGGGGGGGGGGGGGGGGGGGGGGGGGGGGGGGGGGGGGGGGGGGGGGGGGGGGGGGGGGGGGGGGGGGGGGGGGGGGGGGGGGGGGGGGGGGGGGGGGGGGGGGGGGGGGGGGGGGGGGGGGGGGGGGGGGCCCGGGGCGGCGGGGGGGGGGGGGGGGGGGGGGGGGGGGGGGGGGGGGGGGGGGGGGGGGGGGGGGGGGGGGGGGGGGGGGGGGGGGGGGGGGGGGGGGGGGGGGGGGGGGGGGGGGGGGGGGGGGGGGGGGGGGGGGGGGGGGGGGGGGGGGGGGGGGGGGGGGGGGGGGGGGGGGGGGGGGGGGGGGGGGGGGGGGCGGCCCCCCCCCCCCCGGGGGGGGGGGGGGGGGGGGGGGGGGGGGGGGGGGGGGAGGGGGGGGGGGAGAGAGGAAAGAAAGGGGGGGGGGGGGGGGGGGGGGGGGGGGGGGGGGGGCCGCCGGGGGGCCGGGGGGGGGGGGGGGGGGGGGGGGGGGGGGGGGGGGGGGGGGGGGGGGGGGGGGGGGGGGGGGGGGGGGGGGGGGGGGGGGGGGGGGGGGGGGGGGGGGGGGGGGGACACCCCCCCCCCGGGGGGGGGGGGGGGGGGGGGGGGCCCGCCCCCCCGCGGGCCCCCCCCCCCCCGGGGCCCCGGTGCTTTGGGGGGGGGGGGGGGGGGGGGGGGGGGGGGGGGGGGGGGGGGGAAATAAAAAAAAAAAAAAAAAAAATATATTTAGGGGGTTTTTTTTTTTTGGTTTTTTTGGGGTGGGGGGGGGGGGAAAAAAAAAAAAAAAAAAAAAAAAAAAAAAAAAAAAATAACCCCCCCCCCCCCCCTAAAAACAAACCCAAAAAAAAAAAAAAACAAAAAAAAAAACACACCCCAAAAAAAAAAAAAAAAAAAAAAAAAAAAAAAAAAAAAAAAAAAAAAAAAAAAAAGAGGGGAAAGGGGAAAAGGGGGGGGGGGGGGGGGGGGGGGGGGGGGGGGGGGGGGGGAAAAAAAAAAAAAAAAAGGGGGGGGGGGGGGGGAAAAAAAGGAAGGGGGGGGGGGGGGGGGTTGTTGGTAAAAAAAAAAAGGGGGGGGGGGGGGGGGTTTTTGGGTGGGGGTGGGGGGGGGGGGGGGGGGGGGGGGCCGCGGGGGGGGGGGGGGGGGGGGGGGGGGGGGGGGGTGGAAAAAAAAAAAGAAAAAAAAAAAAAAATTCCGCCGGAAAAAAAAAAAAACGCCATTTGTTGTTTTTTCCAAAACATCACAGATCCTTATGGTACCATATTTAGTGTCACTTGATAAGCAAATGAAAGATCGATTATGAAAAGGTATTCTTACCACATTTAAAACTTACCATTAGTAAGTAAGTAACTTACTACGTAACCTCGGGAATACTTGCCCAAAAATTAAATTTCATTGAAGACACGGAAACGATTGTCAACAAAGCTAATACAATTCTAGGTTTTATATTAAGGTCCTCTACATCTTTTACATACTTAAATGGTGCAGTACCTCTTTACAATTATTTCTTTGAAATGCCACTGTAATCTGGTACATAGCACATTACAAAATTCTCATTAAAACCATTGAGACATTTCGAAAAAGTTTTATTAGAAATCATTGAAATCGTCTAGGACCTACCTAGACTCCTACTTACCTAGACTCTAGAGTCTAGGTAAGTACATTTGTGTGGTCTATTTGAAACCAACGAGGCTCGTTATAACTAGTTCTAGTTAGACACCCTAAAACTCCGACGAACCTCATTGACGTACCTCAATGACATACCTCATACCTTCTTACTTCATACTTCTTCTTTACTTATACGTACTTACGGGTAGCTTATCCGCTACTTTTAATGTTCCTGTGAATAGGCGCGCACTTATAACTTAATAATAAATAAGTAACGAAATAAATGATATAATGATTCAGCCTGCCTGCCTAGCCTGTATCTTAAACGCTAGTTTAAATGCTAGTGCTCATAGAAGTATATTATGTATAAGGTTAACCACAATGAATATTGTATCTCAATGATTCGTAACCTAGTGTATGTTTACAATATTTAAATGTAAGTACAAAATGTAATGTTTTTTGAGTCAAATAAAGTAATTTTTATTTTTTATTATTTTTAATGAATGGAAGAATTATAGTAGTGATTAGTTCTTATAATTATTAGATAAACTAAACCTTTTGAGTTTGAAATACGAAGTTTGGTAGTTATTAAAGATATCTTAATTGATTTTATATAATATAATATGTCCTTTGCTCTATCTATAATCAATATATTATATATATATATATATATATATATATATATATATATTTCTTCTAGATTTAACAGGAGACTCGCATCTGACACTTCGTGTTATCCTCGTTTCTAATCCATGACAATTGACAAATGAAATGGAACCAATTTTAAACTATCGGTGTAAAAAAAACAATAAACAATTATTAGTAGTGATTAGAGATTTACATGTTATAATTACATTTCAAATTCAAACAATTCAAAAAAAGAGAAATACTTAATAATTAGCAATGAAAGCTCTTATTCAACGTGTACGTAATGCCAACGTTACAGGTATGCTCAAAATAGTAAAAACTATTTTTCAATAAGCAAATTAAGTTTACAGGTTAAAATAGAGATTTACGTATATTTTTTGTATATAAATGTTTTTATTATAAAATAATATATTTGTATAATGATTCTAAAACTTACTGAACGATTGAAGAAAGATAAATGTATTGTTTATTGTAATAATTTAATATCATTATTGTGCTATTGATTTTAAATAAATTAAATTAAAAATGAATTGAACCCTTTCTTTTATTTCAGTTAATGGGGAGCTAGTTAGTAATATTGGACAAGGATTATGTATCTTTATAGGTATCTCAAATACTGATACTGCTAAGGATATGGAGTTTATGTAAGTAGCCAGTGTAATTTAAATAACTAGAAACTATTTTAACCATATAGTATTCTCTAGATGTGGTGTGTGGTTAGGAATTGTATATGTATTGATTTTAATGAGACTGTTATAAGGTGTCATTAACATTCTTATTAACAAATGTTTGTGCTGTAAAAAAACAAATGATCTTATACAATCAAGTAGTAATAATATTACTATTTGAGGCATATGGTATGTTTATGCATAAAACTAGTAGTGTCCATTTCAGCTAGCTCATTATCGGCAACATTTCTTGGAAATGGAGAAAATCTGTTATTATGTAGTTATCAATATATATTGAATAGAGAATACAGTATGTACACTAAAAATTATTATTTAAAAAGAAAAGTATTCCTGGAGAATTGTACCCTAAAGCTATTCCAGCAAATACATTTAATCCAGATGTAAGGCCAGCTGACCCACTTAAACAATTATATGTTTGATGTTCAACATAATAAGAAAATATGTACTTGTTTTGTTACAGGGCCCGTAAATTACTTTCTTTAAAATTATTTAATGATGAAACAGACAAGAGGTGGAAAAGAAATGTTGTGGATGCAGATTTAGAATTGCTATGTGTTAGCCAGTTTACCTTATATAATACATGGAAGGTAAATTAATTTACCTTTTTTTAGCTTTATAGTGATAAAATTATGTATATGCCATATTTTTATCACTAACCTAACTATAAATTTTAAAGAATATGCCAAAACACTAACCAAGCTGATATGGTTACTTTTTAAATAGTAGCTACATCAAATATATCGAATAACATTAGCTTAACATGTTTAAAGCCTTGTCTAAAAACAATTAGACTGACTGGCTAATAAATAGTAATAATTGTTAGGTTAAAACAAGACTGTAACATTCATCAACCTGAACTCTTTTCTATTCCACTTTATTATAATATTTAAAGTAGTCACTAAAAATACTTTATAAATAAAATAAAGGCAGCGTTATAAAGAAGTTTTTCGTCACAGGGAAATAAGCCAGACTTCCACCTCGCAATGCCAGGAGATAGATCAAAGGAGTTTTATGAACAGTTTTTAGAATTGTTAAGAAATCAATATAAACCGGACAAGGTTAAAGGTAAGTAAATTGGCCTAAAACTTCTGAGGTTTTGGATTTTATATTTAGGAAATATTTTTTTTATTTTAAAGGCATAATGCGAGCTAAATGAAAACCTTCAAATTTTAGTTTTTATGTCCATTTGTCTTTATATTTGAAGGTTTAAAATAAATGAAACAAATGGTAGAACTAGAGAAAATTTTCTCAAAAAATTTTAAATATTCTTTTTACAAAAATATGAGAAAAAATTCTTCGTCGAGTAATTTGGGTATTATAAAACAAACGAATAAATTCACTTTCGCCATAATTTTTTTTAACGAAACTGTTTATTGTTTTAAGCCCACCACACACACAATTTATGATTCAATATTTAGACAGGATGAGAATTTTTGGATTTTCATAAGTTTTTAAAGAGTGCGGTATGCTTCGAAATTAAAGTTAAGTTTTAAAAATATTTTGTCATACAAATTCCTTGCTTTTAACTTTTTGTTCAATAAAAATTCGTTTACTGTATGTTTTAAAAACTCTAGAATCAGTTAACCTTAAAGAATATTTTTTATAATATTCTTAGTAGAAGAAAGAAAATATGAATACGTTTTTAAAATCGTCTTCCTAGCATGTATATAATTGTATAGTTTTGAGTAATTTTTTTTAATTAAAAAAAACTTTGCTCATGTGAACTTCTAACGTTGATTATACGTCGTAAGAAAACCTAAAAAAGACTTAGGTATTTTTCGTATGCGCTTTTTGCTCTTTCTCATACTCTGAGATGGTTTCACTTCGATAGATTACAATCTACCGAATAATAATACGTTAAATTGTAAGCAGTGCGTTGAGGTTCACAATCTTTCGACAGTTCACAATCTCGCGAGATAGATTACAATCTAACGGTGTTTACAATTTTACGGTGACATAACCATTCTGTATTTGCGGACATTGATGACTATAATACTTAAAAGAATGTAGGCCCTTAAATGTTTATAGAATTGTTGTATTTAAATATGTTTTGAACTGTAAAAAGTGAATTATTTTCAATATATTCAAAAAATATTTGTCACTTTGCAGATGGAGTTTTCGGAGAGTATATGCAAGTATCGATTCAAAATGATGGACCTGTTACTTTAGAAATTGAATCCCCTCCCATAAGTGAAAAGTCAAAGACAAAGGACAAACCTAAACAAGCTATAAGTGAAATAGAAAGTGATGAAAGATAGTTTATAGAGCTCAGAAGTTCTTTATTGTTCATAAAATATACGAATCCTGATAAGATTTACTAATAGGAGTCTTCTTTTGTTTTAGTGTCTAAGAACGACTCTTATCATTTCATTTACCTTTTTTCTCAGTGATATGAGATAATATATTACTATGGAGAATACTTATTAGACTCTATCGATTAATGTCCTTAAAGTATTATTTTCTTGGATTTAAGGCAGTTCGACTTCCGGATGTGCTATTCTCATTGTTTAGAGTAGAGGCATTAGGCCTTAACTGAAAGAGATACCAGCTGCTTACTGATACCGTTGTATCACTAAAAAATCAGACGAGCCTCCTATCCGTTTGCCTCCTGCCTGAAAAGGTGGGAGTTTGTAGTTTATTGTTTATCAGAATGCCAAATCATAAAATGACTGCTTCAGGACTGATTTGAGAGCGACCGCCGATGCGAAAACCGCTGTGTGAGTTCGAAAAGTGAGTTACAGAATCGCAGGGCTGATCTATAAAATGCCCGATTTTATTTCGCACGACTAAAAATCTTTTTATTACCGAATATATTTAGTTCAGTCAGTCCTGGCATTGCGTTGACTCTGTAGATCAAATGAAACCAACGTCATTATTAAAAAACTTTATTTTCAAATAGTGGTTATTATCTATTAACATGTTAGGGTTAGGCCAGTGCTTCAGGGTTATAAGACAGAACACGGTTGATATGCCTACACTAAGTCTATTCGTTATTAACACACAGACATTACTATGATCCTTTGTTAACAGATAATCGACCAAAATTCAAATTAATACTAAACGAGTAGAAAATAAACTAAAAAAATTTATAAACAGACAAAATAAATGCAATCTATAAAACCCTCTATTTAAATGACGATAATGAAATTCAACAAACGAGATTAATGATACTTATGTCGAATAAATGTTAATTTAATATGTAGCCTGTGTGCCACATGATTACTATTTCTATACTGTCAAATATAGATAATATAATCACTTCCGTATTCACGCATCTAATCTTTGCTTATAGAACTTTCAAATCACCAATCAAGGCACTATTCGTTTTGGTATATTGCTGATACATCCTCACTCCTAATTCAATTACAATTGATGCGTTAGAAATGTTTCTTTCCTTAACAATACAATCGACGAATGTATTTTAAAAATAACCAAATGTCTAAGGCAATTAATTTTAAGAGCTCTTATAAAATCTCCGTATATATTATAGTAAAGAAGATAATATTTTAATTTCTTAAATTAAGCTGCTTTTATGTATTCGGTCTTTGCAAGGGACATAGTTATTTTTAAAATATGCGTCAACAAGGAGTCTATAACTAACCGAATATTACAAAAATATTTATGTCTAAATTAAATAATGTCTGGGACAGGCTAAGGATTTTTGAACATATACCCTTTTGGACGTTATTAAATGTGCGAGATAAAATAAAATTGTTCCAGTTTAAATTTAGTAGATTAAAAGTTTTTTATTTACCATAATGGAATATATTGCAAATGCGAATACTTATTTTAAATTAGATAGCTCTAGATTTAGAAAATCTTCAATGACAATAGATTGACGACTTTAACTACGTCACTAATTTACGTTAAATATGTTACATTAAACAGCGATTCAGTTTCAGTCAAACATAATTTTTTAACATCAAACGGCCAGTATTTCTATGAACTTGTAAAAATTGGCGCCAACCTGCTGTCATTAATTTATCGAAGGAGGTTTCGTATGTTTGCTGAATGTCGTCTGTCAGATTACCATAGACCGGATGAGTAACCCCCGGGTGGGACTCGGTTATGAAGAATGCTGCTGTTTCCGTTTATCGACGTAACCGTGTTGATTTGACCGTTCAATGATTTGTAGCCGACGCCGGTTATCGGATTTCCCTCTGAAATTTAATGAGATTTTTGTTAATTTTAATCCTTAAATGAAATAAGATAGCTAAGAAATACTACAATATGAGAATGAAAAAAAAACAAATTTAATGACTTAAGCGAGATAATAAGGTGATATTATTATCAGTAAGTATTTATGAAATATCAATAGGTACATGCATTACAAACACTAAATGCTCGAAACGCAGTCTATCTAAGGATGATTCCGTCAAAATATTACGAAATAAGATATATTCTTTTGATACAGAAACTAATTATCAAAGTTAACAACATTCAATTTCTAACTACACACTATAAACACCTATGAGATATGTTTGTCTCAATCTGTTTACATCTAAAAGAATTAATATGACTTATTGTCACAATTTCGAAATCATATTGCGTGCTCTATAATATTCTAGGCAGGTACATAAAACAAGAAAGAATGAAAACTATACAACGTCTAGGAATACATAACGACAAAATCTAATATATTAAACGTTTCTAATTGAAGAGATAAGCAAATAAATTTAACGGACTTAAGTGCTTAATTTAGCGACTTGAAGGAATCGTCTCAAAGATTATTGCAAAAAAATCACAGTGCAAATTTTTATAAAAGTGTAGGTACAGAATTTTTACAATCGGTGCTCCTTCAGTCTAAATTAAACACCCACCCATCTCTCTTCGGCGAACATAGTCTACGTAATACGTCTTATGTTTGAAGTCCTCCGCTTGCTGGTGTCTATCAAACAGGAATCCCGGGACATACTTATGAAATATTGGAGGAAAACCCGTGAGGGTGCTAGGACCAGGGCCACATGAAGTCTGAAGAGGCATAACATCGGGAATGGGAGCGTCCCTTTCGTATTTAAAGAGAGTGGGTGGAGGGTCAAGGTTACTGACAATAAAAGGATCTACTGGACCATCTAAGGTCGGTATAGGGTTATATTTGTACTCGGGCATTGGCCTGTCACCTAACGCAGATGTCATGCCAACAAAAGAGTGAGGTGGTAAAGGGTGATATGGAACTTTACGTTCTCTCGGTTCAAGGTAATGCTGCGCAGGGAATGGTGGCCAGTGACGGTCTAGAACGAGGGGTTCAATCGAATCCGGGTCTATTACTGGATGAGATTTTTCAGGATCGTCGGCTTTGAGACCGAGGAGAGTGTAAGGGGTTTGGTGGGTTGTCAAGCAGGGTCTGGTCGTGGACTCTACGTAATAATTGGCGGGTGGGGGAGGCCAATCGCTAGTGAAGTATCGATGTGTCGGCTGCGGATGTTGGTCTAAGTCAGCACCTCGTTGGGCCTGCGGGTGTCTGCGTCGCAGCGGTGGGAGGAGCACTCCGTCGCCAGTCACGGGGTTCCTCTTCGGTGGCGTCGTGTACGTTACTGACCATTCAGAACAAAACGGTTTTCATCCGAAGATAGACTTAACATAATGTATTCATAAAAACAATGACCTCGATGAAATCAAATTTAAATAAAACGCCTTGTGATATTATCGTTCCGAAACTCATGCTAAGCCCGAAGCATTGTTTTCTTTGTTAAAATTTATGTACATTTAAGCTTAGTCATCGTATTTTATGTATGGGAGATAGTGTTTATATGTGAAGCGTCCTCTGTAGCGTGCACATATGCAATTAGATGTGCTCGGAGCACGCGAGCCCAACGCCGCATACGCAGAAGTTGCAGTTCTTTCTAGAATTTACAACATCTCTGTATGCTTAAATTGAACGAAAGTGGAAAGGAATTCTTAGAAACGTTGCAATAGTTCTGACACCTTTAAAATTATGTAATTACCTGAATTCGACACGCTAGTATTATTAAAATCTTAACTTATTACCGTGTGTAACATTTTATGGGTTTCTAGATTGAGTATGTTGAAACCGCTATAGTATTGTAATTGGCATTTTTTTGTTATATGCATAAACCGATTAATGCCGGTTCTCTACTTAAATGTGACCTTTAAATTTACTTTTCTACTGATTTAATACGAGTAATGTACAGGCTGTGTGTAATAACAAATTATTTTAATACAATCAATGGCAGGTCAAATTACTTTTATAACTTTTGTGATTACCATAATTCGGTGGCAATGTAAATGTATGTAATGTATGAAATTCCAGTCCACAATCGTGTTACCGCTCTTTTGTGCAATTGTGCCTACATCAGATTCGACTCACAGTTAGATGCCGCTTCGCCCTCACCTCTGCTGGGCGTAGATGAAGCGCTTCCGTTCATCTTGGGCGAGTGAGTTGGACTTCCGCCGTTCATTGCGCCGTCACCAAACTGAATGTTGCTGCGAATTGTGTCCGTTATCATTGGAGTCACGGAGGCTGATGCGTTCTGAAACGTAACATGTTATATTATAGATGGGATTCATAAATAATAAGGGATATTTCATATCAGTTGTGGCAAGTACGTCTTGTTAAAACTAACCTTACTTAAACTGAATACCGAATGTGTTAAACATTTAGATAATTATTATATGAGAAGATACTAACAGGTAAAGATATGGTTCGTATTTTTTTGTAATTACAACCCCACAAGATTATTATACGGAAGGCAACATTTTATACAGATAGACTGCGTTATGCTGACTATGTTTTACTTAAATCCTTTCAACCTATTATTTATCTATGAAATTAGAGCTTAAGTAATGATTAGATACGATTAAGGTACGTCTGAGAATACATACCTAGATATCCGCAAATCAATATTTATTATGAATCCACTCTCACATAGCCCAAATCTTCCATCATATCGGTCACATCTCTTGTTCTCATATCAAGACCAATTTAAAATATGATATTACCTGTCCGAACAGCCTGGAATGCGTGTCCCTGGGGCGAGTGGGTGTGTCCTTCACAGAGCGAGAGCGTGTCGAGCCGTTCTTGACGGGGCTGCCGCCGTCCACTGCGTCCGTGTTGAATATCTCCGCGATGCAGCTCTTTGGTGCATTGGGAACTCTGTAACACAATTTTTAATAATCAGACGTATCTGTTAAGAGAAAATGTTGGTTGAGATATGTTGTTATTAAATTGTATAATTGTAAAAGACTTCAAAAAACCTTACTGCTTTACATTTAGAGGCAATTATTTGGTAATTATTTTGTACTTACAGAATAGATATTATATGCCTTTTTGTTTACAGCGTTCAACTTTAAGAGTTTTACTCCGCGAGAAAAAATAAAACTAATGAAATACATTCAAAATCTGACTCATTCGTTAACGTGCCTATCATATTACCGAAACGAAATACCAAAAGTGCAATCGGTCCCTACCTGAACATGCATAACTCATTAAAAAAGTACAGGAGGGGCCCACTTCCGCAGGGGACAGACCACTGGTCAAATGTCCACCGCAAATCAATACATACTCAAATTGCCTTTGAACAATCATTGAATTGTAGTTCATTGACCTTAATTAGCGAAATGGGTTAGTGAATCAATGAAGTGCATAGGACGTGCGTATCCTGTAATGATGGAAAGCTTGTTTCATATTGTTGTAAATTTTTGTTGATTTATATCAAAATGTATATTATCGCTACTCCATCCATCCCTCTAAGTATGTGTAAAACTTTAACCTGTCATAGTCATTTTTAAATATAAATTCATTTCAAACGTGGACAAATAAATATATTTTAACATTAATAATTATAAGACTTCGGAATATACAGAAATTTGAAATAGGTATAACATAGGTGCACGTATCACACGTAAGTTATTAAAGCGATGCCTGGAGCTGGCATTTTGTAAGCTGCGAAATGAAGACGGCTTAACGAGATGTCATTTAAACGCCTCAGTGCGAGTTCTCATTATAACACTTCTATAATTCCTGACGTTTACCTCAAAACTTTGATAAAAATTTTGGACATAGTGAAAACTATTTTATTTTACTCGTTGTGAAAACATGTATATTGTCTACGTCCGACATGAGTACAATTTTATTAAGGGTAGTCCACCCTACATTCGTATACCGCAAAAACTCCTACAGCGGGCATTCATTTCTATATTTTTTTTTTAAAGTATGGGTATACATGTTTTCCCGATAAAAAATCTCGCTTGATTTATATTTTACAAGTAATGGAAATTTAATGACTTAATTACGGCCAATATTTGTATGATAAATTTAAGAAAGTAACTTTAGACGCTGATATTCGTTTTTATAACGCTATACAGTATTTACTTAACATTTACGAATGCTTAGGTTTTTAGGTCGACTTAAGAAAGTAAATAATGAGTTTTTTTATAAGTTAAAGATACACCAAACACTTTTTATATATGTACATTCCGCAACCAATAAAGAAATCCCCACGATAAGTGATGTCTATGATGCTACATAGTTACGAGTCCACTGCATTTCTTACTTCAGCCATTAGTATTTAGTTGCTACCTATGCATTACAATTTATGCACCAAGTCATGTAATAAGCATCAATTTCAAAGGCGATTGAGTAAAGTTATTCGAGCGTGTAAAAGAACACGTGAAAGCTAATAAATATTATCTCTAGAAGCCGCTTACAAAGTAAATTCTTTACATGGAAGCTACAGTCTTCACTCAAAACTATATGTATCTTTTAGTACAGACAGAGTTCTTAAAAATTAACGCTTTATTTTGATAATTGAAGTACTAATTCATATGTTACCAATTCCTTACAATAAAAATTTATATAGCAACAACTTACGATTACACTGCGGCCGAGTGAATAAGAAACGGTACATTAGTGAGAAATTATTATGCGCGGTTATAAATGAATATGGTAAAATTTACAAAATATTTCTCAAAGACCAATAAATGCAATTGCCATTTCTTGAAATCATCTTTATGTAACATTTCTTGTTTATACACCTATAGATGGTATAATTCTATATATAGAATTGTATTAAAAAATAGCATGACGATAAAATACTTTCTATCAACATTTATCAGAAAAATAGTTAACGCAAGAATAAGTTTAAAATTTATTTATCACTGACAAGAGAAAACATGCGCAGCGTTGTAAATCTGAAACGAGTGTTCTTTACAAACATTTCGACGTTCACATACACAAAAGTTGACTCTTGGCAATCTTATTGAGATAAGTTCTTTCATTCAAGAAATTGTGTACAAATAAATTAAATGCGGATTTAATAAAGACCATAAAATACATATATACTTAATTCTCTGAATTCGAGTAATTAATAGTATTATGCCACGAGCCATCAATGTCTACATTAAATACCAACTATTGTCTTCTAGACTTTGATGCGACACTCACGACTAGAACACAGAACAGTAGCGCGACAGTATAAATGCCCCAAGGCTATCTTGATTTTAGATCGAAGATACGTCATACGATATGATGATACGAATAATATGAAAGCTGAATGAATAGCAGGCAATCTTCAGATAAATGTTACAAGTCCCAAGCCATAGATATACATTTTACAGATACTATCATACTATTTTGATGACATAGTTTTTTGTTTACTTATCGACATCAATTAAAGCCATTTCTTGAGTAATGAATTCGATTGTTCTTGAATTCATGACGAAAAATTAACATTCATACTCTCGTCAGATCCATTCTGGCATCGTTTATTCTCGAATTAGTTTGCGATGTCTATTACGTTGCTGTGTTTTATTTCAACAATAAAAATTTAACTGTTTGACTTCTACTCTATGTGTTACATATTGTTTTTCTTTAATAAATTCTACAAACTTTTAAGATAGTTAGCATTGTAAAATAGTAAAATAATAGACTATAGAGCACACCGCATCGCAGAAGTAAATCGATAGCGCGCTAGTGCGGTTTCCGGTCGCTATGCACCACTGCTCGTCTGTCACATGAAAACGCCTACAGTCATGAATAGACTGCATACAACACCATAGCGAATCTCTTCTAGACTTCCTGTTGCATTATTCTATAAAAAGTCATATCCCGTTCCGACGGGACGAAAAGCTAAACTATTTTTACCTACAGAACAATAGGCCAGGGTTTAAAAATTTAAATAATTTCGATTATAGGTCATTAATGTTGACTGGTTTTTTGTGACGGTGTGTGCGCGCAACGTAAAAATTACTCTCATAATTTTTCCCTAACACGCCAAAAGAAGTATAACTTCAATAAATCAAGCAGATAGATAAGAGTACAATATAACTTACAAATAACAATTTTTATTTGCGTAGCATTCTCAATTTATATAATTGAATCACGTAAATGTTATATCTAAAAAATATTTCCCGGTTAGAAAACGACGCTGTCTTCATTTTAAAAATGACTGTCACAGATTACAACAAGAAATAATAGCCATGCGTCTAACGTTGAAAATTAGTTATGAGAAGACAACGCAACAAGATAAAATTACATAGGTGTAACCAAAATAACATAGAGCCCGTGCTATAATTAACAAAGGGAAGAAAGTGCGTGAGAGTAAATTGTTTAATATTATACTAGACGCATGCGTTGCACGCAATAAGGGACCATTTGCCGCGTGCTGAGTGAGCGGGCTTTATTATATGTATGTAGTTATAGCTTGTTTGTCTATTTTAGATAGTCGTAAATTAGAATCATAAAAAGATATTTCGATATTTTGGCTTGACTTTAAGGACTTTCATGAAAAGTGTTGAATGGTTAGGCCAGATTATTGAGGAATAAGTATTAATGATTGAAACAATTTTATCAACCGTCCATTTATACACAAATTATATTTTCTGTCTATTTTCATTTGTTTTGTCATAAGTAAAATAGTTACATTTATTTATCTAAATCAAAACTTAATTTCGTGTTTACATTGCGACCACACCATTAAACAAAAACTAAGTTTTTCCTCCAGGACGTCGAAACAATGATAATGTAATCTAATAAAATAAAATTATACGCATGTAGATAGTTTAAATAAGTTCACCTAATTTTGAAGTCATAGACAACATTATAATAAGCGGTACAACAATATTTATTGTCTTAACGGAACTGTCTTTATACATTATGATATAAATATGGCAATTAATGCATGCAGGCAACATAAATTCATGCTTTACTCAGAAAAGATGTTCACGAGAGATAGTGTCAACTGTCAGAGCGAAACTAGACGTACTTTGAATCTGCAACAGACATTCGACACGGTGCTTGCAATGATGTATTTAGCATTTATTTTATAATCCAGAACTAGATCGGCGAATGATATTAAAGGTAATATCTTAGCTGTATTTATCCATCATTTGGAAAGTAAATAATTAGTGTGCATACACTACAAATTTACCGCAATGTAAGAAACTATTATTAGCATAGACCACAGACCATTGTTGTAGACTATAATATATCAAATTATACTCATTATATTTGACTGATTGTTCACTTTTAGCACCAATTGATTTGCTTACACCCGAGTTCTTAATCCGTAACTGCTACAATACATATTCTCATCATATACAATATATATTCTCAATAAAAATACTGCCTAATATCCTTTCTATAGAAAAAGCAACGTAGCAATTACGATTAGTTTTTACTTTGTCGTAATGGCTCCCAAGTAAATCTTCTCTAAGTGTAAGCTTTATTTGCTGCACCAATAATTCTGAATTTCATTCTTTTACCGCAGTATCTGAATTTGTGTTCAAATATTCTTAAATAATAAATAACTCAATTTGCATGGCTGATTTATGAACACGGACAATTCGAGGCCGAAGGGGTCAGACGGCCACGAGTAGAATATTTGAAAATGTACAATATTTTAAAGCTGTATTTATTAATTATTTTTATGTATTGCTTTACATAATTAAATAAAGATAAGATCCTTAGACTGAAATATATATTACATTATATCATTATATACATTACAGTATACCTATTATATATAGGTATATATATAAACAAAAGCTGTATAGTATAAATTTATAAAGTTTCGATATCTACATTGGTTGTTAACCTAAGAATCGTTGTGTAGTTTTGTAAATATTTACTAACCTAATATGTGTAAAATTATACATCCTGGAAATGAAACTGCTAATATAAAAATGATGATTCATTGCTCACCTACTTACATTCTGTATTATTGTAAAGAAACTATAAAATTGGACCGGAAATGATGTTTGTTATTGGTATAATAGACAACTTTTATAAACGACCTCTGAGTTATATTTTACAGGTGGAGGCGTTCGCAGATTCAGGAGTAACACGACGTTTAAGCAATGAGCAAGCGATCGGAGGAGGAACTTAAACTAAGATAGTTAATACGTGAATGGCGCTACAAACATTTTAGGTCTGGGCCTCAGATTTCTGTATATGTAATAGATAAGTAGGTGATCGGCCTTCTGTGCCTGACACACGCCGTCGACTTTTTGGTTCCAAGGCAAGCCAAGCAAGGTTTCCTCACGATGTTTTCACTGTTCGAGCGAATGTTAAATGCGCACATAGACGGAAAGTTCATTGGTGCACAGCCGGGGATTGAACCTGCGACCTCAGTGGTGAGAATCGCACGCTAAAGCCACTAGGCCAACACTGCTCATTAATACATTAAAGGTAAATGCAAAATTATGGCAACAAAGCACATTTCAGCAAATAATATAACTAAAACCTTCCCGTCTTGCATTAACACCTTTAAAAGAGCCTTGTTAGAAGCTTTCGAGGGCAAGACTGTCTTTGTTCGTTATTTCAATTTTCACACCAGCTTAAAGTATATGACTTATGATCCCTTATTTGCAAGACAGAGGCTCTAATTGAACTAAATGTTCCTTTAAGCATTACACTCATTTTAAAATGTTTGAATGCTTCTAAAACAATATTTCCAATCAATAATATAAGCTTTTACTTTTACATTTTAAAACTTTCTGAAATGAATGCATTACTCATGCTCATGTTCTCATTCAATCTCAATTAAACTTCCTTTTAATTTCCACAATTTCTTTTAATTTTATTTAAAAATCGATAGGTTACTACAATCTGAAATACAACCTTGACACGACAATACATAAATTTAGCAATACTCGTATAACATTTTTAATGTAATATTAATTAAACGTTCTATTTGATATTAAAACGCTCCGAATACTTTACTGATAGTATTAGAGGTAATTCAAAGTAAATAGACCTTGATTATACGCATAAAAAGATAATGCCTTATACCTTCCGATCGACTTGCTTTACGAGTTTTGTTCAGAGCAATCTAATCCACAATCACGATTTATATTATCTAAGTAAAGTGGCTAAAAGGATGCTTGGAGTCAACACTGCAACTATATACGAGCCAAGAAATAATATCAATACCAACATTTTAGTATTTCTTTTATATTTAGAAAAATTGAACTCTTAATCTCTTTAATGTACCTTACAGTACCTTTTGTTTGATGCCTAACTTAATATCTAACTAATATTAAATCAGGAACTGAATAAGCAATTACTTAGATTAAATTCTCAACACACTCAGCAATTTTGATTTTACCGAGGCCTTTCAGCGAGCCGGTCATTACCCCCATCGTCTGGTAGACGTCTACGACCTGCCTTCACAACTATATTAAAACAAACTAACGTAAGCTTTTGTACTTGTTCCATCGAATACTTTATACCATTACCAGTGAATACATAGCGAAATGCCTCCGCAATAGTGTTAGAATAAATTAAATATTTCGAATCGCCTGTGATTTATTGTAGTGTTTATAAGCGATTAAAATAAAAAGGTTCTACGTATAGTTTGTCTATGAATATATCGGAAATAACAATCGTAAAATCGGTTTAGGATAAATTAAACTACCAAAAATTAATATCTAATACTTCAATCTAATATAGACACTTTAGAGAATTATACCAATATAATTTAATAAATAATACACATCTACTTAAAACTCCATATGATCGTAATCAATTCTATGAGTACTGGTAACAATCAATATGTTTACTCAGTGCATTAGGCCGAACGCAAGCCGACATTTCAAATGAGCCGATAAGATCTCGGCGATCAAGGCAAGTCGCCCGCGCAGTGTGACGCTCGATCGCAATCTCAGAGGAGAAATCGATATCTCCACGCGAATTATTGTTGAATTGTTGATAAGATCGTGATATAGAGTAATGCACGAAAGTTCTTTCTAGTTCTACTGTTTCAAACACGCCTTAATAAATATTATAAAACAAAGCCGTAAACTCGTTTTAGAATTTACACTATGTATAATTTTTTGGGAGTGTAATATGGAATTAGGTTAGTTCTGTGTACAAAAATTGAATTTTGCATAAATGTAATTAATATATATCAAAATAGACTTTTTATTATTTTAATTTTCTTCTACATTATATTCAAGTTTAACAAGGTTAAAAATAAAGCTGTATCAACTAAACACAAAAATATATATTTCCAACGTTCGTGCTAGATTGCAATAAATCACATGAAATGCTATAAACACGGCTCTATTGGCTAACTAACTCATGTTAAACTGATGCCTTTTTTGATTATAACAACGAAGGTTATGTTAATGGTCAGTCTAAAAAAGAGAAAATATATTGAAATTGTATACGATAGAAATTCGAAAACCTAGTACTATTGCAATTTTTTGTAACAAAGCTTGATTTTTTTGCCGCATTTTATATTTAAATCGACTTTATTATTATGCATGCTGTGTTAGCTTTTAACGTTTTTGTAAACAAGATCTTAACCTATGTTTTAAGTAACATCTGTTAGCTGACCTATAAATAAGTACATAAATAAATAGATTTAAAAAATAAAAAAAATAATAGCCTGTAGATTGAATACAAACTAAAAATATTTTGTCTTAATGAAAAGCCTCAGCTTTCTCAAGCGATTTGCGATTTACAAGCGATGTAACGTAACGTAATCTTGGAGCAAAAGAATATTCGGTAGATATACACCTTTGCCTGCATTCGTTTAATGTAAATAGACACGATTGATTAAATAAGTTTCCTTCTTGCAGGAATTTTAATATCATGACTCAGACATGGAATATGAACTAAATCTTTTCGATTGTTTCGAACGAACAGAAAGATTGCACTTAGACTTGTCACTGATTGTCCCTAAGCGCTACCACAAAGTCGAAGTTATAAAACCAGTCGATTATTTATAAGCACTTAACTAGATTTAAATCGCTATGGTCGATAAGTTAACTAAACGACCGAGTGGGCGATTGACTCAGCGAATCTCACTAATTGTCTCTTTATATTGAACGATGTTTAAATGGCATTTATCGATAAAATTATCGAAGACATGGTTCGGTGTCAACCCTTTATATAATTTACTTATAGTAAAAAAATCACCTAACAAAATGTATCTGCAATCAAAAATGACTTTCACCAATGATAACAACCCTTAGAAATTAGGGGAAACGTTGTCGCAGAGATTATATTAAAGTCATTACATTCATCAACGTTTTATGAAACAGATTGTTGCTCTTCTAGAATGCGCTAAAAACTCCCAACTCTGAACGTTACGTCTCTCAGAAAAAACTGCTAAAAAGTTAATTTTCAAGCGCCTGTTGAAATCGTTGTTGTATTTTGATTATGTAGTCTACATTTTCGTGTAATTATTATTATTATTTTTTTCAGGTGTGTTACTCATACATTTATTAAAAAAATCTTATCTGTGAAACAATTTAAGGAGACATCTATAATTATAACTTGTATATTTATATTTTTTTACAAATCTTGTATTTGTGATGTGTATGTCATGTTTCCTTATTTTTTCGCTTTTATAATTTGTTATTATTTTGTTATAAGTATAGTTAATTACTTAAAGATGTCATGTGGAACATTGTGTTATTGCAGCTCCTAAAAAAACATTTTCTAAAACAAAGAACTTGGCGATTAAAAAGAGTGGCGGAAAGTTTATTGCCAGTTCTTCTCTTCCGTTCTACGCCCTTGATTTGAGAACTGGCAGTAAATCTAAATCTAGAATACGTATTTCGTTATCTTAATATATATATTTCTTCTGTGCGTGTGTATGTGACTGAACTCCTCTCAAACGACTGGACCGATTTTGATGAAATTTTTTGTGTGTGTTCAAGGGGATCTGGGAATGGTTTAGATTCACAAATCAGCCCGGCAGATGGCACTGCAGTCGGTACTTTCATACTTTGCTTAATATCCTAATCGCTTTAAATATCATGCAGGACAACGTCTGTGGGGTCCACTAGTATAATATAAGTTCGTTCATAAGTGTACATTGTGTTATCTAAATGAATAAATGATTTTGAATTTGATGAATGAATAATACACAAACGTCCTATGAAAATAGTAAAGTCTTATTCAAACTAAGATATGGTTCGCAATATGAGCCACAAGTTAAGATAAAAGGCATCGCGGCTACCATAGCATTAATCTAAAGCACCATAAACGCCTTATAAGCAATAAACACTAAGCACCGGCAATCGAGCGCATGTATTAGCCATCCTTATTATCGCAACACAATTATTTATGTACAAGGGGTTCGTGAACTCGGTACACGGTAATTATTTTTATGTGTATGATACAAAAATATCGGGTGTGATTGTATTCAGTGTCTCTGAAAATGGATCGGTATAAATTTTGCCTACGATAGGGATATGGTATGGTTAAAAATTATAAAGGAATCCGGCCAGTACAATCACGAAGACTTTATTGAAATGCGCTTCAAAGGATGTTAAAGTAGCGAGTAGTATGGTTTTAGCTAGTCTGCTTCAACATTTTCTGTAGACCTAGATCTTATATTCAATAAAATCTAAAAATTTAAGACTCAAAAATTTTAATATAGCTTTCTGTGTCTGTCAAACATAAATCCTTCAATTAAATCATCAAAAACAATTGCAGCCAAACTTTTTGTATAAACATGTAGAAATAATTATATCTTTTTACAGGATCTTGAACAAAAGCGAGCTGGACAGCGATTTTAAAGAGATGTTATCTATGTATCTGGCGCTACTGCTGGAGTCACAAGAGCGTTCATCCTTGTTTTTCAACTAAATTTAATGTAACTTCACACCATAGAACATGACACACCTGACTTAACCATTATGGCATATTCACGTCTATATTCCGTGTTCAGATAGAGATTTCACAATAACTCGGCGAGTCGTAACAATTTAATGTTGAATATCTATAATTCACGTAACAACGAGCACCTTTAGCCCGGATCGGTGATTAGAATGTTACAGCCGTGTCGACAATGTGGCGAAATTATTTGCAAATTGCAATTTTCCCCGTAAACCAGAGTTCATACTAGTAAAATATTTTCTCTTTTTTACCGTATCTGTACCTTTAAAAGTTAATAGCGTATTATAATATAATAATAACTTAATAGCGTATTATAAGTGAAGCTAAGGAAAATTAGCACATGAAATATAGTTACAAATATGTATCTAAGAGAACCATAACAATGATAAATATGCGTTTTAAACATAATTTATTAGTATGTAAATAGTACAAACTCGTTTCACGTATCACGGAAATGCGTTCCCATGCACACCAATTAGATCGTCGAAGGGTGAGACATGGAAATTGCAATTATAAGACTTTACAACTAATATTGTTCAAGAAACATACCTATTACGCAAAGGATCACGTAAAACTTGATTTCATCTTTTATTTAATTAAGAGGCACTTACTTGAATAAATTAATCACTAATTACTGTAATAAATTACTGGTATTTGCAGACATCAACATACCTGAAAAGAAAAAAAATTTTTTAAATAAAATACTTCTGCAAAATTTGTCAAAACAAAATAATGAAAACAACGGAATATATAAAAGTTAGATTATAGACCAAAGGTGTTTTGACTGCATCATCCGTTTTTATCTTGTGTCCCTGAGATTTCATTTAGCTCCTGTGATCAAGGGGAGACTTATACAAAGGGAAATTTCACTTAATCTCACAACCAAATGACATGAGCCCTTAATTGCATTATGTTAAAGCGTGTAACTTCTACCATTCACATGTCGAATACATTATAATGTTCTTACTCGTTCGTGACATAAGAACATGAGGCCTATTTTTGGCGCATTTATTTTACACTTGTATGAAAATAAGTAATAGACATTAAAAAAGTAAGCTGATTCTATTATTTTTATTAAGCTCCTAGTACTTTAAAGCTTTATTACTTTTCTGTACCGCTTCGGAGATTACATAGCAGTTGTACGAACAGCGCCGTAAGAGTCTAGCAAAAGGCAATTTATTTAAGATATAATTTACTTTCTGACATCGATCGCTAGTGCTATCTTTAATCGACTTCAAAAAACCTACTTCAAAGTACAAAAACTATTCCAATACCATATTAAAAATTAATAGGCACGGATACATTTTATCATCATTAATAACTAGGAACACATCCCTTTCTTTATATACGTCCTAAATAAAGTACAAATCGTAAAATGTAATAGGCGTTAACTAAAAGCCCTAAGGCCTTCGTCGGTGAGATATTTATCACGTTATCTAGAAGAGGATAATAATCTCATTAGCTGTACAAATGCATATAATGACCGGCGAACGGTACAGCACCGACACGCTCTAAATATCGGCAAACAGTTTTTAATTGCGTATCATGAGGCGATGTTCAGTTATCTTGAGAAATTATAGGACAAATTGATTATACTTGGACGTTACTATGTTATTTTTTCTTTCAAGAAATCCGTTTTTGTCCAGGTTATGTAGGTTATAATATGAAAAAATTATTAATTCACATAGTTTCTTATAATGAAAAGAATATGTGACCATCACGCTTTAAAAATAGCGTTAATAAAACAAAATATGTCTTGTTACAGATCTAGAACGAATAATAACAAAATATTGTTTAATTAATTTAGTTTTATTTCATACGCGGTTAAACGTACTTTAAAATTAAAAACTGCACGGTGGGTGCAGTTTAAATACTTCGATCATTCACAAATAAATTAATTTTATTCTATTCTAAGATATAAGATGTGATCATCGTAGTTTCACTGTAAATGCCAAGAAGGCAATGTTTTCATTATATAATTTTCATTTTCCGTAAAATGGGAAATGTTATTACGAAACAATTTTTACTTTTAACTAGGTTAAGCCCGTTAAGATATTTTCGTAACGAGATCATTTAAAACAAAGTGCGTATCAAATCGCCACGAATTTCACGAAATCAAACGGAAGCGAATCGTTGGAGTGGTTGCTCTCGTTGTGAAATGTCAAATAATTGTCTATAGAAACTTCTACGTAATAATACAAAAAGTCCATATACCGCTATCTATAGATAAATATAGCATATTATCACCATTTTCCACTAAGTTAATGCGGTGTTGTGACGGCGACCAATCAAAATAAAATATATAAATTATTAGATATTATTTTAAACACTAAAATAGGAAATATAGTTGTTAAAGTTATCTTTCGTTTATTATTATTTTTATATATTAACACAAGAAACAATTTAAAACAAAGTCACTGACTGCAACGGGCCTTATTGATAAAGCATTTAACATGAAAAATTATTAATAGGCATAAAAAACCTTAGTTATAAAAGTAGTAAAACAGTAGCACCTTTTATGTCGTGCACAGCTTATTAGGAATATATTTATCGTGGGTTAAACAGCTTTGAATAAAGCTAGTTTCGGTACGTCACTTAAAGCGTCTGGTGCATGTTTATTATCAACTCACCATTTACTTCAAGTGACATAGATTAACAAACGACCTTGCAGACGTCTGCTTTGTATCAATAATATGGTATTAAAACGCCGTATTTATGTTTCAATGTTTCCATGTGCCTTATAATTATAATAATTACTTTAATTTCTGTTATCATAATTATACAATTTTATACGATATAAAGTTATTATTTAAAAACATTGTGTTTTCAACGTGATCATATGCAATTAAACTGTTTTCATATCGAATGGTTATTATTTAAAGTCAAGTAGGTATCAATTATTTCCTTTGCGTACTTTACGCGGAATTCGTTCAGTCGTAGCAGCTAGTCTAGTCTAATCAGAGACATGTGATACAATCCGTCTCTCAATTTGACCAATCACCATCTAACGAAACGATTGCTATTTACGACTAGTTAAACGGAAAGTCCAATCGTTTCGCGTGTCTGTGATTGGCCAACGCAAACCAATTACAAACAAACAAAACTCGCCATTTTAATTTACCCAATTCTTCTACCTTATCTGGTTTAATCCAAACCCCGGATATTTAATAAACGAATTTCTTTAGTTAAAACATGCAAGTTAATTGACTTTGACAATTACCAACAGCTATTAAAATGCAGAGTTTATTTTATATTGCACTTTTGAACTTTATCGTGTAATTTGAAATTTTTATGAGGCGTTTATAACGATTAGTTGTAGGAACATAATTAAGCACTTAAATAAATGCATATATAAATTCGATATATATTCAGCTAATTAAATATATAAAATTAATCTCTTAATCAATTAGCATTGCACATGTATCTCTTCTTAAATGAGTAATTTACTATTGTCTTATTTAAAAATACGAAATCCTATAAAAATAATGTGCAATAACAGTTTTTATAGACTCGACTACAACCTCTGAAAATATATGAATTTTCCTTATATCTATCTCTCAATCTATTAGTTTTTTTGTTTAACCCTGATCTAGAATGCTATCTACTTTGATTAAACATTTTTTTTAAATTCATCGTTTACATAAATCGGTAATATATTGTATTATCAAAAAATTCAATTCTTTAATCAATTCTAAACATTATGGAAATATCCGAGCATTTGTTAAGGTGTGTGAAATAAAAGCTTAATGATGCTAAAGGTATAATTACACTATTTAAACTACAAACTGCCAACATTCACAAACAACTTAATGATCCTAACTAGCTTTTACAACGGAAGCAGGAAATAAAAGTCATGCTTTTTTTTAACATGACTTAACGATAAACGATTTTTATTTTAGTTTACCTATTGATTTTTTGGATATTGTCGTTGAACATATATAACTTCACTAGAAGACCAGGCATTCCATAAGTGATAACTCTTCAACAGTCACTCTGCCGAAAGGCTTTAAGCTTAAACTTAGGGCAAAACAGCAACACTGTTCGAAATTTGAAATTTTGAGAACCAGTATTTGTCCGACAGAGACACGAATTTGAGTTCTTACTTTTGGAGGTGGTCATGTGGAACGAAAGACCAGTTCTCTTGGTATGAAGAACTTAAATCCTGGGATTTTTTAAAGTTAAAGATTCTTATTAAGCATGCTATTGAAATAAAAATTGAATTATAAAAAGATGCTGGCATATTTTATCTGCAGTTCTGCTTAGCACGGGCATATTCAGCATTGAAAGTGATGGTAATCCCCAGTACTTTGCTAACCAAAAACATGAATTGGTTGGGAAATTATTATAATACTGTAGCTATTTACATGAAATATTGCTTCAGGTCATGGCAAAGGGTTCGTTTTTACAATATTTTTCATAATCGTGTTAAGAGGGAATGGTACGGTTGCTAACAAACGAATGTTACATCGATAAAGGACATCATTATATATTACCAGCTTTAACAACCTAATGGATGCTACTCGATTGGGAAACGCTTTTTTGGCAACTACATATTATTAGAAAATGGTGATAAAATTAATAAAATCAATTATATAGTGTATTACAATAGAGTTCAACGCATTCATACATAAAAGACCGTTTGAAAGTTTTGTCTATATCACTTTGCATTTAGGCGTATGTTCATAAATATGTCCGAAAGCGTGGACCTATTACGTACTTACTTTTAAGTACTTAAACGGAGTCCTAATACATATATTAAATAATATATATGGGTAAGGCCATTTAGCATTCAAATATCATTGATTATCTGACTGTCGCTTTCATTTACATCAATCATAATGTATTTTTTGCTGAGTTATGCAACAGATTGAGTTGTACTACATTTTTATACAATAAAATCGTGATTATGTCACGTTATTGATAGCGTACGCCAGAAATCGGAATATCGATTAGCCATGGACTTTCGCAAGATTACAGCATTAAAAAGTAAAACGAACAATGTAGGTACAAAAGCTGGAAATTACGGGAAAACTGTTTATATAAAAAGTACGGTTAAGTAATGTTAACAGTAGACTTAATGTTACTTTTTTATATATTTCTAAAGAAAGCACTACAAGAACATCGAATGAATCGGTAGTAGGTTCTACGTTTAACTTCAAGTTATATTATCATTTTATTTAGTGTAAATGTCAATGATATTTAATCACGGCTCCACAATACTATTCCATTTTTAAATACAAAACCAACTCATTATTGTATTTACTTCTAGTAATATTTTCTCTTTTGTATAATTGTCACCATAACTTAAATACATGCCAATTATTTTAATCAAAACAAATTAATACAAGTATGATAATAATATGACAGGTAATGAATCATTATTAAGTTCCCAGCCTCACAGTATTAATTTCATGTCAATTCTAAGCTTGCATTTAACCTATTAGCTGCGCTGCGCATGATTACAATATGATAGTGCAGGGGAATGATAGATGATGTCTGTCCCCTGGCCGGTGACAGGAGCGTCACGTTCTCAGTTAGATAACTCGAAAGTTGCGGTTTTGCGTCGTCCCAGCAATTTATCGTGATCGAGCCCGCTTATTGGTAATCACGGCCGGCCATTAGCCGAGCCTTTAATATAGATATAAATTACGAAAAGTTAATTAAAACGCTTATCTAGTCGCTTCGGCACGACGACCGCGAATATTGGACGATTTATTGGCGAAAGGTGTCGTTTTTCACGTGTGTCGTTGATTTAGTGACTTCCTATTAATTCATGTAACAGTATTTGTCAGGATGCAATTTTAAATGTTTCTTAGTTTTGTATGAATTCTGAAATTAATCACAAAAGTCTATCTCCCAAACAGTCTTGCCATCATAACTTTAAATAAAGTTTAAGTAAATTTATATTATTTTCAATTATATAATCGTATTTAAGCCAAAAGAAAGGTCTTTAGTTGATGTTGATTAGCTTATTACATCAGATTAGCGAGCCTTGAGTAATGTCATTGTACATTCGATTATGGAATGTCCATTTCGATACGGAAATGCATTAGCGCGATAACTGTCATATCTTCCGTTACTCTGTCTATACAATGAGGTGACCATCTTAGCATTGCAAGTGGAAACAATTCTCATGAGATTGAATGAATTCCATTGACATTCTAGAAATATTTATTAAACTCTTGCTTCTAACTTTTTAGAGATTTTTCTAGATTATTTTTATTACGATAATTATTTAATTCATATATAAAATAATATTTAAAATATATAAAATAATATTTTAAAGAATATTTAAAGTTTCTATAAGCTTTTTAAAGTCAAATTAACATAGATTAAAAATTGCTAAATAAATACACTATTCTTTTGTGATATAATAAAATATACTAAAAGAATAATAATATAAATCGATGATTTACAAAATCATGGTCAGATTACGTTCACAAATCGAAGTAAGTTATTTAAAAAATGATGACAGGCGCACATCAACTAAAATTAATTACACAAAACTTGTCTAGCATAATGTACCATAACGTGTAATCTAAAATAATTTATTTGCGCATATTATCTTTCATCGAGCCATAATAATTTAACTAATGATCGCACCTAACCCGCGATTATATCTCAGTTTTTTGTGTAACTCTTTGCGTATATAAAATTAACTTAAACACACAATCGTGACTTAAATGTGCTTAATGATCCCATGTGAAAGTACGTATTGTTAGTTTTAGAGTTAATTGATATTTTGGCAGGTGAAAGTGTGAGTTACTTATTTTAACTGCGAAATCTCACCGCGAATTTAGACAAGACAGCAGGATAGGATTAAAATTGATGCGATAGCAGTGCGAAAGCTGCGTGTGAAAAATTATCACTATGGCTAACTTCAAAACATAATCACATTGTAAAATAAATGAATATGATAAGTAATTAATGCCTTTGCTTGTCAATAAAAAATCTATCTTCTAAATTGGTGTGGTTTATGATTTAGTAATTACTAGGATTGAATAATTGAGCCTGTTTCATTTAAAGACGTAGGTGGACGACCAACGACCAAATCAAAATAATCATTGTCTCACCTAGAATGGAACTAAAGATCTGCTGTCCATATGCCAAGTACCACTAAGCCAGGTGGTAATATAAATACTTAATTACAAAATCCTTGTAATGAAGAGTGTAACAAATTGAAAAGTAATATTCCCCTGTAAACATAACAGAATGAGTTCCAACTGTACAAAGATTGTCTTACAACTGTATTTACGAAGTAAATATTATATTTTATATCATAATTAGCATACAGATTATACCAGTAGAGCGTGCTGTAACAAAATAGCAAGAAAACCGTCAGTTATCTGTCAATACCTATCCGACTATTTACTTCAATCAAGTGGAGACTGCAATTAGAGTTTCTAATTGAGGCCTCGGACCGTCCGACGTATTTATTCTATCGATATTCCTGAGATAGAATTTTGTGATACACACACTCAGTTTAACCAATTATTATAAAGACTTGACTCTTCATCAGTAGCCGTCATTGTGATTATGGAATTTACTATTTGTAAAATAATATCTCTCAAATTAATGATAATTGTTATAAATGTTGATATTACCACAGACAAAAGATATTGTGTACTTCTAAAACAATTACATCGAATTGTTAAAAAATTTGGAAATGATTTCATTCAACGAAATTAGTTTAAAAAGGTTTTTAAATCGATTTGACAATGAATTTTGTTGTTTTGTTACAACTTAAAGACATAACCCGAAGGTTCAGACTTCGATTTCCATTGAAACATTTTTCGTCTTGGAATGCCTTATAAAAATAATAAATAACATTCTAACATTCTTCATTTATTTTGACAAAAATAATGCAAATTCTTTTAGACAAAAGCTTTAAAAGGAAGAAAGCTGTGTAATGGGCCTTGAGTGATTTTGGACGCGTGAAAAAGGCTAATTTTGATCATCATTGTGCCGCTGTCTGACGTGAAAGTATCAAGATGGGGTCGTCGGGTTACATTTCAAATGGTTTTTCATAGTTTTTTACTTGAAGTTTTTGTCAATATGATGAATCAAATTTTCACTTGTCTGTAAGAGAGAGTTTATTAAAGACTATTGTGTAGTGAGATGATGTAAAATTTTGATTTATTGAATGTAAAAAAAAAATACAGTTGAGCCTAGAAGCATTGCGATGCAGTGTTGCTTTTTGTCTGAGAAAGTCTTAGTAACAGCTTATTAGGAAAATAAACATTTATATTTAAAAAGATAATGGGTAAAGTGTACCTTCTCTTATATACCGTGTGATATGTATGATACCTAGGTAGCACTGAAAATGTTTAGAAAATGAAAAACGGATTAATTCCCGAATTTTTTTTCGCGTTAGGTTCATTTTCACGTGTGACACGAGTTTTAGATTTGCCGCCAATTCACAAAAACAAATGACAAATGAATGCAATATACTACATTAGGTTACCAAAGAGTTCTAAAATTGAAATTCAAAAAAGTTTTCATTAGCAATGTTTCTAACTGGCCAATTCTAAACATTTTCAGTGTTACACACGTATGATATCAATAATACACAAGTCTTGCAACCCTTACAACCCTTTTTTGGTTTTGGCCTCATTTTGCATCCGTTTTTTAATTGATTATTTTAATTGATTATTGAAGTGAAACTTCTTTATCGAGGTTGGAAAAAAATTTAATGTAACATTTTTTCGTTACGCGTCACATTTTTTCGGTTACGCGCCATGTTGCTTTTTGAAGTCAAACTTCTTTATCGGCGTTGGAATGAAACTTCTTTATCGACGTATGGGAGAAATTTTGTAGCAAATCGTCACGTTTTTCAATGATAGTAATAATTATATTACAATTAATGAAATTCTATAATAATCTTCGTAGTAATAAGGTAAAATGAAATATTTATATTCATGTCTATGATAATAAAAGCCTTTTGTTAAACTTTATCCAATTTAACGTATTTCTGTAAAGTTGCATATAGTAAATCATTTTTCGAAAAATAAGATCATAAAGACGTTTCACTTCTTACGTGTGTACACCTAGTACACGCACAATTTTTTTTTTTTATTGCATAGACAAGTAGGTGATCAGCTTTCTGTCTGACACATGTCGTCGAATTTTTCATTTGAGAAGCATAAATAATAAAATTGTACGTTTATAACTTACTCTATATTAGTTGTATATTGTTCGCGGTTTGTAAATAGTACAGTTAAACGACCCACACCTAACAAAGCGTATTTAACCACAACTACGAGTATTTGTTTAAACTTGTTTATTTCCAAAATAGAGATTGTAAACACAGTTGTGAACAATTTGATATGAGCGGAAGTTCGATGCGTCTGCGCAGGGGTCGTCAACACGTCCACAAATAGTTCCATTAGATCAGCGGATGGTATTTGATACTATTAATATTTTCATCCCAATGTTAGAAAAACAAAGGCACTAAGTGAAGCCTTCACAAGAATATGGTTTTAACAGCTGATAAAACATGTTATGTTTATATGCATTGAATTCGTTAACGTTTACGGATATTTCCAAATTTTGTTTAACCCGGAACTATATTCAAACAAAATATGGTTCGTTTTAGCTATTACCACCAATAAGTGAGAGGCCAAACGCAATAAGATCAACAAAACTTACAAATTTAGATTGGTTTTAATGACACAAAAAAGGGTTTGGAACCTTTTTCTTAAGGCTATGTTCACATGTAACGCGCGTTAACGCGCGTCAACGCGCGATCATCAAATTTGAAGAGCGTTCAGATGATGAGCGCTAACGCGCGTTGCGAGGGTACTCGTCAGTCTAGTTCGGTAGAACGTCGAGAATGGACGTGGAAGAGGCTATTATTTTGTGGTTATATTATAAAGAAAAATATAGAAAAAGAAAACGTACACATTGGGTTCATCAAATTTTGAAAAATAATACAAATTATATTATATTTTTTATACAAATTTGCTATATTCCAACTTGCTGACCTTTTTTCTACTTCATCGATTAGTAAGTCGATGTCAATATCTTCAATTTCACTCATTTTAAATGCGTGAACAAAATATAATTACGAAAATTAACAAAATTACATGCGATCGCGATGAAAGCGCGCGCTCATGTGAACAGCAAACGGACATTACATTAATATCAAAGCGCGCGTCAACGCGCGATCACCTGCGTCTAGAGACTTTTTCTCTGAGCGCCGCGTTGACGCGCGTTAACGCGAGTTAACGCGCGCTCATGTGAACAGTTGTATGAAAATACCACAATATCTAGTCGCGCGATTTGAAAACGCGCGTCAAGTTTTTGCCATCTGAACATAGCCTAAATCGTCCTTGAAAATTTCCCTTTTGACCATCTAGATTGTTCTAACGAAGCTTATATCAAAAGATACAAGACTCGTTCGCCTACTTCAGAGGAATCATGTGGCTGGACTGATGCAGAGATTGGGTTCTCGTCTCTCTAATTAGACATAAGGCCTGATAGATCATTCGTTCGTAGCAATTTTCAACACATTTTCTTAAGTTTATCGTGCTTTTTAAATCTAACAATAATCTGAGCTAACTCCAACACAAACAACAAAGGAAAATCTACTTGTGGCTTGACTACATTTTGATAATTTAATTTTACGGAAATATGCACCTATACATTGAGTTCTGGGCTCCATATCCGGCAAAACAATAATTATTGGATAAGTAGGTGGTTAGCTTTATGCCCATAAGATATAATTAAATATAAATATGTCTACCCAAACCGTGTTACAAGACAACACTACTGTAAGCAATCTAAAACATAAACAAATTTTACGTTTCGAGTATGGTAATTGTTGCAGTTCAAATTATCTTTATTTTAATATAGTCGTAACTTTCCCTCAGTAAATTTTAAATGCAAATTACGTCAATAATTATATTTATTAAAATCTTAATTTTATAGTAATTACCGCAATATAAATGTATCGTTGAAAGCTATTTACGTATAAGATCGGCGTAAAATGTTTCATGCGCAGAATTGACAGGTAGGAAAATGTCCAATTAACGCCAGAACTGCATTATATCTAATGTTTAATCGCACATGTAATCACATCAAGGTTGTGGTTAATTAATTACATTAAGGACCAGCTTTGCATATATTTCACATGAACTGTATAAATATAGAAAATAATTTCCACATAGTTGATTTATCTATGAATGAAATAGCATCCTCGTCAACCATAAGTGTACGTTACAGGCTTTTAAAAGTAATTCGAAACATACAATATTTAGTAAATGTTACCATGTAAAATAACTAAGATGGTTACATTCCAAACATATACAAGACGAGACGCAGCCGGAATACTTTTTAGTTTGATTGATATTTTAATAGAGCTTCAGCATAGAGTTTAGCTGCACAGATACAGGAAATTAGCAAACATTTCAGGAAAACTGACATGTGTTGTAGAGTGGACATATGGACATCTCGAAATAGACCATCGCAGTGACTAAAAGCGGTTGGGCATTTCTCAACATCGTCTATTCGTATAACTGAATATTTTTCATTCATCATACACGTGGTTTAAATAACACATCACCTAAACAATTAATTTGTAACTAATATAACTAAAACTACAAAATTTACAAAGACGTTAAATCATTATTAAATTACAAATATATTGCAATATTTAAAATTCGGAAGTAAATTATCATATTGATTACATTCTCGAGATCCACGCGAAGCGCAAACTTTCTTATCAATGTTGGGAACTTAATGGATTCCCATCGCCGGTGGTCTTCCTGATAGCATTATAATACGTGAGCTTTTCTTTCGCAACCAATCTCAGTGTACTTAAGGCAACTATCTTTTGACTACAGGGCTACAGTGACACTATGGGTGATATTCAGTAAACAGACTAATCACGAACTATGACTGTCTTTCTCACTGCATGTCAAAATCCAATAAATCTTTGACGTACCAGTTACCAGTCACGTTTATCTCTCACCCTAAATAGTTTTTTTTAGTAAATAAAAGAAATAAACGAAAACTAATCTCCTACTTAAAAATTAATTTTAAATTGTTTTATTATATTCGTTTGCGTTGGATAAAATTGGCAAAAACCATGAAAAAGCCTTTTAAGTTTATTCTCCGCAAAGTCCTAATCAAGTTAGACAATATCGCTAATTGTTCTATTTTACCGCTCTACAAACATTAACAAGTTAACACCCAATAATATTGTAATTGAGTCCAAATTACGAACAATAAGTGAAAGGGTTCGGAAATACGCGTCCCGAATGAAACTAATAATTTCAATCCATAAATAAACCGTTATTTCATGTAAAGGATGCATTAATACGTGACAGAAATAAAAACAAATACGCATAGAACACTTTCTTATATTGAACTTTGGTAACCGCCATTGGAATATTTAATAGTAAATTTTCCATCTGTCATTTATCATGCATCTATGGAATGTCAAAATTGACAAGTCGCTTAGGCATTTTCTAGCGGTTATCTGCGATATCAATATTATATTAGAAGAGCATTATTTGTTACTATCGATAGTATTCTTGTAAATTCATCAATTTAAACGTATCAATTGAGATACATACAAATCAGTTATGTGTCTGTATGCCTTCTACATTTTTTCAAGTACTCAGTTTGTCAATCGCATAAAAGAAAACCGGACCAGAAAACCAAAGTTTTGACACAAATTTTAATATTATCCTTAGCACTTCTATCGCTTTAATATTGAGAGCGCGTCTATCGCAAGTTAATATTCCCTTAATGCAGTTTGAAAGTGCAATGATGCGAAACGGTGCATTAGTGATGTGATCTACTTAATTGAATATGTTATAGATGCAATGAATATTAAACCTTTTTTTTAACCTCGCGGTTAAGTAGCGACATTTCTGAGACTATAGACTCTTATTTTAAAATATAATATTTAATTAAATAAATGTATATTATCTATAGAATTTATACAAAGACAGGCGCCAGCTAGCAGTGAAAAGTGATCGTCATGAACACCGAACATAGAATTGCCTATGTTCTGTGTTTGTCACGATATTGTCACTCTCTAAGCAAACCACTATAAAATACTTAATTAATAGTGTTTATAAATATATAATACTAGTGTTATTAGGCTGATTATGCCACAGAATCAATTTTAAGAAACTGTCAACTATCTGACACTTGTTATAGCTCAAGATACGATACATATTGGAATACGGGCTTAACTTCCAATTACGCGAATAAGGCTGGCTTTATAAGGCTATAGTATGCGTGGGATGTAAAGCTTCTACGTACAATCGTGATTCGTGAATGTTTTAATGTAGATCGTGATGTTATTAGTATGTTTGACTGTTTGGTTTTCAATTAGATGGATACTTTCTTTTTAATTGATTTGTTTAATAAGTTTCATGTTTATACAACTATTTTGTTGGTAATAATTGGTATGTATATACTTTAAATGTAAAGTTGGATTTTGTTTTTTACTTATCATATATATTATACGGATAGACCTATCTCTTAACCAAATTTCGTTTATACTTTTTACATCTATAAAAAAAAAATATTTACTTTGAAATTTTCTGAGTTATCATGGATCACCTTTTGCTTTCTACAACTGACACACTTTATATACAAAATAAATTATTTAATTAAACCGAACAAAAGACCTAACCCAAGAGGATCTATTAATAACTCGAGCGCAGCACAGATGGCGTTTCAGTCATTAATTTTCATTACAGCCTCGACTGTAACAACACGGCAATTTCCTCCATAAATGTATTTAAATAAGCTGTTATTTATAACTTCTATTTGTCTATGGATCTTCTCGAATACTCCCTTGTTACTGTGATTTGGTACTCCTGGCATTATTAATTAGACGTAAAACTAAATTTATTCAATTTCTTATGCATTCATTAGCTATCGCTTTGAGGCGGAAGTATATTTAAGCCGTTATATGGATTTAACATTTGACATTAAAGAGGTCTTACTACCCAAGGACGTCAATTGGTTTCTCTGGTCACGGAGGACAAACAGATTATTCAAAGCCTGGTTTTAGTTTTAAAATTATTAGCTCTGTGCCACGTTCCGTACTCAAGAATTGGGGTCAAACTATTTCAGCGTATTTCCCGATTTATTTTAAGAAATAATATAGATCTGTATCTTCAAATCCAAATCTCTACTAGGACTGGAAGCCAGTGTCTCTAGGTTAAGTATTGATATATCCTTGTATCTTACCAACACAGGTATCACATTATATTACAATCTGTATTTACATGAAATGTATCAAATATTATTATTAAAGGAATCCGGATAGCTATAGAGTGTAGTAGTAGTTACTAGTTGTACCGTTTTTCCAGTGGTAGTATAAAACAACTAGGACACCCAGAAAATAAAAGGAAAAACTAAATTCCCTGTTGAAAGTTATTACTGGACGGTATTAGTTATTTACCAACTTCATCTATGTAAACGGCCATGTATTGTGTTCTTACCTGCAAACAAAGAAATAAACAATTAGAATAAGGTCAAAATTTTAAAAGTGAAATCTCACATCAGTGCCACCTCAAATTTAACTTTCCCTTAAATGGCACAATTTTAAGTCTTTTGTAAAAATTCTCTTGTTTCTATATTGTTCCACATTTTTGTGTGGAAAGCAGTGTTCAACACGGAACATATAGCAAAAACTATATCTCTAAGCATTTTACAAATTAATTAATTAAAAAAACGGTTAGATTGTTGATTAATAAATATTAAACAATTTTTTCCAAATTTGTCACGCAAAAAAATTAAAAAGGCTAACTAAAAGTAAACGTTTTTATTTAATTGCAAAACCATGTTAAGACTAATAATAATTACACGTGAACGTACTTTAGCGACGTGTTTATTTTATCTATAAAATAATATTACTTCCTCCTAACCTAATACTAATTTTATGTTTTAACTTTCTACGGTACGGTAGACCTATTAGGTTTATTTTATATTAATGTAAATTGTAATTAATTTGTATGAAAGGGCTAGCTGTTGTACGATAGCTTTTAATACATTCCAGGCTATCTTTCTCTAGGAGTGCACTGTGTCATCGTTTATTTTTCACACCGGAATTGTATTGTTTTTATAGAACAGGAGGCAAAGGGGCAGAAGGCTCACCTGATGTTAAGTGATACTGCCGCCCATGGAACTCACATTGGCAAAAGGCTCGTAAGTGTGTTGCCGGCCTTTTTTACTACTAAATATAATTTAGTTAAAAAAATACTTTACAGTATCGTATTAACTACAAAATATATTTTTTTATAATACGTTAGCGGTGAACTAAATGCTATAATGCCAAAGTGCATACTTAAATAAAAAAAATTACATACAACACGGGCGTGTACTGTTACTACTTGCTACTTATTATGTTTACTTAATTTAAGCTTTATCTGGTATATAATTCCAGAAAAAGAATACTTTTATTTATAAGTTTGCACGATATGGTAGGAATATTCTTGGTGAGTGGATTGTATAGTTTGTTTTATGTATCAGAGATCTATAAAAAGTCAATGTGGTGTAATGATTACGACAAAACCGTTCATATGTGACCAGATATAGGAGAGTGTAAACGAAAAGCCTAGGATCATACATTCGTAGACCTACTATAAATATCGTGACAATAAAAAGATGCAGTAAGATATTAACACTATACATATATATGTATAAACAGATCAAATCAAAATATAATTTATTCATGTAGGAAACTAAATGTACATTTCGTCAGTAAAAAAAAATAATTCTACATTTAACGTAACTAGTTCCCAAGTCAAGAGCGTAGAACAGACGAGAAGAACTAGCAATAAGGTTTTGTTTTTCACAGACTACTAATACTATAAAAGTCAAAACTCAGAGTGCAATCGTGTGCAGGACTGTGAGTGGAAGCCATTGTTCAAGAATACGCTTCTTCAGTGAACAAAAACCCAACTCAAGATCAAGATAACCTCAATAAACGTCAAATTGGGAATGCGCAATACGTCAAACAATGATTCTTAACAATCGCCGGAAGGAGCGTGTGTACTTTTGATTTAATGCAGTGCTGATCCATCGATCTGATTTGCTGAAGGCAATAATAGCCATTTTCCGTTGTACTTACTGAGTTTTCATAACGTGAAAACTTAAACAAATTTCAAGACTAACGAACCATTTTTTAGTTTCGGCGTCTTGTTGGATAAGTTAAGATCCAAATAAATAATAATAATACCTAACTTTTTAATGTATGAGAAAACACTTAAAGTAAATAGTGTCGAAAGTTCTTTACTATTTACTTTAAGTGTTTGGCGGTACTTATAAAAAAAAATATTGTCTTTGTAGGTTGGATATTATAAAATTTATGTTTAATTTAAATTATTGGTACAAAAATGGTTTAGGTACCCAGGCAGTGTGTATGCAACATTTTACATAGTTGATCTATGTTATGCACGTAACACTTTCCTACGTCTTCGATATATGTCAATTGGCTTTTTCAGAGCCCGTTTCGTGCCAATATTTTCTCCTTCAAAACCATAACTACAAACTTAGTTCGGATTTAGAATTGTACTTTAAAAAATTCTTATAAACTCGGAAGAATGCAAGCCACCAAGTGTTATTGATGCTTAGATGCTTTCAAATATTTCTCCAAACATAAACAATAGAATAACATCTATTCATAAAACTTTTCAAATCTGTTCGTGAAATCATTCTCATTTACCAAATAGGCTATTACCAAACAACGCTTACAATCTCAGAAGATTCAATCTATAGGTGATTCAGCACTTTAAAGTAACTATAATATAATAAATTAGTTACATTTACGAAAGACTCTCTTATTTATAAACACTCCCTTTTAGTGTCGACATTCCTAAAGTAGAGAGCACATTAGCCACTATACTTAAATTCTTGTCAAGAACAACAGATAACATCTAAAACGCATAAATAGGGGAAGGTCAGGGACCCTTCGTACGGTTTTCACATTTTATTTTTTTATTATTTTATTTTTCCATGAATCAATCATCTGCAAGCTTAAATTTATAGTCTAACTATCTGAGATTCATATAAGAAAATGACAAATGATTTCATCTGATGGTTCAACCATAATTATGATTTAAACTAAATTGGAAAACGTACGAATCTACCCCATCAGGGGACCTTCGTACAGTGTTGAGGGTACCTTCGTAGCTGTGGGTAGTTCCGTAGTGCGATTAAAACGACACATATAAATCAAAAATTCATTTATTAGCAATGAAATTAAACACAAAAATAAAGATTTAACTTCTAATAAACAAAAATAAAATACTTTAATTATAGTGAACAAAAATTACATAGCTTTTCTTAAGAAAACCAAAATTTAATTAGTTAGGTATCTAAATTTAGAATCACATTCTTTAATCTTTGTGCGGAAGCACTTCTTTCGGGTGTGGCAGTATAAATTCGTGGTTTTCCTGGCCGTCGTCATTTTGTTTGTTTTATTACTTCTTACAAATGGTATAGAGTCGAAACCCTTAAGGTGTCAAAACTGACTTGAAGGAACTACTATTTGATGGATTGGTAAATTATTCAAAGCATCTGGTTCACATGCATCAAAAATCAACCTTAATAAAGATAATAAAAATAGGTAATAAAAATACATCGACGATAGCAATGAAGAAAAGGACAAAGTTAATGGAAATATTAGAGCAATTAGCACACTAACACAATCTTTCCTACCTACCAGAGGGTTTAGTCAAGATGCCTTATTATTATTTGTATGTAGAAGTCGAAAACTTAATTTGTATGAAAATTACAGTTGTGTCGACAAAATATTTTCATACAAATTTAGTTGTACAATTTTAAATGTGCCATCTAGTGTGTGAAAGTACCCCACTAACTGAATAACAACAAAATATAACTTATTTTAATATTAATAGGAAAACGTATAAATTAAGTATTGGAGAGTATCTAAGTATATTTTGTAGTTATGATAGAATATCTACAGAAACTTATTTTATCTACGGTAAAAAACAAAAACATTGATCAAAAATTACTTACAGGGAAAACATCATTGTAATTATTCTATGGTGAATTTAAACTTGATTATGTATAGTTCGTATATATAAATACAAAAAAAACTGTATTTGTGTAATTTCGACTGTATGAATTGGTAGGTTAAGCATTAGCAAGTACAACGCAGATTTACATTAACACCAACTTTTAAGCTACAATATTAACGTAAACATAATCAAAATCTATAACCATTGTATTGGAAACAACGCTTCTTGATTTTAGCTATTAAAAATCACAAGAAACAATTAAATTTCTCAATTTGTTAATTAACATCTATACGGTGACAGAGGTTTTCTTCTACTCGTGTGTAATAAAAACCATCCAACCCATTCACGTCAATTACCGTGTTATAAACAAAGACGGACGTACATAGAATGTTATGTACGATTATAAAATCAACAAAAATCAACCATTCAAGCGTAACGGCACAATGTAGTATTGTATGCCTAAACAATGGATAGGAATCAAAGCAGACAAATGGGATTTAAAACAAATGCCACGCGTCACAGCAGGTACATTTCACCAAGTCACAGTGAGAACGTGCCCTTTCATATTATAGCGATGGGAAAGTACAAATGTCAAAATTTCGCATAACACCCACTTATAACGCTCCCTATGAATATGTAGGGTCAGATACATAAACAAGACTCGAGACTCCCGTATATCAAAATACATTTTTGACGTACGACAGTCAGACTTAGTTCTAAGTCTCGTGTCTGTATCTACCCTTAATCCGTTCAGATTGGGTCACGGGTTTGTCAAGACTGATAGAAGCAAGAATATATTAACTTCAAAGAATATGAGGAAATTTAATGTTTAAATAACTTTATTTCTCATTACAAAAAGAATGTATTTCATTTACATGAGACACTTAATATGTATTATATACGAACGAGATACACGTCACCATCAGCCGTCCCAATTTTAGTCTACTCGGCTCATTCTGATATGTATCTTTAATGCCCTTTTGAATTGTGTTTGAATTACGAATTTTAGACGGTAATTGGTTAAATAATTGCACACCCTCATACTCAATAGACTTTTTTAAATAATTTGTGCGCGGCTTGGGCAAGATAAGCAAACTCGTTCGTCGAGTATTGCGTGTAGTTGGTGTGTTTGATTTTGTAAAATGATAAGCTACTATGGAGAGAGTTATTTAATTTTTTTTAAATTAAGATACAGGTGCTATAAACATATATGTAGTTGTTAAATCGTCATAATTTTGCTTTCTTGGTAGATTTTATTAGACCGTGTTAAAAAACTGTATCTAGTATTGTCTTTGATTTACATAACCTTTACACATTTAAAGAAAAAACTGTTTAACCGGATTGAAGTTATGTATTATTATAAATTTACAACTATTTAACATAATTTTAAATTTATCCGACGTTTCGCCGTGACCACCGTGTCACCGTGACCACGCACGCTGTAAAGCAGTATCTAAATAGTGCTTTTGTTAATTTATTTTGTATTATATACGTACATGTTAACGAACCAGTCAATCTCCGTTCAAAACATCATCCATTTTAACTTACCCATTCTAGTGTTAGGTCTTAGGACAAAGAGCTAAAACAAGTTCTTTATACCCACTTGTTTTAAATTCAACCCTCTAGCGTTCCCTTCTCTCATCAAAGACCTCGTTAGGGATGAATGTACTTGAAACTCATTGCCAAAAATATGAAGGGGATTTGTATACAACGCACAATTATCATGTATTTAAATATCTTACATGTTATGTATAAAAGTCTCGGTTTCGGAGACGAAAATACTGGCAAAACGAAACAATTATTATTTCCCCGAGAATTGAATCTGCAGCTCTGTACCTGCGTTAATAAATAAAGCCTGATCTTGATCTGCATCTTCGAAACAGTAAAACTTGTAGCGTTTGAAAATTGCATGAGAATTCTTGCAACTAACTATTCACAATTTTTATGATAGATGAACAAAAATAATCTCCGCTGTGATACCATTTTCGTGGAGTAATAGCTTCCTCGAAAAAAATATTTGGAGCAAAGTAATAAAAACTACAACGTGTCTCATTATCCCATGAAACCTGTATAAGTGAGAACTTTTCTAGGAAAATGGGATCTGACGCAATGCGCAATTTCCAAGCTCCCCCGATGTATCAAACTTCGAGTGCTCATTAGTCACCCTTCAATGAATCTCACACTAATCACAGTCATGGATTGAAAGCATTGGATTTCTAAGTATGTATTCAATATCGATATGCAAAGAAGCAAATGCTTCACTAGCTCATATTAAATTTATGATAAATCAGGTACATAGTTAATAGTTTGATAGCAGTAGCAATTTATTTTAGTAATATGAATGGTAACCGTCATAACAAACACGACCCTATCCGTAGCCTATATTTTACAACGCGAATACAAAAGTTTAGAACAAAGACATAAACTTTAGTACAGTTGTATGCCAAAACGCATTCGGACTCACATGCACTGATATAAAACTCCAATTGATATCGGTTTTATATCTCTAAATAGCGATAAAATAGAATCGCTACTTAAAATATAAAAGGATAAACGTTAAGTGTGGGCTTTGAGGGCTCGTTACAGCCCACACAATCTATTCTGTACATTTAAGGCATAACCTAAGAACTTTACTGTAATTTAGCTCATCTATAAAGCTCAATTTTGTTATACACCCACGCGCAACTATCAATGCTTCAAGCTGTAATAGCCATAACAATTAATTGTTTTCGATAAAAATTGTTATCAATTATATAATACAAGAAATCAATTTCGATTCGTTGCAGGCTCTTAAAATTAAATAATGTGTTTTGGGACAAAACAAGTATTACGACTTCAATATGAATCTAAGGTTTTATATATATTTGTTACAGCAAAACTAAATCCGTCATACGACATTTTAACATCTGTATTTCAGTCATTGATTGAGTATAAATATAATAATTCAAAGCCCTACGAAAATCCAATGCTATGTTATATTGAATAAGTGAAACCAAAATCTTAGCTTCGACACAATTGGCAATCAATGACGAAGCAAAAATGAATCCATTAACTTGCTACTTACATAAATAATTTACAACAAAATTACTATACGTTAGAAAAATTAAACTTTATTAAAGTCAAAAGTGAAAGTTTTAATTTAAATAACTGCCATGGCTTATTTAACGAAAAACATTAAGATGTAGTACTCCAGAAATAGCACACAAATTATCCAACAATAATCCAACGCGTAATCTAAACAGTTAAACATTTAAATAATGCGTGAATCAACACGCGCGTTTTCGCATCGGTCCAGCGAGCTGCGTAAATTTTCATAAAAATCTACTGCATTTTAAATAGCCCGTAGATTCAACGCATGAGAAAGTTGCACATTACAATAACTGTACTCGAACATTATGTATGCCATGATACACGGTAATTAAGAAAATATTACATAGTATGCACATTAATTATTAAGACAATTTGGGAACTTTTACGTTTCGCTATTATGCGTGAGTCGTCACTTTCTTGGAATGTAAATAGTAGAAAAATGTAAATACAGTATTGTTTTAGTATCGAATCATTCAAACTGCGTATTCTTTACACATAATGGGTCTTTCACTGTTCTTGTTGCTGTCAATTAAGGTCTATATAAATAGTGCTAATATAATACATGAAGTATTATACATAAACACATTTTGAACAAAAAAACTCATGAATACTTCATAAACTGTATGTAACTGACCTAGCCAAATGAAAGCACATATATAAACTCTAAAATGCTGAATGACTAACTCGTTTTTCTACAAAACGGCTTATTGGAAATAACATAACCATTTTGGAGAGAAGAAGCGTTATAAAGTACTATATTAAGTCTAATCTGTCATATATTACATACCACATTATAACTAAAGGTTTATGCCCTTTGCTTCCGTGGTTCTTAATTTAGAATTTGTTACATATTAATTTGATTTTAAATGTAAAAAGAGTGAAAAGCCGCCGTTCATGAAAATGCTATAATTAAAATCAAAGCTAGACTAAACAGCGAAATAAATCATTAAAACGAGTCTTTCTGATATCTGCAGGATAATATATTGACATTTACACTTTGTTACACATTATAACTTTTTTCATAAATAATCATAAAAACAAAGTTCGATTTTTAAATATTATTATTCAGTACGTTTATCTCAACATATTGCGTGTGTGTGGTAAAAAGATTAGCATCATTCGGTAGTCAATTTATAAGACTTTATCGATTTCCTTTTCGTTACGTTCCATTAACTACTATAGATATTTTATCGAATCGATAGTCTATTGATCCATCTTGTGGATAAATAGCGGCCATTTTGTAACACGACATAAATACTTCGTGCTATTGAAAAACTTATAGCGCTCATTTTTTGAACGAATACTGTGTCATTGACAAAAATGAGTAATCTGAAAACTACGGGTAAATAAAAAAAAAGTATTTTTGAGTTAAGTTTGGTGGTGGTTGTTGTATGTAAATTAAACTCTTTGTTTGGAGCTGGGTAACAACTAGCTTTAATGGTTTAAAACATCGAGTTTATATCTAACATAAAATAAAGGGTAGTGGGGTGGCGTCGGCGACGCTAACGAAAACTAATTTTTCTCATCTAAGGCTAATAAATCTAAGTGATACTTCCGTACAAGTGAAATCGACCTTTTTAGACGTTATCAATAACAAGAATATTGTATTACAATTTATGAGACATGTAATAATGTTGAGCATGGGTAATTGTTTTTGGTGCAATATGTGCGACGATGGCCATTTGGTTTTCGCTTCTATTTATTTACTAAATATATATATGTAACTTAATTAACATTAGGTTACATAATTTTTCTACTGAAATATGTGCTTCAAAAGAGTATCTTCTCCACCGCTTCGACGCGGATGGACGAAGCCCATCGCACGCGCCTCAATTCACCCGCTTTTATCAGCAAGCGATTATCGCTGCACCGTTAGACTACCGTCGCACGCGCACATCTGCTTCAACTATAGGCCCCCCGCAAATAAGCTTTTGTACTCTTGAGCAATATGCCGTAACATCGTCCAATATTTGTTACACAGGAACTCACACCCGAGATGAGTAACAGTATCCAAAATATTCGTCATAGTTGTTACGTAGATTTTTGTATAAAATAATTCTTGAAACATTTTATTTCTATAGATAATCCAAGACCCGGCGAAATCAGCCTAAGAGGAAAATAAAACATTGCTGCTTGCAACTGAATATACCAAGAATCTAAGATTAAATGATAGGTAAGGTTTTTCTCCATATCTTTATACGTGTATACAGTAGCATTTGTTATTATCCGATATTTCTTCAATATCAAAAACTCTTGCTACAGTGATAACCTAACAACTTAGTTGTCTGCAGTAATCAACATCATGGTTAGCAAAACAAAATGCTACGATAAACACAGTGCAAGTTAAAACATACAAACGACAATTTCTACGTGCTGGCAATTAACTTTCAATTGCATTTTTACCGAGATATTTATCAATAAAATATATAGAAAGTTATACTGTACGACTATTAAATACTGTGTTAAATTGAAATGTGTACAATGACAATGACTACTCGTACAATTATTAATTTTAGTTATATTATACGAGTAATTCCAGTGACAGTTAAATTTTAGTCAAAAAATTCAAGAAAATATAGACTTTGCTTTTCGAATATCCCATCTGCTATGCTAAATACAATTCAATACTCAAATTACTTAATTTAATGGATTAACGGAGACCATAATTTACATTTCAACTTCTTAAACTGTTCGATTTGTTACACTATAAAAAAAGTAATTAAGAAAAATGAAACCGACAACAAGTCCTCTCTTGAAGTCCGTGGATATCTCTAATACTACTAAACCAATTCTTCTGAATCCTAGACTGTTCTCAAAGTTATAATATCAGGTATGATTTAATATAATCTGAAACATCTATGGACAAACATACAGATACACACACTTACGAAATTCAGAAAAAATATCGCAACTCCAATCCCACTCAAAGAGGTAAACTGTGAACTAATTGTTGTCAGTTGAAATGGAAGTAATTTTTCAGAAAACCCTGTACTTCTCAACGAATCTCTAACATTAACTCTTGAACTGATGATTAATAGCTTAGCTGATATCGAGCAATCAGTTTCTTTATTTATAGACTACAATAAATATATCATTGTATGAAATATAATCGAGCTGTAACAAGAAGTGATACCTACCGAAATGATTTACTCAGCACGATTGTAATTTCGATCCGACAATTGTGAAACTATCATTTGAAATGTTAACTAGTAAAGTATGAGAGGAAATCATATTAAATCATCACAATGTTTTCCTATAGATATAACGAATGTCATAAGAAAATATCTTCACCGATTTATGTATTTTCAGAATTTAATTTATTTTGTTGTACCTTAGACTCATTCAAATTAAGGGTTTATTGTCTAAAGTTAATACGGTTATTATGATATTAACACTACTTACATCTCAATAACAGAAAACAGAAGAAAAATAGAATATAATAGACATAGTTACGATGTTTAATAATAGAAAATGAAATGAATGTGCTTACTGCTTATTTTAATAAACAAAGTTTATCGAACCCAATTTTTACTTCCTTTCGAACAATTCTTTAATAAAAAGTTTAAGAGCGAAAGTGGCACTTCGAATCTAACGGGCAATCGTGACCGAAGCGATTCAAGGCTGTCGAAAATTAACTGTTTAAAAACAAGTGCGTCAAAGTCCAAAAATGTCGATATAAATAACAGCCAGTTCATACTGGCCGACTCTAATGACCTGTTTACAGGAAGGCAAAAAAAGTTACCAGTGTTCCTAATTTAAAAATATCAATTTAAAACTATTTCCACACATTTCAAGAAAGTAACAAAGAAATGAAAAGAAGGTGGGTTTATAACCTCTCTCTAGAGGTATCTGGTTTCAATATTCTTATCAGTGTAATGAAAATTCCAGGAATGATTAGCAGTATGATAAAGCAGGCGCGTTGCACACTCATGATTCATATTGTGTTCAGTTTCTCTTATCAATATTTCCTATGCCGCAGATAAACTTATATTAATCGTTGTAAAGTTTTGTAATTAAAATATCAGTCGTCCATAAAAACAATGTACCAACTGATAAAGTGTTTAAAATTAGAACAATACCTTATTTACCCGATTTATTACGCTTAAAGCGAACTTTAAAAGCAATATATTACATGCTTTCGCTTAAAGGTTTCATTTAAAAGGCAAATTTCGTGTTTCGTCACTGCCTTGTTTCAACTACAATCGTTATATTAAACCTAATGCGGCATGAAAATGTAAATCTCAGCTATTTTGCGATGTCACGCGAACTGCGGCCTTGCTGTTTGGGAAATATTACCAATATATTGAATTTACTGTTCCTACCTTTTTAAACCAGACTAGACATACAATCATATACTTTTAACGATTATATGTATTATTTATTGTAATGACAAACCAGCTATATGGAGCTTTTAAATTTTTTTAATATGCTGAGGCTGGGCCAAAAAAATGCTATACTTGCATCGCCTGGAGGTGTAATTACTTGCCTCCTGATTCGTAAAAAAATTGTCTAATTGAACTGTTTAAACTAAGATACTTGTCTCAGTTCATCGCAGCGCTAAGACAATTTGTCAGAATAAGACAAGACAGTACTTTCGAGAGAGGTAAGTCTGTAAGGGAAATGATCCCTGAGTCGATAGAAAAATACTGAACTTAAACAGCTATTTCCACAAAATGGTAAGAAAAAAGCACGATTTGACTGCATCATATCCTAAAAATGTAACATATTTATTTATTTACAAATCAACCATATTAAACCGTATAAAGTAGTCATTTTTTTTTCATATATTAATAATAACATATTGAGTTACATTTATTATCACTTGTCGTGTAAAATGAATATTGAGTATCTTACTTGGCAAACTCTAGTTTCGATCGTACAGATTTGGCACGGAATATATCTTTTGTCTTTTCATTGATAAAAACGTATGGCACTAAAGTTTTGGCAGAGGATTACATTTTAACCTTCTTGCTTACGAGTAGTCTTTGAAATATCTCCTCTTCAAAATCTTATTTATCTTATTTATAAGGCTCTATCAGTTACTCGGTAAATTTTAGGTTATTTATATACAGACCTATTGAAAATATTTATAATACATAAAGGTCCTATTTTTGATTCATGTGAGCGAGCATCAGCTTATCATTGAATAAATTATAAAGATAGAGTGGAGGATCAAACAGAGAAACGGATCGAGTCGATTCCAATACGAATAGAGAAGCCAATCACAACTAAACAAAACTAATGTAAAGAATAACATTCCTTTTGTCTTTACATTCCTAGCCCCAGAACTTTGCCGGTTTAAACATCTAGTCTGCTTCCGTTTCATATGTGCATATTTATTTAATGAGATGTAAGTAATAGCGGCTATTAGATGCACTTAGTTAACAAGAATCGGAAATGCACCGTTCACGAGGGAATTACGTGAAAGTGTGTAAACAATTTAAAACATTATAGCACTTTAAAAAATGTTAAAGAGTAAAACACGCATCAGGAATATCATGAATAGCGTCTTACAAAAATATAAAGAAAGCTTAAGCTATTAAATTCGCACTCCGAGTTAAAAGGGTGATTTTATAGGAATTTTAATCAGCAAGTAAATTTGTGTCAAGTACTGTATGCGTTCTTTAAACTTTATTTTCTATTTTCGTTACGAAAATATAGTTTTTAGGCGATTTAAAGAATCTTGTTCACAAAGGTATGAAGAATGGTAAATAATAAAAAAAGATTACTCATGTTTTTCTCGTAAAATAAAATAAACTTACAAATCTGCGCCTTAATTTGAACCACATTACCAGTCGTACTACATACATTTAATTTGTCGCCAATAAAGTGATTATATTGTAAGCATAACCTGCTCCGATTCTTAATGTATAGACATTCTATATCAATTTGTAGTAAAACTAATAAACTGATCAACACTTGGCTGTAGATTACCATCGATTTGACGTTAACGACAGCTCATTAAAGAAAATGTCACTACACTATCGCCATTAACTTTAAGCATTGGAAGCTGTATCCCGTAGCTTGTTCTACTTGCGTCACTTATATTTTTATAATGTAGACTGAACGGTCGAGAAGACGCGTCAGATATTTTTATTAAAACATACTTTAGGCAAGTAAAAAATAGCCATAGGAATAATAAACATAATGAAAAATATTACAAACTCATTGACAAGACAACTTTCTTTTAGTTAGATTGGATCCAAACACAAACTGGCATAATAAGGACAAAACCTCTCATTAATTTATAATGGTTAATTAATATTAGTTAGTATTTAATAACAAAGATAATACTAGTGCAGACATAAATAATTAAGACCAAAGTTAACATTTTACGAGTCTCAACCACGTTTGCCCAGGTTCCAAACGTCGCTTAAATCAAACCTAGGTTATATGCTAATGGAAAACCTAGCACGCGATTACAAGCTTGTGTGTTTCTAAAAATAGATTACATTTACTAAATATTTTAGGCTAATTAATTGCGACCGAAATGAAGGATCGTACATTTTTTTTTTCAGATTTAGCGCAGGTTTTTGAATCGTTTCAAAGGTCAAAAATATATTGAATTTTGACATACAGAAGTCAATGTTTGAGCTAAGTCCCTATTCTGAATCTTACCCTTATATATACGTATTTACTTGAATCTAAATGCAAACATATTTATTTTCATGGGTCAAAATTAATGGAATTCAAATCTAAGATATTTTTACACGTAACATCACATTTGTATGAAATAAACGAGATGTTCAATATTACAGTTTACCAGCTGCTACTAATTAGCAATAAAACTACGCCTATATATCCTGGAATAGAGCTAGGCTATAAAAAGAAGAACGAACATAGTAAGTATCCATGTATAAAGTAATGCTTAATTGTGAACTCAACGTCGACCCCCATAATCTACCCCTGCATCAAGTCTTTTCTTATACAAATGCTTGCGGTTATTTTCGAATACATTTAAATAACAAACATGTATAACTTATCTGTTATTCATAAATATTGCCGAATTTTTTACAACTGAAATTGCGCACGCAATAATTATTAGAAGTATAAAATTAGCTTTATCTACCTAGTAATAATTTTATAGAGAGATTTAAGATACCAAAACATTTCATACAATAACTAGGGGTAAAGCATTTCTCATTCAAATTTATTTACCTACAAAATCGTTACGTTATCGTTACCTACAAAAATATTAAAATGATAATCAATAAAGCACACTCACTAATGAATCCCATGAATCCCACCCTTTTTTGTTAGACTTTCTAGAGCTTTCGTAACGTGTCTACATTGAGCTGAAACTGAAAATGCGTGCGATCGTAGCGTTTCATTGCTACGTAATCAGCAAGAGTTCATTGTACTCGTATAAGCTTTTCCTGAATACACTGCTTTTATAGACGCTAATTTTAAATGAATGAAAAGCAACAAACACTCAATATTTTATGTATTAATAATTTAACCAGTGTTCAGTTGACTAGCTTTGTCGTATTGTTAAAAAAAAGAAAATAAGCATCTTCCTTACAATATGATCGGCCGATAAACTTCAACGTGCTGAAAGGGCTAAACACTCACCTATTTTTTCCATGACCGATCTTGTAGAGCTCGACGTGCTTGAACTGAGCGTAAGTTGCCATTGTAATAACACGAGGTAACACTGATTGCCACTGCACGAAGATACAAACGTGTGTTCGCTGCACTTGCGGTCAGCTGACTGAGCGCGCGCGCCCGGTACCCTTGCTTAAGTCGATGCTGCCACCCTCCGCCCGCACGACAAAAGTGAACCGCGCATGCGCCGTTCGCTCGCGCCGCTTCCGCTCTTCCTCTGTTTAGGGTTACGCAGAACAAATTCCTGAAACGGCATTGTCCGGCTGTTTGTCTAGACTGCCAAATCTCATGACTACCGATGCAAAAAATGTAACCCTATTTTTCAATACACGGTAAGATTAACCCTTCATGACATTCGAATATCCAGCACGCCTTATCTTTCAACAGCAATAGAAAATCTCTAATATCATTGACACATACATTTTATAAAAGGATGTTGATGAATACTACATTTGTATCAGTACGGAATCCTTGTAAGTGTTGCTTAGGTATTCATTTCTTATTTTCCCTGCAGCACCTGGCCGTAACATATGCCAACTATCAGATGGCTAGTGTGAACAGATAGGAACTGGTTTGACGTTTACAAAAATGCCTCAATGATTGACGGAAAACAGGTATTTCCGCACGCGACAACTAACTCGTATAATAATACCGATATTGCATGGATAAAAAGAGAATGCCAAGATAAGTGCATTAATTAGCTTACGTAAGTAATTTTTAATTATATTTAGCTTATAACGGCGATTTACTTTCGTTGGTTTTGACGTTGATCTTAGAAAGTTTGACTTTATCGCTGAAAAATCTACAGCAAATAAAAACAATTTTAAGTTAAGATAATTGACTTATCAATTAAAGACACGTGTTTTTTAATAAATTTAATCGGCACCCTTTAAATAATTATTTGAATTAAATAAGATACATGACTCAGTAATTAGTAAATGGTACTTAAAACCTATGTCGTACTTTAAGCTTATCTGTTTAGCACTAAAACCTTCTTTTATAAGTCAGTAAAAACTGAATGAATACCTAATTGCTTCATAATGAATTGCCGCCGTAATCCGATACGATGTTGGCATTTCAAGAATCGTAATTTCAGCCTCACTTGATGGATTAATTCATAATCAGTATCTTGATCTTTTTACACGTAATATAACTTATAATATTTTATATGTAGTCATAATATGATCACCACAGACAATCATTAGTTTATAGTGGTTTTCCCATCCAATCCAGTCCCAACATTTTGCCCTCCTAACACCTCTATGAGTGAGAAATATAAAACCTGTATAGTGTATAAGTCATTTGTCACGCGTGAACCTCTATTAGAGACATCCAAATGTGCGTCTGTTATTGTTTTGTTATTACCTATAGTTAGAGGAACTCTATTCTATAATAGCCAAATGTGCGTACTTATGTACCGACTTGTTTGTCAAGCCTAATACAGTTCATAAACAGCAGTTGCTTAAAGGCATTGGAGACGCTTCACAAATTTTATTAATATGTGGCGGTTAATTAAACCATATTTCATAGAATTTATGAACTTGAAAAACATACACAAAATTTAAAACATAATCGCAAAAGACTAACAGATTTCTTCAAGTAAATGTTGTTATTAATTAGATTAAACATTTATGTTAGATTAAACAGCTACTATTTCAATAAACATGTAATGGACGTATTTTGTTTCTAATTACGTCATATTTGTCATATTTATTATTCTGTAACTCTGTAAGCCAGAAACTCGGGTTAGTGAGAAACCTGTATTAGAAAAAATTCGATCGCGGTCCCTTTAACTCTCACTTATCCAGGTTCTGTACTACATATGACTAAACGCCACCATACGTTTAACTATAAAAAAATTAATCTAAATGTAACAAAAATAAATTATATTCACCTGTGTGTGACTTAATCTAATTGTGTCAATAATAAGCAATAAAATATTTTTTTATAACGGATATTGTCTTTATACCTAATCCTTTCCACAAACTTGACTATTGTCTTTCAAAGGCCATCAATCTTCCGAGCGGCACACGTCAAACAGTCCGAGCTTCCCAGTTTCATCACTCGCCCATTACAACATATAATTTGAACTACAATTTCACGCTTCAAACCAACAAACAAACTGAACTGAACCTTAAATAAAACACAATTCAATTCAACATCGAATGACAAAGCTTAATCTATTCTAAGTTGATTTTCATAGGCGTGTTGCAGTCGAATGCATTTATCTGAATACAGCGTAGAAAGCAATTTCACCGAAATATTTGTTTACCTCAAATTTCCTGTGTTCTGAATCACTGGCTCGTGCCTTACTTTATGAAAGTTAATTATAAGATTCTAACATTCACAGCACTTTGAGATATTACTTTTGAAGCTGGGTTCAGGCTGGATATTACTTAGATTTTATAGGTGAAGCAAATTTACGAATACATATTTTTAATTAATACTAATTGTTTTACAATGATATTGACGATAACATTTATGATTGTCGATCGATAAGTGGAAGGTTTCATCCCCTTATTTATATACCTAAGCCTCAAATATGTTAAGTATTTTAAAATTGTATTGCGAAAACACAACACAAGGTTCCTTATCAATTACAATATTGTATGTATTGTAGGAATATATTACTTAAAATAATTCCAGAATATATTAGATAAAAATATTGTTATTGTTTTTTTTTTAATTAAAATTAAAAAGACATTATAAAATACACGATTTTTGTAAGTATCATTGTATATGTATTGTGAAAAATGCAACAAAGAGAGTATAACGAATATTTTCAAACATTCCACGGTGCAATTATTGCTATCTATTTGTTTTGGTCTGAAGACTTTAATTTTTCCGCTTTCCGATATTGCATCATTTTTAATTATTGTGCATAGTCTAAATATAAACACTAATGGTATTTCCTAAATTGCCTAGATCAATTTTCCTTGTATATTTTAATTACATATAATTAATTAGTAAATTATTTTCCGTAAATACAAATTTCTATATATAATTGTGGTCGGAGTATAATGCCTTGTATCATCAAGACAACCTTCGGGATAAGGAAGTGCGTTATGATGTGTTTGTTGTTTATGAACGCAGACTTTGTTACCATACCACAGAACTATCTGTTTTTATTTATTTGAGGTATTTTGTATTATATATATCAAGAGTTAATTTGTCCCAGAAGCAGAATTCCAGAAATTAGCAGAAACTGTATCAGCTGTGGAACTATGTTGGTCACCCTCTGTTTTTATTCAAATATAGCAGATTCAATATACAAAATGTTAGTATCAATAAATTAATTTGCAAAATTTTACAAACACTCAAATTGTGTTGATTTTTTTACAAAAACACGTGAATCGGAGTTACTCATATTAAATAATAACTGTTTCCCAATCAAATTAATTCCTAAGGACATACCCAAAAATGGGCCTTAAAGAAGACAAGTACATCACAATAATTTTCTTCTCAGACTGGACTTTTATGCAACTGATTGATTGATTCCCTACTTCCAATGTAATGGAACAGACATAAATATCCATCCAATGCCATGGTTACTATCTACTAAACTAAATCACTATCACAAATATACCTACAACAACCTAAGAATTTCCACAGCACTTGACCTAAAAGATAATTTTCAATTCAAACCCTCACCTCATTGTTTCGTGCCCACCGTAATTTGTTCTAGGTCGTCTCTAATCTGCAGCATGAATTAACTAGGCATTTCAGTTATAAATACTTAAATAACCCAGCTTATCACGATCTTAAATGTTTATCGTTATACAAACTTTTAGCTAAATGGCTAATATTACTAATTTTGTATAAATTTGTACTCAATTTGTAAATGTATAACTAATATTGAATGTATTTAAGTTGTATTTACATTAAAGATTACAAAATAACTCATTAAGTACCCAAAACGATTTCCACCTGATTAACTCTGACAAATGAGATCACGATTGGATCATTCAAAAGTCACATTCATTTGACAACTATTAGATCAATTCCCTATCACTTCCAAACTTGTTCTTGTACTATAATATTTAACGTATTAAAAAACGTGTAGTAGTTTATACTTAATAAGTAACGAATATTTATTAATAAATATTTTGCGTAACGCTAACATGTAATTCATGCAGCTTTCAAAAATAATATGACAAAAACACGGTAACGAAGACGGTATTATAATTAAGGACTTAAGGACCATTTGAGTTTGAAAGCTCATTAACTACTATGCGATGTTGAAAATTCTTTGATAAGTAGAATGCTTTATTCCTGAATGACTTTAATTTATTGTATTTCCGTTTCCATGTCAATGAAGTCACACATGCGAATAATAATTTATGGCTTTTAACCCTAATATCGGTATTGACCTAAGATTGCAATACTTTTTGTTATTATTTTTACAGTTTCACCGATAAATTTTTCATGAAAAAATTGATCAGCCTTCTGTTTTCGTTTTTCATTATTTTCTATTTTTGAGTCATACCGGTTTCACCGTATTCATGTAAAGCCCCAGTAACGTAACAATTGGGTGGCAGTGCCACGGGCCCCAGACCCTAGAGGGCCCCTGCCCAAGAGAGATTATGTTCTATGGCTGAATGTGAAGTCTCCAATACCAATTGGGCTAGCGCGGGGACTACAGACCATTCCCTCTCGCCTAAGAGAGGAGGCCTATGGCCATTATTGGGGCATATACTACGTTGAAATCTCGCAGTTTATTAAAATTAAACAACATGACGATTTTTACTGATAGGGCCCCATCAAAAGAATTGGCCACGGGACCCAGATGGTATCGTTACGCCACTGTGTAAAGCCGAGATTTTAACGCACTATCGGCGGGTTGTGAGTCCCAACACTGACGGGCAGTCAACAGCTAGTATTAAATAAAATTCATTCCGAGTTGTAACTTATAGCGTGTGGTGTCTACACCTATAATCATAAGTACTTAGAAACAGAGCAAAAGCAGTAAACATATAAAGAGAAAGTCTTAAAATATTGCATGCAATTTGCCCTTAATGTGACTTTTAAAACAGTTATTTAAAAGTGACCTTCGTTATTATAACTCGTGATAAGTAGCCTTTTCAAAATTTTAGATTAAAGAAATAAAGAATGCACTGTAAGAAACAAAATATAGAAAGTTGTATTACTTTATTTAGGGTACTATCTTTAACTTAAAAAGTATAGTCTAATTTGTAACTTGTGAAGATTCTAATAACATTAGCGATTTATATATCTGCAGGCATATCAAAATTTATAGCGATTCCAATAGCAATATTAAGTGTACTTTCAAGTTTCGACATCTGCGCTAAGGATATTGAAAGAACTAGAAATTTGTTTGGATCCTTTTATGAGACTCCTGACTCCTAGAGATTTTTATTATTCCAGCCAACGCAATAGATCAGTTTCTCAAGACGGACGCTTGATGTTACGTTGTTGACATCGGATTGTTGTGTTACGGTTTCTTAATGAGAGTCAAATAGGTAATTTTAATAGCAACGAAATACCCGTATTATTCATATTTGTCACATTCTTCATTCCAAAGACAAAATGTAGAAAGATTTTCATAGTAATTTGAGGCTTTCTAAATAAGGCTCTAAAGGATATATATTAGTGTATATTATATAATACTTTATGCCTTTATCCTTCGTCATATGATGCCTACATATTAAAACACCGTACCACTGCGTCTTGCTACCGAAAATAGTTCGTAAGTAAAAAGAGCACGCAAACTAATGTTATTGCTTTGACATTTATCGATGTTACTCTATGGTATTCTTACATCATAGGAAACTCATTAGAAGGCAAGAATACGAAGCTAATAACTTTTACCTTAATGTCAGCTCTATATTCCCACGCATGATTTCAGGGTTTTCACTCTGCTTAAACTATAGCTTTTATTAAAACACTTATATTCACAAAACAGTATCTAACGCATTATTTAGAAGTGGCTAGCAGTTTGAATAGAAATACCAGAAAACATGCGTTGATTGTCTGATATATCAAAAATTACTTTAACTTTAAGGTTAATTGTACTTAAATTCTTATCTGATAACAAGTAAACTGTCGATAAAATTAAAACCCTGTCGACAGCCCTGAATGTAATCGTTCAGTGCATTATCGTAGTGTAAATCGCGGCGAACGCGTTATCGTCGGCGCGTGCGCACGACCCTTGATCGCCATCTGCGAGTGAACAAGTGTCCCGCGGAGTCATTAGAGGTACTAGTGCACACACTGAGGGCTCCGTGTAATAAGGGCTCTATCCCTTTAAAACAAAACTGCTTAACTGTTTTGTTTTCAGAATCCATTCACATTCAATACAATCTAATTTTACATGAGTGCAGGTCACAGGTTTGAAGTATTATATTGTAATATGTAGTATGAATATGGCACGGAAAATATATAAGTAATTTGCTTTAGCTTAATCTACTTAAGGGCAACTAAGAACGTGCATTTAAAGTCCATCTCGTGATGCAGAATCCATTAAGCTTTCACTATTTACTCCAAAATCGTGGACTTTTATGAATATTTTACGTAACACTATCACGAAACTCATGCAGCAGATTCTTCGAGAATATACAACAAAGTATAATTTATATAAAAGAATTAATTTCTCGTAATAAATACGACGATAATATATTAGGTAATAATCAAAAAAAAATTACAAAGCACTTTAAACAATTTCTTACTGCTTTCTTATCATCGGTTCAGAATGTGGGTGTAAGAGATGTAGCAAGGTACTTCATAATTATAATTTTTACCTGAAATATGGCAAATTCTATATCTTGGGGGGGGGGGGGGAAAAACCCCCCCCCAAAAAAAAAAATGGGGGGGGGGGGGGGGGGGGGGGGGGGGGGGAAAAAAAAAAACCCCCCGGGGGGGGGGCGGGGGGGGCCGAAGTTTATATTTTAGCAAGCATCTTCTAAGTTTGCATCGATAGTACCTATAGTTATCCTTTTCGAATTGACACTTTTAGCTTAAATTTGGACGTATTAACTAACAATAATAATATAAATTTATGTCACAATTATCTAAATACAAAAGGTTATATAGACATGTTGTACTTTAACAAAGCTGACCGGCTCAACGGAATTAAATGAAATTTAGCACGTAACTGTGTATCTACATACAGAAACTGGCGAAAAACTTAGTGTTTGTAGTTGAGTACCATAACAACCTATATATACCTTTAGCTATAAAGTGAACAATAGCATAATTATTAATTCATTAGAATGTGAAAATTTATTACTTAAGATACTAAGGTAAAGTTTTCCAATTATTAATGAACTGGATTAGCATTGTCAAGATGAGCTATGAGCTATGACCATTCTCCTTTATTGCTACTAATAAAATAGTAGGTCAAACCGACTTACAGTACACACACACGACTACACAGTCTCAGACCGTGTCACTATTATACGCTGCAATCGGTATCGTGTTAATTATGGAGATGTTGCAATAATTTTTTTAAATTTACATCTAGATTGTAGAACACAAACAAAGAACATTTGCTTATATTTTTTTTTTATATGAGAGAATACTACCGTCAACCTTTTAGGTATATATATGATATAACATCGCTATAACAATGAACTGCTGAATCAGTATTATGTCATCAGCAGCAGTAATAATAATAAACTTTATTCATAGCAAAGTAAGTAAAGAGAAGAATTTTGACTATACTTAAATCCATTTAAAATGTATGCCATAATTTTTACACATAAAACTGTTATCAGTTAAAATTGTATGTCTAAATGTAAATTTACTTGTTAGCTTTTAATTAACTACTATGTTGAAACTCAAATAAGCTATTGTATACAAAAAAAAACGTTACTAAATGTCAACCCTTTAATTCTTACTTTAGGCATTAAAAAACAAAGACTTATTCGAAAGTGACGTTTCAATCACGCATTTCACTCTTTGTTTAATTATAGTGACAAAATTAAGCTATTCTAACCTTTATTGTATTCAAATTAAGTTTTATAATCCTCAATGGAATTTCGAACAATTAACACTAGAGCTTAATGATGACAATTTAATTGTTAAGTTAAAAAGCGTTCTATTCACCTGTCCTTTCTCGTCAATTTTACAATAGAACATGTCATTTATCATATCTATTTAACTTTTAAAGAGAAACAATTGTTTATTTTTATAAGGTATATGTGATCCTAGGATACTGTTGTTATTATATAATTAATCACACGCTTTTCAGTTTTTTAATTTCATGTATTGTCTTGAGGGAATTTAGTATGTCTGGTGCCTTAACCAATAAGCCAGTTAACAATAAGTTAAGAATTAGAAATGGAGCTGTGAATTTCTATTGAAAACTATACAATTAGCTCTTTGTAGGCGTTTAGTGAAATTTTCGCGTCATATCGCTATTTTCCACTAGCAGTCGAACACCGCAAACCGCAAATGATTAATGCATGCTTCGATAAAAGGTGGTAACAACGGTTAATTCGATAAATCATTACAGTGAAACGTTTCCCCTTTGGTTTAATGGGTCACGTACTATAACGAACGTGCACTATCTTTGAACAAAGAGTGACGCGTGCCAATTTTGGTCAAACTTTTATTAAATAAGTACGAACCTGCCTACGAAGCCTCGTACGAACACGATTTACCTGCATAATTCGCCAATGTTTCGGGTTTTATCTAACAATGACGCTAATTATGAGGATATTGATATTTTCCACCTAACCAAAGATGATAAGAGGAAACATTTGAAGAGGCGGAAAGACTTTGAATTTATTTACGAGTAACAATTTAGTTATTTCTTTGAAATATTAAGTATTAATTGGCGTTTGTTTAATGTTAAATTTCAGTTTTTTTGTTCTATTAATGTACTTCCTTATGTTTTCTGTTTCATATATAAGTCTAAGTGTTTTGTTTTATAATATGTATGTTAGCTGTAAGATTACTAAAAAATAAATAAATAATACAAAAACATATACCGAGTGTGCTACAGCCTACAACCATTTTAGTTTCAGATTTCTGTATCTGTTCCGTGATCATTTCTAATAGGCAAGTATGTGCAAACGGTGTTAAATGCGCACTTAGACAGACAGACCATTGGTGCACAGCCAAGGATCGAACCTACGACCCCAGGGATGAGTGGCACGTTGAAACCATTAGACCATCACTGCTTTAAATTTAACATAATTAACACGTAATTTTTTTTTTGTAATTTTCGGTCTTGCTTCTATTATTTACTCTCACATGTGATGAGCTTGGTCCGTGTACTCGTAGTATCAATTAATAATGAGTACAAATTAAATAATTACACTTCCAAGTAAACAAATAAAAACTCAACTTTCATCCAATCTAAAATACTTATGTCCATGTGTTTTTACTCTTAAAACTAATTTTTAAGCATTCATTTCAAGTTGCACAACATAATAACAAAACATTGCATAATAATTATTGGGCAAAGAAAAATGATATACGTGTAATTGTAGGTGAGTTAATAATTATCGTCTCAAAAACAACGCATCAAATTAACAGGTTCTGTATACGTGCCCTAGTATTCTGACAGGTATAGAACAACAGCTGTATAATTAATACAACCTCTTTATTATTCATGTACAATATAGCTGGTGGGTTTTAAAAGAAAGATTATTACTTTTTGTTTCGAGCGCGTTCACTCTAAGGCGCTACTTTCAGGCGCGACAACCAATATTGATTATTTTATTTAATGGGCAACTTGGCAATCACTGTTCTACACCTGACGCACATTTTCAGATCTAACTTGCTGTTCCTCACGATGGTTAAGCTAGATGGTTTGCCAAAAGAGTAAATATTGACAAAGAAAAGAAAAAAAGGAATAAGGCATAGTTGGTTCAGCGAAGGTTCAAACATACAAACAGATCAATATCGCATGCTGAACCACTAACTTATATCATAATAATAAAAGTCTAATAATCGACCATAATAGTGTCGCTTTTCACAATGAACTGTTTTTGTTGCCCTATCATTGAACTATGGTTTCCAAGAATAAATTTTACTCGTTAAAATTTACGTCGCATAAAGCATTTTAAATTATCAATCATATTTTACCTGAAAAAAAACTTAGAAAGGTTGAAAGACTTTTAACCGTCGTAACATCATTTTATCTCAACATATAGGAAAATATTCCTATTTAAATTAAATAATTTCGCAATGATCTTACAGCTATCATAACTACTTGCGTCATATTATTACAGAATTATATCAAGTTTTTAAGTAATCCGGACTTCCGACCTTTCCTCTAATAATTTCATTAGTCGAATTATTGCATGATTTGTCTCGTCCATTAACCTAAAAAATTAAGCAATACACACTTTTATTACATTCTTTCGATATTTGCACTAATAGTACGTCTAATATTTATGTGTTGTAAATCGAGATTTTCTAACTATGCATTGAAAAGCTTTCAGCATACTTAGAGCAAAATACTAAAATTTACTCTTCGTAATAGTATATGGGTAGCTTTAAATTTTTTACAATTATTGCATATATATGTGGTTTTCTTTAACAACTATTCTCTAGAAAAATAAAAAAATATTTATTGGATTAAAGCAGCATACACAAAAAAAGAAATACAAAAACCCAATGATTCCAAAAAATGTGCCGAATGCAGTATTAAGTTGGTAATATAGAAAACTACTAAATCAACTAAGTATAGAACTAACTAGCCAGTATTACAATAATGTTAGAAAAAAGTCACATATCACTTAACATTGAAAAAAAAAGTATGTTCCAGCTAAACTCGTGTCCAACACGTTTTGCTTTGAAGCAATCTACTTAGAGCTGGGATTACAAAATTGCGAACGTAATAAGCCGATGGATCGACTCGTCCGATATCGTTAAATTGTTTCAGTAATTACTTATATGCAATTTACCACAATCTTATTTATTATTTTTATCTATTTTCCAATATACTTAATGTTCTTCTGGGGATTCTGAACTTATATGTTAGTAAACTCAAGTTTTAATTGAAGAATGACATTGGCCTCATAAAACAAATTGTAAGCTACGATTATGTAGTAATATGATCAAAATGTGGAAAGAGTAATTTTATTTAGACAATCAAAGAAGAAACGAATTTATTAAACGAGGAAAGAAGACTGAAACAAAAATTTAGTTCCGCGTATAACCTGTCTCGCTGCGGTGTCAAAGACGGTTTGCTTAATGTTTAAGTGAAATTGGCATTAGAGAGCCAATATAGCCAAGCCAAAATAGTTTTATTACGTCCACGATGAATAAACAACTAAAGCCAAATTTAGATGTAACTCTTTCGTTGTCCTGTACATGTCGCAAACTTAATTACGAACACTTACTATTAAAACTTGATAGATTAAAGGGAAGCCTGCGTGCTTTAGTTGCCTTCAAAAATAACACAGCAATGACTCAAATAGGGATGGTAAATATACGGCAAAACCTTATCTTTAAAAATAACTTCAAAGACACATTCCAATGTGACTCATAAAAGTTCATACTGCCTATCTTAATAGAAGACATTAGTTTTGTGAAAGTATGTGGTGTAATGGTAAGATTCAGAGTGTTGATTTAGCGCGATCTCGGTCTTTCGTATGTTAAAATCCATAACGTTTTGATATAGAAATCAATTCCAATCAATAATTCCTTGAATGGCAACGAATACTTTCCTACTTTCAATTTATTAATCAGTTTAGGTCTTTAGCCTTTACGCTTCACATTGACTGTTATCTCAGTATTCTGAAGCAAATTGTCTGTTTAGAGAGCGTTGTAGATCGGCAGATAGCACCGACATTGTTCGGCCTGCTGACCGACCCTTGGTAACATTCTCTTATTATCTCTAATTTAATTTCAATTTTGCATAATGGGTATCGGGAAGAGAAATCCGAGTACAACTATAATTTAATCTTATATTTAAGAGCACGATGCTCTATAGTTTATAGATTCATATTTTATTTGGGCATCTAAACTACCATTTTATGTTTAAATAAAACCCGCCGGCATAAAAGTTCTGAGTTTTTTTACACATCATACAAATTACAGATTTTTATTTATTTATTTATTTCACACTTCGTTGCAATAAAAATAAAAGAAACACAAATAGCACTTGTAATATTTATACAATACATAAATATTACAAGGGATGCAACGGGCGGCCTTATCGCCAATAAGCGATCTCTTCCAGGCAACCCTAGTAAATGAAAAACTAAAAAAACGGAAAATGATGAGTGCAAGAAATACAGAACCATATGTTATATAAAAAAATATATAAAACCTAAATCTAAAGTAATACAAAAAAATATTAATAACATACTAAAACCTAAGCTAATCTTACAGATAAGAATTACACAAGTCAGATTTCTACTAGATACAATTCTACACTTATAAAAGATAATACAAAAATCCTACTCAAAGATTTTGATAAACAGAACTCTATTTACATTGATGAATTACCATAGTTTGATATATTTTATATTTACAAATAAGGATACCATAGCCTTTATACATTTCTTTTATAAGTTAGCTCATTGACCCAAGAATAATATATTCAATGACTGTCCACATATAATCCTACAAAATAACAAGTTTCTATACCTGTGAGGGATAGAGATTTATACCCAACTATGCTTATTTTATCAAGTGAGATAAACCGTGTAACAAATGGACAAAATGCACGCAATTTAGTATCAAAATACTGCATATTAAATTTCCAATTAGAGACGTTATTCATTTATTTATTGCTGTTGCAAAACAGTATTTTATTTGTTCACAACAAACAAAACTAGATAATCTAATATATAACATTCTCGTGTCGCGGTGTTTGTAGTTAAACTCCTCCGAAACGGCTTGACCGATTCTCATGAAATTTTGTGTGCATATTGGGAATGTCTGAGAATCGGACAACATCTATTTTTCATCCCCCTAAATGTTAAGGGTAGTCTCCTAATTTTTTTAAATTGTAGATAAAAAAAATTTTTTTCGATCAACCCCTATTTTTTATTACAAATGATATACATGGCAAAACGACGTTTGCCGGATCAGCTAGTTATTTTATATTATAGTCGAAATAATAAATTTTTAACAATAACGATGAAAAGTAGATATTTATGTCAAGTGTATTTTTTTACATGTGAAAAAAAACTCGATTTCTACCTAAAGGAAATTTCAGCAGTAAAATTTAATCATTAATTTTAAAATACTATGCAATCATGAATTTATCTTTTGTCTCTTTTAGGAATGCCAAACTATTATTCAAGTACTACATATTTTAGAAAATGTTAGCAAAATCATTGTCTGTCATCACTCATCAGCTCCAGACGCAAATAAATCTCAGTGAACGGTGACTGCATGAATTGATTCCGCTTTCTGTCCATTTAAATGACTCGGCGAAATCATAGTTTGTGCACTTTTTATACAGCTGCTATTTTAGATGACTAAAAATTTTTGCTATTTTAATAGCTTGTATTATTGTAAGGGAATTCAAAAAATCCTTCTTAATGACTGAAATCGTATCAATGAAAATCTCTTTGGAAAAACATATCTCATTTCACTATGGTCTCGATGTCCATGTTTAACACTACTAAAATTTTACCCAAAAACGACTTATAGCTTATTCATAAATATCATAATATATTTTTATAGTTTATTCATACATTTTACTTGATTTACTGCTATACAACTCAAAACCACAACCAAATAAACCACTTGTTTGTACAATTAGATAGTACGCAAAACATTAAATAATGTAGAAATTTGCGGTGAAGAATTTCTAAGTCATAAAGCACTAGACTGTAGCCAAAACAGTAAACACCGAAACACAAAGCATAGACAATCGTTAGCGTTTTAGTCTCTGGACAATTGGCTGCGCTTTCCAGTCAGCTTCTTTCCCGCCAACTTTACACTCTATTAAACGTCAGCCCTGGCGCAAAAAGAAAGTTAAATACAAATCGCTGTTTAGGACGAATGCCCAATTATTGTTCGGATACGTTATACTCTGATTGCGTTTTATCACAAACAAGTGGATTTAAATAGTAAGCTAGATATTATAGTGATATGGGTAGGTAAAAAACAATAACAAATGGCGACTTTTACCTTTTTTTTTATAAAACATATTTTATCAATGCCTTACGGATATCATATTTTCGATACTTACTGAGGTTGGAATGAAATAATGACAAGATATGACACAATTTTCACCCGGAGAAAAGTCCTCAGAATCGATTGTTTACTTGACTAAATGTCCAATGAACCCTGGATGGGGCAAAGTGAGTCTCCATCGCGTTCGGTCTTGAGCTTCGCATTTCACTTTGCTCCAAGACTTCCCGGCTCTCTTTGCCTCATCTGCAACTGTCGCTAGATTAGCTTAAGCCACGTTTTCGCTTTCCTTGCGGGTTCCAATGAAACGCCTGCTAGGAGATATGATTGGAATCTCTTCGGAGTGTATGCCCCATTCAGTTACACTTGCATCGCTTCATCTACTGGCTAATTGGGGTTTCTCCCAGCGCTCCCAAAGTTGCTCGTTGGAAATTTTGTCGGTCCATTAGAAAAGCAGAATACGGCGAAGACAGCGGTTGCGGACAGCGGAAATATTTTTTACAGATAATTTGAAAAATATTAGGAAACTCTCTCTCTCTCTTCAGTCGGTAGCACAAGTCTGAGCGTCATGGTCAGTAAGGAAACACCTGGACAAGACAATCTGTTTCCACCGGTTTCTGCCCCTCTTATTACAGTGTACAGTATTGAGGACGATGAGTCTTTCACTTGATCAGTCCATCTAGTTGGGGAACGGCCGCGTGATATTTTGCATTCCGTGTTATTTACCACGATCGGTTTCTTCAACTTCTAATCCCCTTTACGCATTTTATGGCCGAAATATTATATAATTCGTTGTCGGCATATGGTACATTTATGTTATGAAACGGCCCTAGTAAAAAAGGAGAATGCAGTCCGCCTTCGCAGTGACATAATGAGTATAATCTAACGGTCCGAATTGCAGTATATACATTCATGAGTAACAACCAAATTGGCGTCGTCAAACTATATAATCGAGGTGCTCTATTGTCATGAATTTAAACGACATATTAAAACTCATTTTTATGAAAGTCACTTTTCATAAACGGTAAATAATAAGCGTTATAGTGACCCACTGACAAAATTGCCGCTATTTTAAAATGTTTCTGTGCCGTCTAATAGCACTCATACCATTGTAGATAATACCAATTATTTTATTACCAAGTGAAAAGATAATTATGATTTTCTTTGAAAATTACGTCGAATTTAATCTCTGTTCTACATTTAAATGACTTTCGACAATTATTATATATTAAAGATGTAAGTTTACGCTTTCGCGCATAATAAAATTTAGCATATTATATAAGTACGTTTTTAATGCAAAAAAAATACTTTCCTAGGTAGCTATCGTAATAATTTGAAAAAGTCATAATTCTTAGGGAATCCGGGTTAAATGTTTGGATTAAAACAAGCTTTTGATCTACTCTCATCAAATCACGAAGGCATAATCATCAAGTACCGCACTACAAAGATGGATAAAGACAAAGAAGCTGTAAACATTTACTTCTAAATAAGTTTAATGCATTTGAACTACTTTTCGATTTAGCGAAATTATGACTGTATTATTAAATTTAATTAATAATGTTGTTTGATGTCCCATAGTTTTTAATACTTTAATTTAATGCGAATAATTATAAAATGATCGCGCAAATATATTATTATTATTAATTATAAATTCCACATAAAGTATGTTATGATAAACAAAAATTGTTATATATTTGTTTTATATAAGGTAGGGTAGGGTGGTTCTTGTGTCTTCTTGGTCCTTAAATCATTTTTTTGTTGTTATGGAACAGGGTCAAATGCGTAGGAGGCTCACTTGATTAAGTTAAGTGTCACCGCCGCCACGCAAGTGCGTTGCCAACCTTTTAAGAATCGGTACGCTCTTTTCTTTCCTAAGTCCTATTGGTTAGGCAATACCTCATCGTGCAGAATATAGTGGTGGTGCGCGACACGAAGTGTTTTAGGAAGCGCTCATAAAAACAAACAGTGATTTAAATCTATCGACCGAACACGTTAAGTTCATAATTGTCGATAAGTCAATTATTTCACCTGGAATGTGCAATTTCATCTCCGTTCTATAACCACTTTCTGATGTTAGTGCTTTTATTGCGTTAATTAACTTCATTAGTAATTAAAATTAATTGCAACCTTTGAAACGTTGCTGCGCTACTCAGACTTATTTATCTATTTTCTATATATTTATAGTTAGAATGATATGTGATATGACTCGTATTCTAAAAAGTATCTCAAAGATTTACAAATTTAAAAACTTTTTAGGAATACCTCTTACTACCTACTACTGCAACTAAATTAAATCCAGTATATAAAAATGAATTGCTGTTTGTTAGTCTCTCTAAATCTCGAGAATTTTTAGACAGATTTAGCTAATTATAATATTGAAATATTTGTGGAAGTTTAGGGAAGGTTTAAACAGTGAAAAACATAAATAATAAGTATATAAAAATACAAAAAACGACAATTGAATAGAAACTGTTCCTATCTGGGAAATATATTTATTTATAGATGCTTTCAAAAATTTGTGTTTCATATCTGTAGTATGATCTCTTTGGACATCATACTACATCCTACTATTTCTAAAATTGTATTAAGTTTTGATATAAATATGTGATACGAAGTTCATCGGATGATCAAGTATATATACATATAAATGAATTTAAATATAATAAATATAAACTAATTAAATATACATATATTTAAAGAGCAATTACTGACATATCATGAATTTATTTTAAATTTATACTGAGATCTGTGGATAATAAATAGGGGATAAGTTTACTAGAATAGAACATACGCACAATGTTAATACCACACAAAAAAAAGGGAAAAAACGCACGCCGCAATTTCCCCGTACTAAACATCTAAGTTAGTAATTCTTTTTTTTTGGGAAAAGGGATACTCTTCTTTAAAAAAATCCAGAGGCCCTTTTATCACTGCCTTTCAATAAATTTAAGAAATGTAAAAAAGAAAAGCTGTGTAAAAGGATTATAAGTCAACGATTATCTATTATTAAAGGTGGGACTAGTGCTAGTAGGCTACTTCTAATTAATTGCATATTTGTTTTAAATAAGTGTTGTTTGATTGTTTTTAAAAGAGAAGTTTTTTTTTTTTGGCTTTTTTTTGGCCTACACCCCCCTTCTTTTTTTCCCGAGAGTAGGGATGCCTTCAAATTTAATGACGTGGAATAAGTGATACATGTATCTTATGTTCCATAATACACATATTTTATTTTTTATTTTTATTTTTTTAAATAAAAAACCTAAACATTTCAACCTATACCGTACAATATTAGATGCCCTAAGATTAGAAACTGTTTAAGATAGGGAAAATAGGAGTAGGATACCAAAATTTTTATAAGATTACATAAATAGGTATAATTAAAATCCACATAAGCCAGTAACTAAGTACAAAAGCGTAAATATATACTAAAGTTACTTATAAAAGGAGTTTACAACTGATCAAGAAAGCGATTAAAATTAATGAAACCAATCGTTATTTATTGATCACAAATATTTTGATTCTTCATTAGCAAGTAATTATTTCGTGACATAATCGTAATTGAGATAAAGTAGAGTGTAGCAAGATTGTAATTAGTAATCAGCTATTCGTGACTCCAACTCAATTAATATCTGACTTAACTTATCGAGAGCAGCTTAACAAGAAACCTATATCTTTCTATCCCTTTACCCCCGAAACCTCCAGTTTACAAAAGATAGTAAACCGCATTAGCGCATTCTTAAATTAAAACTTAAATATCTTACTCTCACATTTTTATTTATTAATAAATAAAATTATTAGTGGGTCTTAAAGTGGATTTTCTGTGGAAACAAGTATAGAAGTATAATGTCAATGAAAACAATTTTGTATTTATATTTGTAGGAAACTGTTAGTAATCCGTCTATTAAAACATTGGTACTATATTCAGGAAAAAAACCCTCATTTCAATCTCACGCGCTTGTCAGGTTTAGTTGTTCTATGGTCTTATACTTCATATAAAGCAAACCAAATAATATTAACACAGAAGAGTATGTACGGAAAGAGAACCGGCGTGGCAGTTATGCGTACTAATATAATTCTCATTTGATAAGCATCATTTTTATTTATTCACAATAATTATATAACAAAAATATCAATTTAGCACTGCTAAAAACCCACGACGGTTCTCTTACCGCAGACCCTATGCTTTCTCGATACTCCCAATGATTTCTGATAACTGCTGATGGAAATTATAAATCAATGCTTGATTTCCTGGAATAGCTAATAAGGTATGATAATTGTCTCTAACAGAGTCATTGATCACTGATTAATGCAAACACCGACTTGCCCGCGAGCCGAACCGTTTGCGAACTTATTCTACCACCAATATTATACACATTAATTTACTATCTACATCCCTTTCTAATTCCGTACATGTAAACGGAATGGATGCTATCTTGAGCACAATAAACAACCTCAGGAATAAATGGATGCTGTAAGGTGTACAAAGATTGATAAAGTTGCTTATTCATAAATTGTATTTAAACAGGTCGATGGGCTTGATACACGCTCATTTCGCGGAAGTATTTAAAAATAATATCTTTATTAATACTGCAAAGGTTCTACACTTAATGATGTTGCTACCTTTTTAATACCTGGGGTTAGTATATTAATTGTATTTAGGTAAAGTATTAGGTAAGTACTATGTACTTGTACTATGTACGCATACAGCGCTCCCCAGTGAAGACATCATGGGTACTTGGGGCCAAACCAGCCTGTTATATATATAATATATCTAGTCTATGGGAACAAAAATAAGTTATATTACATATGCCTACATTTTTTTGATTTCGGAAAACTTGCATTTGAAATTCTAGAACATACTAATAGGATTAAAATCTAAATAGCAACAAATATGATGCACGAGGGCGAGCCGAGCATTATAATTGAAGATCGAAATCGCAATGATTCGAGCAGCATCCGTGAATAGAATCATCTGAGATTAGAAAGCGTTAAAATTACCTTGTATCATCTCATTTAGATCTAAAAGCTGCACTTACGTTTTCATCGAAATTATCTTAATTGCACTGAAATATATGAATTTATTTTATTTGAAACGCTTTACTTTTGTCTTTTAAATTAGGTAAATCTGCATGCCTTGTTACGTTAAAGAAAAAGAAAACGATACAATTCTATTCGTCCGTAGTATCGGAATACCTACAAAAGACGGATTAGATGTTCGGGAACATTCTTGCAACAAAAACTATTTTAACTGTTTTATGTTGAAATCAATTTTACATTAATATAAAATTAATGTATTTTTACATTAATGTTTTCCATTGTAATAATGAAAACATCATTATACTTTAATGGCGTCTCTCACGGAATATAATACCTTAGAATTAAAAGACATAAATTTACGAAGAAAGCTATCTTTACATCTTCAATGACTTAGCAATAAACATTAATGTCAATGATAAATCAGCTTTTGGTGACAATACCTTCCTTTAAATTATATGCCTTAAAATATTTTCAAAAAGAGAAAAATCTATACATGTAGTTGTATATTTTCAAAAAGAGAAAAATCTATACACGTATTTGTATATTTTCAAAAACAGAAAAGTCTATACATGTAGTTGTATATTTTCAAAAAGAGAAAAATCTATACATGTAGTTGTATATTTTCAAAAACAGAAAAATCTATACATGTAGTTGTATATTTCTAAACCGGTAGCTCTGTTGGTATAGGTTTGTTGTTATTATTATAAATTGTGGTATATTTCATTAACGTACTGCACCGTTTATTCAAAGTGCACGGATGATAAAAAAAATACAATTACAAAAAGAAACTACGTAACAAAGCGTTTGCATTAAACATAAGCGTGTAACAAAAACAATATAATCATTTCCATCGGATATGAAGAAAAGTACCGTTTCAATTTCCCTATTTCTTATAAACGGGCTCTATCTTAATGAAGATAGACGCACATCCTTCACTTTCAGACTATATTTTATGCATGGTGTTTGCGGGATAGTTTCCATAAAATTAATAGTAAGTAATGGCCTCATCATATATGTATATCAGTATTCATCACAATTAACATGACTTAACTTCTAAAACTAGCCCAACATAAAACATTTTTCGTATAAATTAAGAACACATTAATAAGTATTCACCTACGTGGCTTAGTGGTAGACACCTGGCACATAACGCGGAGATCATTCATTCGATTTTACTCAAAATAATTACGGTGTTAGGCTGATTCAGAAGCCAGGACCGTATCTTCCCAATAAAGGTGTTTAAAAGTCAATATATTAAATAATAAGGGTTTAAAATCTGTATATAATCTATATATTGTAGTCTGTGTTATATTATTTACGTTTATATCAAAGTTAGTTAAATATCTTAATATTGTATGTCATATAAACTTACTATTCTATGTCATCGGGACCTTAATGTAGAGGACGTCGCCCCTTAATCCAAAAGATTTCTGGAGCCCACGAACAAAGGCTCCACCAACACATGAATGTCGAGTCTATTCAACTTCTTAACACCACGGGCTTAGTGAGAAGTTTGAAAAGGACAAAACTAGTGTAAGTGCACGTTAGTCTTAAGTGCTAAACAGTGGTAAGTGGAAAAAAATGTACACAAGATCAGAGTGTCTTCCCTTTAATAGAGACTGTAAGTAGTGTTATTGGACACTTTCTCATGTTAATTATCGTTTTTAGTAAATTAGGTTAGAATCATATTAATTATTAGTCTTTAGTTAGACTAGATCGTAATGTTAAATGATGTGTAATGACAATTTATAAAAAAAAATAAAATAAATGTCAATCGAGTCAAAACTGTGGACTCGTTAAGTTAACATATTCCATCATTAGGTACGGACTATCATTTGGGTATACCATCATTTACTAATGGTTACTGACCTTGGAAATGGTCCAGTACAAACATAGATATGGAATATTATTTCAGGGGATTGCCTTGGCAAATGATTGACTTACGAAATATTCACACAGTTATATGTATCATAACATTATAGCCGTGAGAGCCTTTCTATTAAAAATAGAAGGCATTATTTAAATTGACCGACATTTTTCGTCATACACTATCACTTTTCGTGTGTTATCTTTTCCTTTCTTATAAAGCCACAGTAGAGATGAAATAGAATTCCTAGAGACCTACCTTTGGCCTACCGACAACAAAGAATCCCACTATTGTTTTTTATTGTTAAAAACATAGAAGTAACTACTTAAACATAGAACCTCGAATAGATCTCACATCTGACCACACACCAGTTATATTGAATGTTACTACAACAGTTAATCTGGTAGACCGCCCCTAAGGATATACAACTCGAACACTACAGACTGGACAATTTACAAAAGTATAATCACAACAGAGACAGAACTAAAACCAAAATAATACAATAGAAGAACTTGAAAGACAACTGAACAACTTAATATGAATATTACATTCCAATCACTCAAAAAGACAGGTAATGGACAACCTCTGAAACATAACTCATATCAAAAAAAAAAGAAAATAAGGAGTTTGAGAAAAATGGCATATACGGGATATCCAAGTGATAAAACTATTCAATAGATACTCAAATGAACTCAAAGCTCTTATAGCACCCTAGAAAATGATAATATTCAACACTATCTCTCAAATCTAGATCCAAAGAACACAACTACTAATGAAACTACCAAAATAGCCCGAAAAACCATATATCACCTATCAATGATGGAAAAGGAGGAGGGCTAGATCAGAAAAGAAAAGGACAACTTTGGGAATATCTGAAAACATCTTAAAACAATCCCAACATACTTTGGAAATCAAAAAATACCTCGAGTCAGCGAATCAAATGTGTTTACCACTAAAAGTACCAGCCCAAAAGAAATTGTGAAAGAAATAGGAACCTAAGGATGGTAAAGACCGGCTATGACCTGATTGATGCACATACTTAAAAACTTGCCTCATAAAGGTATCATGAAATTAGTTAACACTTTAATGCTAGCTTAAGACTTGAACATTTGGCAATGGAAAATGAAATAGTCATGGGCCGAAACCCGGTAACCCCAAAAGCTGCTTCATAAACCTATGCTCTAAAGGGTTTGAGAGGATATGCTTAAAGGATGAAAGAACATCTAAGTACACTATACCACCACCAATTGATTGGGAAAAACGGGACAATGAACAGGTACACCGTATAGTTGACACCATTAGAGGTGCCTTGAAACAAATTATATTGCGAGTCTTTTGGATATAGAAGGGAAAGGAGGAGTTAAGAAAAAGCATCTCCACATTGTCTATTCCTAATATTGAAATCTACAAAAAAGACTACCAAGTGAAGTAGGATATCTAGAAGTACACGAATAAAATAGGTGTCCTCAGGGTAGTATATTGGGCCCTATACTATACCTATTTTAAGCAGACATCCCAACAACTAACTACACCACGACTGCGACATACGCTGATGATAGGCGTTCTGTGGCTCATAGAACCCAGAAACGGCCTCATCACAGTTGCAAAACCACTGATAGAAGTTGAGAGGTGGTGAAGCATTGGAGAATTAAAGCCAACGAGAGCAAATCGGTACATGTAACGTTTACTTTAGGAGAGAAACATGTCCTCGGTAACCTAAACTCAAAGTTATCCCTCAAGAAAATAACCAAAATAGGCATGATAGACAGGAAACTTACATGGCAAAAACAATTTGGACAAAGCAAAAAGGAAGGAATAACTGTTAAGGACGCAAATCACAACTTAATCCCAACAGCAAGATCTAGTGTATAAAACCACCTTAAACCAAGACTAGATACAACCCTTTGGGAGAACGGCCAGCAACAGTAACATAGATATCTTGGAGAGATTCCAGACCAAACTCTGAGAACAATGTTTGGCATCCCAATTGTATAAGCAAAGGTAATATACTACTCGGCCTAAAAACATTACAGGAAATAGCTCAAAACAGCTGAAATACCAGGAGAAGTGACCTCCCATGTAAATAAACGGAATGAGGAAAGGGTTTAAAAGGAAAAAAGGGAAAGCTAAAAAACACCTTAAATAAGAAGTGTGGCTCATGTAGTAGGAGGAAAAGAATGAGTAAAATCAAACAAAAAGTGGATTGCTGGAAGAGATGCAAAGAGAACAACAAAAAAAAAAAAAAAAAAAATTTTCCTTTCTTAAGACGCATAATAATTAAGCGTAAGTGTAAAAAGTAAAATCTAATTCAGATAAGATAGAGAACTTTTACTTTTTTGTTGCCGTTAAAACAGTATATAAATTATTTTGAGTTTAATTTCTTAAAGCTTTTTAACCGTGGGTTATTAACTTAAGTTACGTACGAAATAGTTACTAAAGTATGGATAAGACATTTTACGTTAGAAGTATGTTTAATATATTTGTCATAATTTTATAAACTATTTTGAAAATTTAATAGATTTTGAACTTGAGATGGTAATATCTAAATTTGGACGTGTGTGACAGGCTGCTTACTAAGTTGTGTTAAGAAAAATTATCATATCACACCCTAGTGTTGCTAAAGTACTGTACTATTGTGTTGTTAAAGTACTTCCCATACACCTAAACTCCACACTAAGCTTACGGGACCAAAAAGAACTTGACATTTCAAAACTGAAACTATCCCGTTGTACCTTGTCACGAAGGAGGTCACGAAACAATAACATTATTCAACGTGGTCATTTAACAAATAGATACGCGGGATATGGCTATTAATTTCAGTTGTTCTCGGACAAGCGGAGGCTGATCGTCGTATATCTTTCTATCAGTAATGGCCACCATCGCAGGGCTCACGAGCTGCAGGCACGACTCTCCGTGCTACCACTACCGACCACTGGTTTATACTTCACGTAACTCAGCACTTAAACGGTGAGAAATACGAAAGTGCATAAGCAAAAGATCATGAAAAATCTTGTATATATTGCAAGAAAGTTCTGTGACAATATAAACAGCGTTACTAAACAAATAATTTATGCGGTGCAAAATAACAACAAAGTAAAAAATTATAAATGTTAGAAAAAGGTGAATGTGTTTAGAACCAGATCGAATCGGTGTAATTATAACAAACAAAATGATTTTATTCAAGATCTCACCAGTTCGTGGGATTGAGTTGTCGTATTGAAAAAGCAATGAATCTATGCCATCGGGCAATATTTAAAAAACACGTAATTGTACCGATCATTTAGATCAGATAAGATATAAGCTATAAAGACTACAATTAGTAAATATTTATTGGAAAGTGCACAATGCCCAGCAGTGAAATTATTTCGACAATGATTTATTGTTGCCTCCGTCAGAGCCGACCCGAGTTCTTGATTTACTCGATAAAGTTTTATTACCTAGAAACCGTGACTGTATCTTAGAAAAAATCTTATTAAGCCATTACAGGTTGGATCCGTTTCATCTTTGTTGAGATTTAGAAATTGTGAACTTAGATTTACGCTAGACCGCCCAGATTTTGGGTCATAACGGATTTTTAAATTCGGGTAACTATATACAGCTTTTTTGTTCTTATCTGGGTAAAATAATTTTGATTGGATAAGCTAGTTTTCATATAGAGCGAAATATTAAAAATGGTCCTATTTCAAAGCGTAAATAACCTTTGTTTTTATTTTATTTTGCTCCTAAACATCACACATGTTAAAATGAGGACAAACAGATACTTATGAAAATATGTTATAGAAAGAATGTATGATGATGATGCTGGATGTATGAAAATGACATTAAAACATAAGAAGACAGCACTAACCAGATCCATGCAACTTCCTCACAATCGAGTGGACCGGAATATCGCGAAGGGACTTTTTGAATTGAAGAAGACGCATGGGTAGCAATGGTCGCATTAAACAACATAATATGATGATATGTATACGTATGATACAGATAAGTTAATATTATACCAAAGATCAATTTTCATATTATTATTGATCTGTAGTAGGTATCAAATGTTACCTACGTTAAAGTTTAAGGTATGTTAAATACCTTATGTATTTATGAGGTATTATATACGTCACTTTTTGTCATAATATTGTTATGTAGTACCTACCTACCTGTCAAATATTACAATATAAAAAACAAATCTAATAAATAAAATTATCGTGTCACAATGTTCGTTCCCATACTCTTCCGAAAGGGCTCGACCGATTCTTATGAATTTTTTTATGCATATTCAGTAAGTTTGAGAATCGGCTACTATGTATCTATCTTTCAAACCTTTAAGTGATAAGGGGTGTCCACCCCAAAAAGGATTTTTAAATTTTTAGACAAATTTATTTGTTTTTTATTTTTATGATACAACATATAAAAATACATACAACCCTTAATTTTCACCCCTCTACGACTATCCCCTATTCTTTATTTGTTAATTTAAAACTTATGATTTGAACTCAGAAGTTTATCTAGAAAAAAATTCACAGAAAAACCAAAATAGTTTTCATTCCGGAAAATTTAACAGTCTCCGGGGTAGCATAGCAACATGTTTGATGTTGGTACTAAAAAGGTAGGCTAAGTAAAATCACATTAAGGAAAAACGAAGTTTGCGGGAGCAGCTAGTATATATATAAACTTATTGTAAATATAAAATATCTCTCATGTTCGACAAACGGCTATCAACAGCTGCCAACTTTATAACCTTATTTTATTTTTTTATAATACACTTTACAAGATCATTTTGAGTTTTTACAGTCAATTGCTAATAGAAGTGAACAAGCTTCAACACTTTCAATTTTAAATGCAATTATTGCATAACTAAAATTCATACAAATTACGAACTTTCACAATCATAATGCCTGTTCAATACATTTGTAACATCGAAACGCCCTCTTGAACAAATCTAAGAATAATTGCATTCGCAATCAGATGGGATGGAACTTTCAATCATAAAATCAAATCACTGATCTATATTGCTTCTTTTATCTTGTTCATTACTTATTTTCTTAGCATTATTACTCATTACGTAACCTAATTGAGATGGTCGATCTCTATAGCATATAATGGCTGCCATATTTCCAAGTAATAATTAACATAGCCATAGATTTATGCATGTTAATCATAAAGTAGGGCGGAAAAAAGTTTTAGAAAAGATTCTAAAAGCAAAATTTTTTTTTATCGTTTTTTGTTCTTTTTACTAAAATAAATAGCTTGACTTTATGAAAACCAAATCCGCTTCTTGTTGTAAAAACATGTTGCCATTTGTAAATCAAAAGTTATTAGAATCGGCCATAAAGGGAGAACAGCGATGAGAAACCAATGAGTACTTGTACAACAGACAATGAATTAGATGTGATTTGGTAGCAATTATAATTGAATGAACAGTCCGAACTCGGTCAAAGTTATATAAGTATTAGTTGAGAAATGAAAATGGAAAGGTAATCACAAATTCGGATAAGCAGACATTACGTTCGGTAATTGTTATAGAATGCCAGTTTGAAGGGTACTTGTGAAACAACCTTACTTGAATATGTAACTAACAAACGATGACATCTTTCTTTAGAAGTCAAGGGGTCCTTAATAGCAATCATTGACAGCCACTCTCAGAGTCGTTCATTTAAAGATCGCTTTAGTCGTACATAGATCAAAATTAGTTAAAAACAGTGGTTTACTTATCGGGCATTCAATTCCGTGACTAAATTGCAACATTCCTTACATTATAGAAATTGGTCTTTAACTAATTTAAATTATTCAAATATAATTAAAGCCTACACTATATTACTATAGGGATTATTGCTCCGTCATCCTTCCAGCACGCCTCAGATGTGCATATTACCAGTCGTGATAACATATTCAACAACTGACAAACATACATCGAGATAATATCAATTACACGTCCACGGTCATGTCAGCGAGTGCATCAATTAATCAACAAAGATGTTATCTATAACATCACAATATTATACAGGGTATCTTTAAGTTGCGTATTGGGAGTACCCCTGAAAAGTAGTCTATTGGCCTTTGAATGCAAACGCAAGCAATCGCTTCAGCTTGTGCAGCCGACAGGAAGCACCCAAAGTTTATGAGGCATTTTGGTTTTAACAACAAATAAGGTGCCTCGAAGGTCAATCGAATCCCAAACGAAAAAATTTACAAAACGTTATAATAATATTTTTTTAAATATACTAGCTGTCCCCGCGAACTTCGTTTCTCCTTAATGCCTAGCCTACCTTTTTAGTACATACCACATGGAACATTTTGCTATGCTACCCCAGAGCTTTTCTATAATGAAAACTTTTTAGGTTTCCTGTGAATTTTTCTCTATATAAACCTCAGAGTTCAAGTCATAAGATTTTAATTTAAAAAAAATAGGGGTTGATCGTAGAAGGGTGAAAATTAAGGGTTTTATGTATTTTTGTATGTTGAATCATAAAAAAATAAAAACAAGAAAATTTGTCTAAAAAATAAAAAAAATTGGGGTGGTCACCCCTTATCACTTAGGGGTTTGAAAGATAGATAGTAGCCGATTCTCAGACTTACTGAATATGCATGAAAAATTTCATAAGAATCGGTCGAGCCGTTTCGGAGGAGTATGGGAACGAACACTGTGACACAAGAATTTTATAAGTTAGATTAGGTATGTTGTTTAGAAAAATATTCCCTTTATGCACTACTTATAAAAATTATATCGGTTGGAAAAAACATTTTATCATATATATAAAACCAGTAAAGTTAGAAAATAATTCAAAGACTGTAGCCGTGTAGGTGTAAAAAAATATATATGTTAACTAAATATTAAACTTTTGATTAATTTTTATTTTGAAGCGCCATGTATAAACTTGCGAGGCCTACAAGTGATAGTGATAGCTTTCTACATGGGAATGAGGCTAAAGGTCGAGAATAATTCGCTCCTGTAATGTTACATTAATGATTAACAATCAAGCTGATTCAATATTAATTATTTAATGACGGGAGATTGGTTTTTAATTTATCAGCGAGTAGATTTCATAAAAAAAGAAAGTATAAATGTCGCACATCTATTAATAAATATCACGAAAAGAAACAAAGAAATTTTCTGGTTGTTATTTTATTAAAAGCTAGAACAACTACTAATCCGAGTTGTAAAGTGTGGTGGAATACAGACCCTAAACCTAGATTGTTAATATAAGGTAGTGATGTGAATGTATGTGTTCTGTGGGAATTAATGTAGGTACTAAGTTGTAAGACAAATTATTTATTTAAAGCCGTTCCAACCAACCAGCTATGACTTTAATAATAAAAAACCGTCAAAACTTCCGTTATTTTGTTATTTAATACTATAGTTTACGATGCTGTTTGATCCGTCTGTGTTAGAAATGAGACAACCAGTTTCCTTTGTTTCTTTCTTCTGTATCTTATAAGTATAGAATAAATGCCTTAATTCCTTTTACAATTCTACTATAACCCAATCTCTCAAGCAAAGGAATCCGGGCAAAAACAATTATCAAAGCATTATCGACGTTAAACAGCTATTCCTATTTGAACCGGCCTGAGGCGACCGTTAATAGCTTTCTGCTTTACGGTTGCAACAGCGCGGGCGCATCGCCGCTCGTAAACTTACGAAACTAGACGTAAACAGAAATAAACGCAGGCGCAACAAAGGGCTCACAACGAATTGGGGCGGTACGCTTCCTAGTACAAAATTAGTTACAGAACCCGTGTTTATTTTTTATATTTCCGCGAAATTATTGTGCTAGTTCAAAATTTCCTAATTTTAAACGGTTAGGTTAATAACGTTCTTTTGTATGCTTTGTGTGTTAATACAACTCATAGACAACCATTACAGAGTATTGATCATATTACGCTGGAACTTATAAAAACACTACCATACAAATTTCTAAGATATAATAATTCTAATGAAAGTATTTCATTGCAGCATATATTTTTATCTCGCTCTCATAACGGCTTGATTTTTTTTTAAATCCTATAAATAACTTAACAGCAGCTTGAGCTTGCAGCTCTTTCGTTAAATAAATAAAAGCTCAGTTAATAAAATACATACATATGACTTAATTTTAGAGTAAAACTTTATTCAGATTATACAGTAATACTGTAGACATTTATATCTCAACTATGTATTGCTTATAGATGCACTTGAACGAGTCTAATTTATTACGATACTCAAGTCCATTGAGACGTATCGTCTAGCGAGACTGGAGCACGATCGTAAATATTTTATCGGTGCGTTAAAAAAACTACATCCAGATGTATATTTCAATAATTCTACAATGCTACTCCTGACCGCTAACAATAAACGAGTAGTATCGCCTAATTTGTATCGTGGCCGCAATTGAATATCTTTTGGGTTAGATGATGCAAAACCCGATGACTTATTAAAAACTCTCAGTTTTGTAACACAAGAACAGAATTTATAATCAGCTCTTGATCTTGATATTAACTTGACTCGTAATATGTTATGGTCTTGTCACTGCGAACGGCTGATATGAAAAGAACAACCTAGAAACTTAGGGATTTCACATTTTTTATTACTAAATCTTTTAGATAGACTTATTTATGTATACATTATCAGATATCAGAATAAGTAGGTTATGTTTTGTATATTTTTTCCTAAGTAATAATACCTCGTTAATTCAATAAATACCGCTATCATAGCGAAACAGAATTTAATCCATCCCTCTATCAATGGTGCGGATTCGCGGAACAATGCGCAGGCGCAGGTCGGTGATCTCAACGTCTCCGGGCACCGTCTATCTGTGTTGATTATCTTTAAGCTGCCGCAATTTTCAGGTATTTACTAAACCGCAATGCGGCATATTAACTTTGCTACTAAAAATCACATAAAAATATACTTATACCTAATCAGAACTTTCACTAAGATTGTTTTAATACTAAAATAGAAAAATCTTTTATCATTTTAGATAGATTATAATAGAAAAATCTCTTTCATTTAATAAGTCAATGTAATAGTTTTAAAAGTGTAGTCACATTTACTTTTTTTAGTGAATTCTTCGCAATATAATTTTTGCATTATTATGTCATGTATATTCATGTAAGACGATCGTAAGTCGTATATAAATGTATTCGGAACGAGTTATTTTAGATAACCTACTAATACTTGGTAATACGCAGAGACATGTCAATCATTGTATGTAAACTTTATGCTAACGTGTGTTGAAACGCCTATTTGTGGCCGAAACAAAACTGGCGCACCGACGTGCACCCGTCAGCTGTCACGCGAGATCTGTGTTGTACTTAGATCTATGATACTTCGAACGAGCTAAATTTAGCTTGTCTCTAGTTATATTATTAAGCTACTAGACAAAAAACAAATAACTTCCTTTATAATCAAATTCCAAATCTATGGATTTTGAGATCGTTAAACTATCCAGATATAAACTCGTAAGTCACAGAAATTACACTAGCCAAATTGGATTTCGAATCTTCAGAGGCATTACTACATATCTTGGTATGACATTGAGGTTTCAAAAACTAACCACAGTGCAGGATCATAACAACTTTCAGCTACACTCTCAAATACATGCGCATACACACCCATTCACTCATTCTTAATTTGTAACACTAAATTTATTATTTTTTCTTTTAACTGTTTTAAACATGTACCTACTATGTAATAATTGTTTTCTAGTAACCCACAACACAGGGCCACCCTAGTGTGGGGACTAGCGTTATATGAATTCTGTCACAACCCTTTTGTCATAAATAAAGTTTTTATTATTATTATTTTTTTAATAATAATAATAAAATAAATAGTAAATACTTCATTCAATCACACTTCGTTCATAGAATGAAAAAATGCCATAGGAAACATGCTGGCTTAACCTAAGATTCAGTCTCGACTCTAAATGTTACATTCAAAACTATACGTAATGTTCCACCAAATCTGTTTGTGATTGAGTAAACTATTACAATTTTTGGAGACTACATACAACAGTTCTTTCTAGCGAAAACTTTACAGACAAGTTGTTTATTCTTACAGTACAACATTAACAAATTATATTAAGTACAAGAGGCTCCGACAGACGTTGTCCTGCATGATATTTTAAGCGATTAGTATATTAAACGAAGTATGATAGTACCGACTGCAGCGCTATCTGCTGGGCTGATTTGTGAATCTAAACCATCCACGGCGTCACCCAAACGCATACAAAAAATATCATCGCATCTTACATCCTCTTGGAGCACGCATTCTGTCAATGTTATGTCAAACGCCATAACATCAAACAGGTTACATCAAAAAAGTTTGAATTGTATGGTGGTTAAGTATTCTTTAATTTTCTTACTTTCCGCGCAATTTTCTTAACTTTTTCTTTCATAAGAACCTTCTCCTGACAATAACATACACAACAAAATCATAATTAGTGAAATTGGTCCAGCCGTTCACGCGTGATGCCGTGACCAAGGGAAATAGGGATTCATTTTGATATATATAGATTTGTTTGCTAATGAAAGTAAGACTTTCTGCTTTCTTTACTAATATTAACATTTTATAACAAATATTTCTTTATTATATATTACCAATTCCTTGCTCTGTTAATATTAAGAAATATTTATTTGGCCTTAATTCCTCAAATCCAGAATGAGGATGTGTGAGGTTAATAAGATGGTTAAGGAGACATAATTGCTTATCAGTTTGACTCTCAATTATTTCCGTTCCTGACTAATGTGGCATATACACGCAAATGATAATTTCTTTTGATATACATTGAGTGCATAGTCACTTTTATTATTCTTAATCGAGTTCGTGAGAGAAAAAGAACATTCGAGAGAAGGTAGGTTACATAAATAGATTATAAATTACCAGCTTTAAGAGCAACTTTACTATTCTTTACTTTACGTTAAGGAATCCTGGTTGAAATATTACTAAAACTTGCATAAATAAATATATCTTAATTATTCGCATTATTTAAACATTTAATTAAAATCAAGGCAGCCTAAACATTTCCTAAGCCAAAATCTGATTTACATCTGATTATTCGCACTTGTCTCTGTCATCTTAAACCTAGTTCCCAGGCGTCTCTTTGTCTCTAAGATCAATAATTTCCAGACTGATCTTGTAATCCGCCAATTTATCGTCTAATCTAATAACTATGGACCGATTGAATAATACCAGTTTATTGCCCTAAGTGCCTTAAAGGACCTGTAATGGCATAAAGAAATTTTACTACCGTACTTTACAAGCCCGTATGACGCTCGTAAGTAGGAATTTAATTCAAATTATCCGTGACTTATCAACATTTATCTACGAAGTGGAAACGGATTTAAAGTATATCTTAAGTATAAATCGCGGACGACTCATTGGTCTAGTGGTTAGTACCCCTGACTGCGAATCCATGGGTCCCGGGTTCGATCCCCGGCTGAGACGAACATCGATGTGATGAGCATTTGGTGTTGTGCTTAGGTCTTGGGTGTTTAAATATGTATTTATATGTCTATCTATCTATGTATGTTGCCGTTGCCTAGTACCCATAACACAAGCTTCACCAGCTTAGCATGGGACTCGGTCAATTGGTGTAAAAAAAAATAGGGTTTAAACTTTAAATTACATTTTACTGTGCAATAAATGACACGTCTGTTGATTAGCTAATGCTCCGCCAAAATGATTTACGAGAAATAAAAGTCGTTGTACTTAAGAAATTCCTTCAACTTTCACGTAAGGTCTTTGTTGAACTAACAATTTGTTACACAAACATCAATGTATTCAACAATGAAGATAAACATGCAACAAAACATTATATTACCTTAGCGCAAGCCTTTGGTTAACGATAGTACTAAAAATAAGTAAAAACTTCATTATTTTGAACGCGAATTTGATATTTTATTATTTTGAGTATTATATTAGGAATCAGTATTAAAATCACGTAAAATGCACATACTAATATTTCTTTATAATTAATTTTTAGACAAATAAGTTTACCAGAAACAATTTTCACAGTACCTTATCATTTCAGTGGTAGCATAGAGGTCGGATTTTTTCAGTTTATGTTTATGACAAACCCGAAAAAGCAAATTGACTCACACAAATCGAAAATAACATGAACGTTCTCGAAACGAATCGAAAATATCAATTAAATGATTAAGACAAAAACAATAGCGTTTTTATTAATCAACTTTTATTTATTGCTAACGCCACAAGCATCATGATCATCATCATGTAGAGTATGAAAAACAGTAGAATCTAATTAATCTATTCAATTCTCTAAAGATACACGCGAAATCATAGATAATTAAAAAGCTTTATCGAAAATATATCGAAGTACAGAATAACACAATAAGCATTGTCGCAAGCATAATTTAGATATCGACGATCTATCTTACAAATCGGTCCGTGACATCTCTATACAGCTATTCACGACAATGTCCGTTACCAAGTAATCTTCTATCAATATGCAAAGCCTCTAAAGAGATCGCATTCTAGTACAGTTAGGTCTTTATACTTATAAGAATGACTTGATATATGATATACGACTGAATTTATTAAGGCCTCGATTTCTGAAATGGTGATTGGGCCGAACAAAATTTGATACAGATTAACCTTTGAAATACGATACGAACACTAAAAGACAATGTAAAACTAAAAAAAGTAATAAATGAAGTAGTACTCAAGCTAAAACCCGGTAGACTGAGGCTGGTGGGATGGAGTTGTCAAGGACCTCAAAACAGTAGGGGTTCAAAGAGATGGACGCAAGAAGCACGAAATAGATTGCGATGGCGAAATATACTTGAGGATGTTAAAGGGGCTGTTATAGCCATTGATGATGATGATGAAGTCTAGCTAAAGTAAGCCACCACAGACAATAAAAGTACCAATTCTTAAAAGGCGGGCAACGCACTCGCGAGCCCTCTGGCGCGAGAGTTGTCCATGGGCTGAGAGTGTCCATGGGCGGCGGTATCGCTTAACATCAGGTGAGCCTCCTGCCCGTTTGCCCCCGTTTGCTCCCGATGTTACTACACCTTAATTATCTAAGGGATCATTAAAAACACTTTATATATTATATATACAACAACCCAAAAGTACTCGTATATAAACTGACACCTAATCGACAAAAGTTTTTTTGAAATATTAAAACCATAAAGAATCGTCCACCAACAAGTTAATCTTGAATAAAATCGAGATATTTATCGATAGAACAATTGTACAATTAATTTAAATGCCATTTCCCAACTAAAAAACCATTGCACCAACCATCTGACAATTAGACCGATCCCTATAGGTCTATGTACCCTTCACAAGCCTCCAGCGGTGTTCAATTACACCCACGGTTCATTTATTAATACAATACCCATTGATGTTCATAACAAGACTTCATTAATTAGGTCTAGCGATTTCTATTTCTATATTGAATATTATAGTTATAGACAACCGATTCGAAAGGATATCTATTAATCTTTGCTCCATAATGATGCGAGTATATTTATCGAGTTATTTATTAGACTAGAATAGGCAAATAATAACAATTATAGATTATTTAGAATGATTTATATTTTTCTAAATCCATTTTTATTGGGAATGTAATTTTTTTGTATGAACCGCTACAAAAATAAAATACTGCTATAAAAATAGATATAGTTTTAGTATCGCTACTTTTACTACGATTTTATGATGCAATTTGTATAAATTTTTTTATCATTACATTTTTTTCAGCTCATTTGTATAATTTCACTAAAAAACTCACTTCATAATGTACTAAACTGTGATAATGTTTTGGAATAGAGATAGTAACAGAGTCAAATCATCACAACTAATGATATATCACCAATATAGTAGATATTATCTAATAAATCAAAAGCTCTCGTTTTTCATATAAGTAAGCAAAACGTATCAAATATATGATAAATGACTTTAAGTCAACACTCCAATATTTAAATTTTAACGTTCCCCCCCCCACCCGAGCACCCCCAGCCAAATAACCCCGTCAACCATACATCAATGTGGTTTCAGTTCGTAGACGTGACGATTTCGCTGGCGAACAAACGAAACGAAACCTCAAAACTGTACTTCGAGATGTCCCGTTTGCACTCCGCATTTCAATATCGAATTGCTATCTGAACAAAGCAAGACCGCCTGTTTCGTTTCTATCGCAATATTTCTTACCCATTGTCGTTTAATATTACCATTTTCTTCCATTTCTATTAAGTACATTCAATTAGCAAAATCGTTACTTTTTCAACAAGCATTAAATGAACGTTTCAGTTGTTTTCGCGAAATTCACACTGACTAAACTAACGCGAATCATCGTGAGAAACGTCGATAACTGCGTTGAGTCGGAGTTCGCCGCGGACATAGGTGATGGCTCTTGTTTTGCTCAGAAAGCAAACGTTTATATGTGATAAGGTCAGTCACCGGAATTATTGAAGTGAGTAAAAATTATTCTCGATGTATGTTAACGTACCAGTTATTGATTTAATGAGTAATTCCTCAACCTACTTACGCGAGCGACTTTAGTTCGACGTGTGTACCTACGCGTGTCGTCATGCGGCGTGCGTATCGTTTGCGAAATAAATGCGTAAGAGCAGGATATCTTCCGAACGTTAGAACTTTACACTGCAGAGTTTATTTCAAGGAATGTCGATCCAAAATTACTCCCAATAAAGAATTTCGTGGGCTGCTAGCTGCGATTAACGATTTTTCGTTTCGTTTTCAGAATGTCTATAAAGCACTCTGAGACGTCCCAGTCGTCGCTTTGGTTGCACAGATTCTGAATGAAGGATTTTGTGAATCGAACGTGCGCCCAACTAAATAGATAATTCAATGGGAAACACCATGTTTCTCGAATCAAATTCATGTAATAATTCAATATTTTCGGCTTCCATTGTGCGAAATTAACGGTCCTCCGACGTGAACCAGACATCACGTTCGTTTCAGTCGTGACGTCTTGCGATGCGAAACTTCATTACTCAAAACGTCTGCGTCTGTCCCTAGCAGCATTTTCACATAGTTTATGTGAAACAACCGGAATACATTTAAAATACATTGCTTGATTTCTAGGACGTGAATGAAATCTCTTTTATCTAGCTATATATTAGAGCTGAAAACAGTAAACACCGAAATCAAAGTCGAAATGCGTTGCCATCGACCTAGGGAGGTTTTTTTTCGTCGTTTCGCTGCCGCATGCGATTGCGTAGGTGTACTAAAGGCGTTACGCAGTTTGCAAATCAACAAGAAAGTTTAAAAGCTTCCTGTAGCTCCTAATTATGACAAAGTATGACACGCTTAATGTAAAATATAACTTTCAAATATTTCTGTGACAGATGGTGTAAGTTTATGCGTATTCGGAAGCATTCGGATATGTCATAGAAATTACGCGGACTTTCTTTGCGTGAAATACTTTGTCATACATATAGTGAGGCTACTGTTTTGTAAAAAATAAACCAAACACAAAATAATTTCCAATGGATTAAACCTCAGCAGACAACCCCGAGTTATAAATTCCTACATCAATATTGGGACTTGAAAACGTCTGGAGTAGCCTTAATATCCTACCAGGAAGCCCTAGTATAGGAGAAAAACACGTACATAATGTACCTATATATTGCAAGTGATTGCATTAGCACACATCACCTAGTAATGAACAACTACCGCAGACAGCCAGTAAAACCACAGGTGAACATAATTGACTTTTACTTTCCTAAAGGCTTACCAGTGTAAGGATTTGGCTAGAATAAGCCAACAAGTACAATAACTAAATCGTATTTACTTTTCAACGTAAATTGTTGCAACGTATTTTCTCTATTAATTTGTGATGAATGTTTGAATGTTTTCAGTATCCCTTTACTATGTATTTTGTTCAAAATAAACTGTTACAATTCTCCTACTACGAATGGCTACATTAATTAGCTGGTAGATAATAACCCTAGCAGTAACTTAGTATCGACAGTTTGCCAAGTCGTGTAATAGCAGCTCTATGGACAATTAACATCGTCTTTTTAATGGCACAGGAAGAGATTATTCAATTAATTGATAAGGAAGAGTAAAGATGTCTTTAGATAGCAGTCGTCGCTTGCATCAATGTCCACGATTGCCATTTACCTACTGTCTCTTAGACACTGCCTCGGCTCAATCTATTTTATCAATAAACAAGTTTCCAGTTCATATGTGAGTATATTTCTAAGAAAATGAATTAGGTAAAGTATAGTTAATGTCACAGTATACACTACTCAGTAAACATATTATGCATTCTATATTTGTTGTTATAATAGAGGCCAGATAAATTTATTGTGGCATAATTTTCAAACATATAAATTATGTATTTCATCATCAACGATAGATCGTACAGTTCTCGCGAATATTTTACAATAAGCATAGCACGAGTAAATTTAGCATAAAAGTATAAATCATATACTTTCATATCGCAAATTCAAACACGTATGAAAATTCCACTTCATTGACTATGCAAAAGAAACCCCGCGCCAAGCATGAACGTCCCAAATGCATAATTAAACCAGGACGGGATCAACAATGTGTCCAGACAATACAGAGGAAAATAGTCATCAATCACAACCATTATTTATACTATTGATCGGCTCAGATCGGTTACCATAAATTGGGCCACGTACCAGTCAGAGATGGGACGGATTTTTGCTCTTTTCGTGTTTGCGCTCCACTTCGGCAATGTCACATGTTAATATCTTTTTAAAGGCAGTTTCTATACGAATAAAAGCTGTATTTAGATATTTTTATGTTTTTCTATGTCGGTTTTAATAATGTAGATATATAATGTAAGCGATTAAAGTGTACTGTACCAGATATGTCAACAATTTAAAGTTTAATCATTTCTATAAAGTACTGGGGGTTTGTACATAATACGAAGCACTACATAAATGCCAACGAAAGAAACTCACCCTCTCTCAATTCGCTTCACACACGTGTTCACAGCCGAGTTCTCCAGGTCAATAGTGGAGACCAGCTCGTCAACGCTGTCCAGTTCAATTGCTGACACTGTCCTATCAATAACATTGTATTATAGGATACCTAATAAATGATAAAACATTTATTTCGTATGATTTCTAAACACGTATTGGTCGTTTATAACTTAATGTTAAGAAGAAAGAACAAGCGAAAAACAACATTTGATAGTCTACGAACTAAATTTTTTAATACGAATCGCAACTCCTAAATATTATGGTCGTTCTATTACTTAGTAATTAATTATTATTATTAGTTATTTATTAATTTAGTCTTGAATATGATTTAAATTAACATAGCTTGGAACTCGTATGTCACACCGGTATTGTGTTCAGTACATTAGTAATGTAATATATAAAAAATTACGGAGTTAAAGTTCAAACACCCCCTTTACTAATCAATCACAGATATGCTTTCCAAACATGTAAATACTGATTGACATTATGGTTACACATTGATTCGTAATCGACGCTTCAATGATTGATACGACATTCAGGACGTTGACGTTTGAGAATTAATAAATCTCAGCCTCTATATTTAACTAGAAATCCAACATTCTACATTAGAATATAGCCAAAGATGCTAGATAACGCTTCGATATCCACTTTATATTTCATTTTTATTTAGTATCAACATCGCTAAGCTATCTTACATAAATTGTCTCGCTCGAACATTCAGAATATTATGTTTCCAGATGAAAAGCGAGCATAACGGATATAATCGAGTAACCAACCACAAATCAATTACCAGCGATCATTTGTTAATGATTGCGATGTCAGTACTGTTGCGTCTCAGCCCGAGGGCGTGCGGTAGCATGAAACCACGGCGCTATGCAATATTACAGCTCATTAGCGCAGGTGAAACTTAGTTTACAGGCCATTCTAGTGTTGTACCTGGTGACTAAAGGCTATCGAATATTAGCATTATAAGTAATAGATGTTTTTACTGTATGAGGCCTACATATTTAAAACTTCTTGGTACAATTTATTATATTACTATGACAACTGAACAATTTATATCAGAGAAACGATGTGAGAATGATTTCATATAATGGAACAAGAAAAGCTTATTTATTTGGATATAAATATTAAATAACTCTGAACTAGGTACCACTTATACGCCACATAAATATCAATTAATCTGTCAAGGAACAGCATAAAATATGATAAGAATAAGAAAGTTTTCAATCTGTCTTTAAAACATTAATCTATTTTTTTATAGAACATCGGGCAAACGAAGAGCGGTTCGAATCGTCGACGACCAGTAACTTTCCGTGCGGCTTGATCCCTTGGCGTTGCGTAGAGATGTGGGGTCTCTCTGCATCTTCTACCGCATTTACCATGGAGAGTGTTCAGAGGAGTTGTTCGGTCTAATACCTGCAGCTGAGTTTCATCATCGGACGTCAAGGCAAAATACAAAATACCCTCCGTATCACCTCGACGTCCGTCGTTCCACAACTGAGAGTTTTCTAAGGCAGTTTTTGCCGCGCACCACCACTATGTGGAACCAGCTGCCCACTGAAGTATTTCCGAACCAATTATATCGTATATCGAGTATCGAGCCCGTGGCGCGAAAGCCATATGGATCGCCCGTGAATGGCCACCATAACACCATTCACGAGCGAGCAAACCGTATGGCACGACGGCTCAGACCGACCGCACCGTTGGCTTTCCGCATTCACGAGCACGCCGCCTGCGTATGCGCGCCGCGCCAATTGGACTCGGCGCGATGGACTTTCGCGCAGTTGGAATTCCATCGCGCCGAGCCAATCCATTTGGACCGACAGTGTTTTCACATTCATGGACGAATTTTGGATCGACAGCGTGCCAAATGTATCGATGGATCGCCCGTGAATGGCCGCCATTAGAGTCCTTCAAGAAAAGAGCGTACCAATTCTTGAAAGGCCGGCAACGCACTTGCGAGTGTTGTTAAGTCATATGCCGCCCATGGACACTCACACTGCGAGTAGGCTCGCAAGTACATTTGCCGATGTTTTAAGAATTGGAACACTTTTTTCTTGGAGGTTACATTGTATTTTCTTTAGTTTATTATTTAATCAACTGTATCAGATATTCATAAATAACGTGTCGTTATACATAGGTATTTTAGATAAGTATTACTTATCTAAACCTATTAAATTATATACAAAAACAACAAATCGCGCATGCGCTAAAACTGACACTATGCCACAGATAAATAAAAAAAAACTGAAATATGCCATCGACTATCGAGATGGTGTGCTGAATGTCGATGTTTTTGTGCTCTAAATATTATTAAACGTAAAAGAAAATAAAAATATCATGGAGAAATAGTGAAATCAATTTAAATACAGATATTGCGTTTGTTAACTAATTAATAATAGATAGTAATACCTAATTATTAACCGATCACTTTGACCTATATGTAATCTTTTCCGATTCCAATAAGATTACATACTAATATAACGAAAAAGATTTGAGTATGATAATCTATTAAGGCTGCCAAGCAAATGTGATAATTTCATAAGTGAATGCATGTTTCTGTTTTCAGAAAGTTCTAAGAGTCATATGGAGATGATTAAATCAGGTACATTCCAACTTAGGGAAAACTCAAGTTACACCGAAATTGTATAATTATATTACGATACCAAAACCCGGAGTCTTATAGAAACAAAATATTTAGCCGCAGATGAACAAAAATCGTGACTGCAAGGAATAGTCATAACAATATCATCTAAGATAATTATTTTCAAATTACACTTCCAACAGCAATCGCCTAGGCTAACCTTTTTAACATACCTAAATAATTAATCATTAAATATTGAGTAATACCATAAATATTTTCGTATAATTCGAGTTCGTTTTTATATTCTATTATAAAATGCTTGAAATAACAAGTTGTCCACTGCATTAGCAATTACTAACAATTTAAAGTGTTTCAGCATCCGTTCTAATCATTGATGTTCTAATCTATTAATTTCGCTTGAGAAAGTTATTTTCGAACATAAAATAACTTGTTCAAGCTAAATCTATATATTGTTTAGCCTTAGTTTAAAATATAATCATTTGTTACATATTTCTTGTGTCGATTAATTATTTCTTTTATATCAGTGACTATTTTAATTAACTGTTATTTAATTGGTTGGTACCTTTTATCAGGATTTCAATTAATACAAGATTAAATGCATAAGGAAAACGTTGGATTAAACTCTGTTACATGGTATTGATATAAAAAATAGATTACACTATTTTTAGACTATCCATTCACTATTGGCCGACGAAACGTAATCTTTCTTCGATAGATTGGCTACTTTTCCGCAAACTGGACCGCAATAAAGCAATTACGGTACGCAAGCGCTAATATTATTTTTATGAATATCAACTATAAGCTTCGATTAGAAAACTGTTTCCTGTACATTCTATGCATTATATTGACAATAATACTTGAATACAAGTTTCTTACAGTCCTGATAACTTTCCTGGATGAACAGAAAAATCTTTTACATGACATTAACATAGCTATAGATGAGGCTAGTGGGATTGGTGTTCCGCCATTAAAATACCAAGAATAAATGCCCGATTTTTTACTTGTGATTTTGACGATTTTTTTTATATCCCGCTTTAAACAAATAAAAATGATTCAGAACGTAATAGTAATTTCGTAAGAAAACATACTACGTCTATTCTCAAACAAGCTTTTGTAATTCGTAATTAATTACCCAAACGTTAGGTCGTATAAATATTTGTACAGGGTTTTATACACATGAGGAATTTGGATTGTTCAAAGGTTCCAACTCTCACCCATAACATTTGTTAATTATGAACGCCAATATCCACCACAGTAAAAGGTGCACGTACCATCTCAAATTTTCGTTTGCGATTCAAAAAATTCAAAAATCATTTAAAAATAAAAATAAAAGTACATATGCATTACAATGTGTTAGATTTGGGAACCCATTTAAGTAAGAAATACCTGTGTCAGGGTTCCCAGCTCCCCCCCAAGGTCCAAGCCTTGACGTGGCGGGGGGGCTCTAGTACTTGGAGTGCAAGCCAGCACTTTAGGGAAGCCGATTGGACCGATGGGAAGGTTCTCAGTAGGCTTCTTTAAATAGAAGAAACTTGATGAACAACAGGCGCGTGAAGCACGTAGAAGTAGTGTTCTTTGAGGGAAGGTGTGCGTCATCTATTTTCGCACGTGGGATGGCCGGCTTGCAAAGCCAGCGTTTTTGGTGTATCATGTTATCTGGGGTGTAAGCCAGCACCTTGGGGAAATGTATGGACCGAACTTTTGTAGTAGCCTTTAAAGGCAAGAGGTGCGTTTTATTGCGTACGTGGGATGGCCAGCTCGTATAACTGGCGTTTGTGAATATCAAGAGCATTGCTCTTGGCACACTGTATTTGAAACTTGTGGAGTTGCCAGACTTCCATAGATCACGACCCCAGGTGGCGAATAGGGGTCCTCGCACTCGCCCGCGGGGGTACCGGTTGGACTTCCGACATCCAACTGGCGTGGACCAAAACTGGTGGGCTCAGGGCGTGCCCCCGGTTCAATTTTTGAATCGGTAACGACCGGTGTTGAGCGCATATTTTTGCGCTGAGTTGGTGAAGAGCTTGCGTGTCTTTTTACATGTGTAATGCTCAGTAGCTTCTGCATATTGTAGATGACCTTCTAGGTCAATGGCGCGACGGATCTGGTGACTGCGATAAGTAGTTTCTGGGTGGGTTTCGACTCTCCGTCGGGCAACCTGTTACCTCCGGCGTGTGTCGTTGTCATGTCTAGCGGCATGCTTGTGGCCAGGGGGGCTTGCCTTTATTGGCCGGCCCTGAGAGAAAGGAAAATCTCAATAAAAAACCCTTAAATTCCCGACATTGGGGCGCCTTGTAGGTTTTGCGCGGTGTCGGTTACCTGTATTTACAGGTGGCTGGTGAGTAAAGTCAGTCGCTAGGGGCCATCCCTCGGATACCACCCGTCCTCCGAGTGGTATAAGGGTTACCTAGGTGCAGGGGGCACCACCTGGGTGGACTGTGTATTTCCCCCATGGAAAATAATTTATGAAATGACAACAATAAATAATCTAATAAACAAAAAAACCAAATCAAAAGAAGATGTTAGTGTGGAGATGCCGTGTGATGCGGCTGAGCAGGAGGCTGGAGTGGCAACGGCGGGCGATCAGTTTGTTTTGCCAGCGCCCCCAGTGATATTATGTTGGAGTGCCCTGAGATGTCGGATTCTTCCACATACTCAGGTGTTGAAGCAAGGGAGTCTTTGACAGTTTCATCGCGGTTTTGGAGCTCCCGGAAGCGTTTCAGAGAAGTCGCTGACACTGATTCAGATATCGCAAGAGAGGCGACTTCAAAGATAACGCGGCGTAAAGGCAGAGGTCGGCCATCCACTAAGGGCGAGAATGTGGATCCGGTTCCTGCTGATAAATCTGCCAAGTTGAAAGAAACTAGAGCTGAGAAAAAGGCTCGCGAGGAAGAAGAGCTTTTGGCCTTGGAAATTAAAGCTCGAGAAACACAATGTACTCTATCTTCTGTCTTGGTGTCGGAACAGGGCGAGGATATGTCATTGGATTTAGTAAAGAGGATTGAGGCTAGCCTGGGAGTTGTTGAAAAGGTCGCCACAAAATCGTCCAATATCAAAGGACAATGGGTCCATATGACTAAAAATGCCATTGCGGACATGCGGAAGGATATTGGGGTGCTTGCTAAACGTTCAGTTTCTGAGGAAACTCGATCTCTGCGTGAAGACAACGAGCGCCTCAAAAAGCAAATTGAGATACTCCAGCAGGATATGACGGATCTTCGGAAACATGTTGGAGTTAATTCAAAGGAGCCATCGCTCACTCCTTCTCTCCTCGAGGAGTTTGAGGCAAATCTGATGCGCCGTATCGGGGATAGATTAAATGCACGGTTTGAGAGTCTAGAGCCTAGGCTTAATCCTGCACCTGTATTAAGGCCTTCTCTAGCCGCGGACCGACGCAAGGTCGTTGGGCCCCCTAGATTTGAGTCAGGTCAATCCCAGGATAATAGACAGGTGAATAGTAGAAGCTTGGTTCAAGCAGCATCTACTGCTTTGCCCCAAGGACCATCCTCTATTTCAAAAAAGAAGAAAAATAAAAGAATTGCAGGAGAGGAAATATTGGCCATTGAAAAGGTATCTGCTATTACTCAGCCCTCGCCTCTGCAATCGGCTTCCAACCTTTCTAAGGAACATTGGTTGATTGTTGGGAAAGGAAAGAAAAGGAAAAGGAAAAAAAGGGAAAGGTCAGGTGCTGTGTTAGCTCAACCAACTGTAACAGGTTTTCAGGCACCAGTTAAAAAGCCAAGACTGCGTACTCCCCGAACAGCTGCTGTTGTTGTAACTGTTCCGGCGGAAGTTCAGAAAAAAGGCGTAACATATGCGGAGGCTATTAAAGAAGCGAAAGGCCAGATTAGGCTAGAAGAGTTGGGAATTGAAGCAGTTAGGTTTAGACGTGCCGCAATTGGTGCTGCCATTATACAAGTCACTGGTGAAGGTGGAGGAGATAAAGCAGATGTTCTGGCTAAAAAATTAAGGGAGTTGTATGGTACGAAGGGCATCCTTGTATCGAGGCCTGTTAAATCTGTTGAAGTAAGAGTATCAGGCTTAGACGATTCTGTTACTGCTGACGAAGTAAAATTAGCTGTGTGTAAAAAGGGGAGTGCTCATCCGATCATGTTAGAGTTGGTGAAGTTCGTCAGGATAAGTCAGGTCTCTTTGCGGTGTGGGTGAAATGCCCGGTGGAAGCTGCAAAGAAATTGTCTGAAGGTCGTCTGCTTGTAGGCTGGACTTCAGCTAGGGTGACGGTGCTGCAGCAACGAGAACTTAGGTGCTTCCGCTGTTTGTAAGCTGGTCATGTTGCAGCTCGTTGTACGGCGGAAATAGACCGTAGTAAGTCTTGTTACCGGTGTGGCCAGCCAGGCCATCGTGCTTCTGTTTGTTCATCCAAACCGCAATGTCCTCTGTGTATTGCGGCAGGTAAAACAGCTGATCATCGACTGGGGGGGAAAGCTTGTACGGCTCCCAGTCAAAAGATGCCGAGAAGATTCAACACGAAGGTTTCAGTAGAACCAACCTTGAGCGGTGACATAATGGAGACCCAAGAAATTGTAATAAGTTAGTATGGATCTACGCTTTATTCAATCTAACCTGAACCACTGTGCAAGTGCTCAAGACCTTTTAATTCAGAGTTTGACACAGTGGATCGTTAATATAGGGATTGTTTCAGAACCATACATGGTTCCAGATAAAAACAACTGGGTCGGTGACCGTGATGGTCTTGTTGCGGTTTTTATAAATGATGTCAACTTGCTGTCAGTTGCTTCTACAATGCAGGGTAGAGGTTGCGTTGCTTTAAAAATTGGCAGAATTGCAGTTATTGGTGTTTATTTTTCCCCAAATAAAACGCTTGCTGAATTTGAAACGTTTTTGTCCGAACTGGGCTGTCTTGTTTCATGGTGTCGACCCCTCGATCTTATAGTCGCTGGAGATTTCAATGCTAAATCTACAGTGTGGGGTCTCCAGTATCTGATGAACGTGGTGACGCTTTGTTGGATTGGCTAGCAACTCAAAATTTAGTGTCACTGAATCGGGGTAATGTTCAGACTTGTGTACGTATGAATGGTGGCTCTATTGTGGACGTTACTTTTTCAAGTCCTGCTCTTGCAAGTCGTGTTTATGGATGGAGGGTGTTGTCAGAAGTTGAAACTTTATCGGACCACAAGTACATTCGTTTTGATATCCTCGATTCCACTGTAAGCTTACCGGGTCCTGCTCCATCTGAGATAGGTCCTAGATGGTCCCGAAAAAATCTAGACAAAGATGCGCTTACCGAGGTATCCTTAGTAGAAGCTTGGAATCCCAAACCTTCAAATTTTACAATTGATTCTGAGGTAGAATGGTTTAGGGACTCACTGACTCGTATCAGTAACGTTGCTATGCCCCGGATCGGTCCCATCTCACCCAAGCAAAGCGTCTATTGGTGGTCATCTGAACTAGCCCGACTACGAGTGGAGTGTGTTAAGGCGCGTCGCCGTTACACGCGTTTTAGAAGAAGGCATCTCAGTTACCGTGATCCGGACGAAGAGGCAAGTTTATATACTTCTTATCAAGAAGCAAAAAGGGCTCTTCGGTTGGAAATAGCTGAAGCAAAGGATAGGGCATGGAAGGAGCTCCTGAACTCTTTGGATCGTGATCCTTGGGGGCGACCGTACAATATTGTCATGAGTAAACTCCGTCCCTGGAGGCCGCCGCTAACATCCACAATGGAGCCGACGTTTCTGGGGATGGTTGTTACATCGTTGTTTCCTTGTGATCCTACTCCTTTTATTAATGTTGACTTCGATCATTCAGAGGATATTCCTGAGGTGTCAGAGGGTGAGTGGGGGTGAGGGGCTGGTGTTTTTAAAATTCAAAACAAAAAACCGCTCCTGGTCCAGATGGATTGCATGGAACGGTTTGGGCGCAATCTCTTAATAATGGCTTATTTAAAAGATTTCGAGATCTCCTTTCTGATCTTTTGAGGAAAGGCATATTCCCTAATAGCTGGAAAGTCGGACAATTGCTTCTTCTTAGGAAGTTCGGGAAACCGGTAGATTCACCTTCGGCCTATCGACCTATTGTTTTACTTCCTGAGGTGGGCAAACTGTTTGAGCGAATAATTGTCTCGCGCCTCGAGAAGCATCTTCAGATTATTGGTCCAAATCTGTCTGATACTCAATTCGGTTTTCGGCGTGCTCGCTCTACAATTGACGCTTTAGCTAAGTTAAGGGACTTGTGCGAAGAAACTGTCTCTGGGGGTGGGGTTGTGTTGGCGGTTTCGCTAGATATTGCGAATGCGTTCAATACTATTCCCTGGAGAGCGATTATGGATGGTCTCCTTTATCATGGTGTGCCTGTGTACTTACGTCATGTAGTAGGAACTTATCTCTCTGATCGATCGATCATTTATCCAAGTCGGGAAGGTTGGAGATGCTATCAGGTTCGATGTGGAGTTCCACAGGGGTCTGTTCTTGGGCCCCTTTTGTGGAACATTGGATTTGATGCTGTCCTTCGAGGTAGACTGATGCCAGGAGTAGGTTTAATATGTTATGCTGATGATACACTTGTGACGGCCAAGGGATGTAATTATCAGGAGGCGAGTTTGTTAGTTACTGCTGGAGTGGAAGAAGTAGTGACTCGTATAAGACAACTTGGTCTTCGAGTCGCTCTACAAAAATCAGATGTCATATGTTTCGCTAGGAGGTCACCACCTAGAGGCGCTGAGATAATAGTCGATGGTGTTCATATGGCATTAAAGTCGACGTTGAAATACCTCGGGTTGGTTCTTGACGCCCGATGGACTTTCAAGGCTCATTTTGCTGCCCTGGAACCCAAGCTTGATTCAACTGCAATGGCATTGGGTCGTATAATGCCAAATATCGGTGGGCCAGGCGGGGGCTGTAGGCTCCTTTATGCTGGAGTGGTGCGTGCAAAGGCGCTTTATGGGTGTCCGATATGGGCGGATAAGTTGTCTTTTACAACAAGGCTTTACTGAGACGGTCACAGCGTAAAGTTGCCATAAGAATTGCTAGGGCATACCGTACCGTATCCTGTGACGCGGCATGTGTCATAGCCGCCACTCCGCCTTGGCATTTGGAAGCTTTGGCTTTGGGTGAAATTTTTTGGAGAAGAGCTGAAGCCAGGAGTGGTGGTTTTGACCCACCTCTGGAGGTAGTCAAGGTCTGGAAGGAGGAGTATCGCCGCCTAATTTTGCTAGAATGGAGGGATGAGTTAAGTGAATGTCGGTTTGGTTTACAAACCGTTGATCTTATTCGTCCCTTCTTGAAACACTGGGTGGACCGACGGTGGGGATCGCTTTCCTATCGGCTCGTTCAGGTTCTCTCTGGGCATGGATGCTTTGGGAGTTACCTGCATCGAATCGTTGGAAGAGAGGCGACACCTGCTTGTCATCGTTGTCACTGTAGAGAGGATACGGTGAGGCACACTGTTGAGGAGTGTCCGGCTTGGGACGGCTTTCGCTCGGTCCTTGCTGATAGCATTGTTGGCAATCTGTCGCTTCTACTAATTATCCAAAGAATGGTGGAAGCTGACAATGACGGCCCCTGGAATGCCTTCAAGGCTTTTTGTGAGGCCGTCATGACTGAGAAAGAGAATGCGGAGCGTCAGCGCGAAAATAATTCTGATGCTCCGCCGGTAAGAAAACGACGACTGGGGCAGCGACGCCGTGCTTTCGCACGTCTGCCCTAAGTTAAGATGCTGATGATTTGTTCGTGGGAGGAGTCACGTTGATATTGTGGCATTCGCGTTTTGGCGGGGGTAAGGATAGGGCACAGCTGTTACCTGCCTCTGCCCTTTGGCGAGCCGAAGGCATCCGTCAGGTTTTAGTGGGTAGGTGTGTAAATATTATGTCTGAGTCCCACATAATCCCTGCTGGAGTAAAATTCAGCAGGGATATGCGTAAAAGCATTTCCTGACGTTTAAAAAAAAAAAAAAAAAAAAAAGGGTTCCCAGCTCGTCCATAACAAACTTAAGTATAAAGTTTAATCATATAGGTAACACATTGTACACTTATGATCGTCACATATTAGAAGTATACATAGATTTGTGATAGCGAATTCATTAATAAGTACATTGTCCCACCAGTGGCTGTTAGATTGCGACATTTGGAAAATACGTTGTATACCAAGTTGCATATATGAATTAAAACAATAACATTGGATAATTGATCCATACCTATCGTATTAGGTCCATTAAAATTTATAGCTCCAATGGATTGAAGAGCATAGATATCCCTTTAAAAAGGTTTTAAAAACTTGTGTAAAAATTAAAAAGGTTTCCTCTCTTAAGAATTACTTTTGTTTAAAAATATTATCATTTATGTTTTAGCCCTAGTATATCGCTGTCTATGCAATCTTAGCATTCCTTCGCAGTCAATTGCTTCTCGATTCATCGATGCCGGTTCCCCTTTAACTAACATATACGATGTTCAATTACACGCCTGTCTCGTTACAGATAACGTTCGTATTATGTGCTCTACATCTTAGACTCGGATTGAAATTCTACAAACTTCCTACCATTGACTGTTTACCAATACCAATCGAACGACTTGTTCATTAAAGTATTATATGTTAAAAGTTCCTAAAATATTATATGTTAATTGTATTCGAGTATTTACAGGTCATACTAGTTTATACATATGCAGCAATCTTAAAGCTTAAGCTTTATCCCGATAGCATCGAAAGTATTTTATCTATACACATCTCTTTAAAAAACAATTCATTACACTTTCGTGGAGCAAAAAACCTCAATCGCTGCAGGTGTGAGAGCCAGACATGGTCACTGCCGCTTCTAGAACATCGTAAATCAAATTGTGCCGACACTTTCGCCTTTGTAACTTTTCTTAATCGAAATGGCCGAGAAATGTCAAGCTTGGCGATGTACCTACTGTACTTCAATCCCATATTTGTGAGCAGGATGTCAGCGAACACACCTGCTCCAAAAAGATTTCTAAAACATACGTCTTAGAATTTAGATTATAGACATCGCTATATATTGTAAACCTTGACAAGAAAACAAAGATGTTAAAAATCTTTTGAATTGTGAATATTATGCTTAGAAATTACACGAAAAATAAAACATTATAAGGAACCGGAGTGGCGTTTAACGAAAAAATATAATAAACCCAAATTATTCTAGTTGAATATAACAAGGTAAAAAACTATTCAAACAACCTCTCATTTTTTAACCACAACCAATCATCAATCAATCATTATTTGCAATACAATTTCCGCATTCCCGTTGGCTACCAGGAGCGCTGACGTGATGAAGAGTAGGTCTAGCGGAGCATGTAATAGCCGGCAGCTTCCGCGAGGGTGCGTCTCCATTGTCTAAACCACCGCGCCCGTGCGTAACTATCAACAGTTTATCTACCTCTACAAGTTTCTTATGTCCTGTCACGCGCAAAAAATCCTCGTTTTATTATTCGAAGACTGGCATTGTCAAAATCTACGTAATGCATCATACATTTCCCTCGTACCTGTGAGTAACATGTGAGCAGTGCTGTTAGCCTAGAGAGCAGTCTGTCAACCCTAAGACCGTTAGTGTGACCGGTGTTATTTTTATATGAGCAATAACATTTGCTCAAAAAACTGATGGCGTCTTTCGCGTAAAGAAGAAATATCCATAAAACATTTAAGGATTTTACTTAAATTCATACAAAAAATACCATAAACATCTTTTAGAAAAGACATTAATTAACAAAAATAAATTATAAATAATTTACTATTGTAATATCTACAAATTACATTATAAACTATGACTCGATGATTATCTTTTAAATAATGTTACAGTATTTTTAAATTTACAACGAAAACGCCACAGAAATTAGAAATTAATCAAAGGCAAGAATCACCAATGTAATAATATAGGTAATAGTTAATAGATTTAGAATGTAAGGATAATAAATTCGGCGAACGTTGCAAATATGTTGTTATATGGAAAGTGTTAGTAGGTGTAGTAAAACACAAAGGTAAACAATTGTTAAAACCCCTTGTAAATGCATCAGTGCGTGGAAAGCTTGACTGGCTTCAGTATCGACCTGCTGCGTATCTGGTTACCTCCTGCCATATTTAAGCTCCCACTAATCTTATTAAGTGAATAGGCTCAAGTATAAGCGATGGAAGGGATACTAGCTTTCGTTCAAGGCTTGCCGTTGAAGATTTAATTAGCCTAACTGGTTAATATTTTCATTAATAGATAGATATTTGAGAAATATTTATTTATAATACCTACATGCAAATAACATGATACATAGCAGTACCTTAACACAGATTCACGCAAACGTTAATTTGGACTAAGCCAAAGGATACAATTCTATTGTTCCACTCCGTCTTTCCTTTTACAATGGTATAGCAAGTGCGAGTCAAATTATCAAAGAAAATACTGCAACGTTGCTGTTACTTGTTTCGCAACACTATTAAATTGCCCGGGCATTGAATATAAACACGTAGACGCAAGACAGTTGACCCTTTTTAGTAACAACTAACAAATTCATTGTTCTGTTACACATATATTTGTGCTAGGAACAAATAACAAAGCTAATGAAGTCCTTCGCTGCAAACTATAGTTACTTTCCCGAGGCTTTATTCGCGTATAATGTGTACGCTATTATAGAATTAGCATCCATGAAAATAGGATATATGAATTATTTTTTTCAGGGATTCCGTAATTTATATATAATAATTATGACATATTTCAAATTAATTATGATATCAGTTTTGATAAATTCCTTATTTTCTTACTCTCTTAGTACATTCTAATTCTGTAGTAAGTACATCGCATACCATTTTGTCCTTTCGCGATAATGTAATATGTAGATATAAAAAGCGTACCTATTCTGAATAATATAAAAATGGATGAATTTTGGTTGTATTTATCGGTTACCCATATCGATACAGTAATTGTTTTAACATTTAACAATACTGGCGTTTGCCTTAATTGGTAGTAGCACTAACGCCTACATGCTTTTGTGGTACAATTCTACTACCTACACATTCAATTAGATGCGACAAATAACTATACACATTTTATACTTATCATAGCGCCATATATGGCATTCCAAATACAGTGCAAGTTGGTCTCTATAATACAATATAAAAACCAACTTTATAAAAACCAACTTTTTAAAAACCTTACTTTCACTAAACATAGAAAACCACCATCTTGATTAATTTGACAAGTTATAATTATTATAATCACTTATCTACTGAGCTGTATATAGCTGAGAGGCGAAAATGTGCATTACTTATGAAAAAAAACTAATAACTTCGGTTGAAATATAATTAAATAGTACTTACTTTGCTATAGAGCTCCTTGAATCCTCTGGTAGCCCGACAAATATTATAGAAGAGGACATCTGTATAAAAAAACACTTTAATATGCACTTGTAATTTAGAAGAATAATTGAAACACGTCTACTTTAGATTTAAAACCATGAAAGCATATAATTAGTATGTATTAAAATATTTAATAGATGATACAAACTGTTAATTTTTTTAAACAAATCTATCAAAGTGACATAAAAAAAGAAATAGTTTGTGTGCCAACCAATGGTACAATGAATATTATAGTGCACTAGATGGTACAAATTTTATAATATATATTCCGCAAATTTCGTAAGATCAGTGCCAGGTCTGACTGTCGCAGTATAAACTGACTCTCCATAATTATTTTAATGTTTATAAATCAGTAAGTGGGTGTTCATACTTTGGTTATAGTTAGTATGGACCTTGTATAAGATAAGGCGTTTTTTTTAAATAGTTGTTCTTAAACATAGTATGTAGTTATAATTTTATATTGTCTGATTTTCGTGAGTTATATGGAAATTTGTAATAAATATTTTAACAGGTATGGGATTTCTAGGCAAGGAAAAAAATAAGTCGAATTGTAACCTCCTCCTTTTTGTTTAAGGCGGTTACAAACTAAATAATTGTACCTGAACCCTTAAGCGCAGATATTAATCATACCTACGTAAAATCGAGTATTTACCGATGAAGTTAAATAACCAATTTACTTTCAGATATATAACGTATTTTATTAAGAAAGAGCAAGTGGGGAGTAAGGGGAAAACGGAATAACCATCATGCCCGGCCCAATTGGCATCCTCACCTGCACGAGCGATACTGCGGCGGCTCCCTGCTAGATAACGAAGGAGGCTGTGGCGACCGCCCAGTGACGGTATAACCTCAAACGTAGTAGGTAAAGATATTGGGTCTGACCACAATCTAGTGGTTATTTGCCTAGCTGTCGAATGTTTTAATGAACAGTGAAGTCAATTCTAGAACTAGAACTATATGTAAACTTCGTTCTAATCTGCTTCATCTACATGTCCTGAAATATGAACGAGCCTCAAACAAGCCATAAATAATATTTACACTAAGTTCTTTCGACCAGCGACAACAACAAAGAGGCAGGAATTGATGAGTGATTTCATTATACAGCTAATGGAAGAACCGAAATTGTGTAAAAATATCGTATCTCACCGCTATAAGGAGCTCGATAATCATATCCGAAAATAAATTAAGAAGGCTCGCGATACGCATTACAAAAATAAGTGAGAAATCATAAAAGAACTGCACAACCAACACGATAGTTTCAATGTTTACAAAAAAAAAAAAAATTTTGGATCTTAATTGCAGCAATTTAACTAGCCCAGCCGATACAAAATGGCAGCTACTTCTTAGGCCAAGAAAGATTGGATTGGAGTAAAAATGAAAAATGTTTATAGACCCAACAAGACACCTCGCAATGCCGTTAATAGTCAATGACACTGGTCCAGCCATAATAAAAGCAGAAATTTTACATGCGTTAAAAATAGCTAAATTGGGTTCAGATAACATCAAAGTCAAAGTCAAAATCGTTTATTCATATTGGTAACACAATGTAGTGTACATTACACGTAGATCTTAACCACTCGGTTGGGAGGTCATCTGTGACCTGTGTCATAAATGTGATTATATAATTGTTTGAGCAAGTCTATGTTATTCCCTTCCAAGAGCTTAACGACCTCTACTTCGAATTTCGATGTACAGCTCCTTACAAACATTGTGTAAAACAAAAACTTGGCGATTAAAAAGAGTGGCGGAGAGTTTATTGCCAGTTCTTCTCTTCCGTTCTACGCCCTTGATTTGAGAACTGGCAGTAAATGTAAAATTAGAAGCATTTAATGTATATTTCTTTTTTGACGTTCATAAGTGTACATTGTGTTACCTATATGAATAAATGATTTTGACTTTTAACTTCCAAATATAACTAAAAATTTAACTTGGAAACAAACAGTAAAACAGCGCTCCGTGGGCAATTTTTAAACTATATTTAAACTTCGTTCCGGTAGTTGGTAACACCACAGCTTGACGTGACCACAGAACAAAGGTGCTCAAGAGGACGTGACGTCTGATTAGTGACGTCCATTTGTGTTTTGACGGCTTCATATTTCAGAGAACTTATTTGTCGTTGAAATTAAAAAATGCATTAAAACAATTATCGTTTCTTGTGTACTTATTAATGAAAAGTGTTGTAATGGTTTAAAAATGTTGAATCAAACGTCGACTGAAGCACTGCTATCAGCAGCTTACGTTGAGAATTACTTGGATATCGTTGATAATCTTCCAAATGATTTGCAACGACATTTATCGCGTATGCGAGAATTAGATGTAACATACAGAGGTAAAACTCGTAATAAATTTAATAATCTGATGCCTTATGGGCTTATTTTATGATTCTTCTATCGTTTAAACTCGTATTCAGCAAGTAATTCAACAGCGTACCTGTTGTGTTGACATACTGTTTTGCACCAATAATAGACGCGTGATTTTATGTTCGCTGTTTACTCTAGATAGCCATGGACAAAAATAACTTATAACTTGCTATTTTTACTCAAATTCTTAATGTTAATAGTTTTTTGCAAACAATAATAATTTATTAGTTTGAATAAACAATATAATAATTTGACTTATGAATTACTTTTAAAGTAACAATATGTTATTAGAATGTCTGAGAGATGCAGAGGCACACCTAGCAGTATGTATTGGTCTTAATACAGAAGAAAGAAGGCGTGGTAGGGCAGCTCTGAGATTACAAGCCGCCCTTGTTGCAGCACAAGAAATAGGAGATGAAAAACTGCAAGTTGTTCAACTTTTGCAGGACCTAATTGACAACAAACAAAGATGCCTAGATGCAGATCATAAAAAATTGGGTGAGTACCTAATTTACATTATAATTCTAATGAAATTTATTTAATGTATATGATATCCTTTCAAGAGATTTTACAAAAAAATTGTAAACTTATGTTTCTTGGTTATAGACATGACAATTTATTCATTAGTTTATCTGATCTGAAGCAATAGCTTTGGTAACAAGCATCCTCAGAAAATCCAAATTCATAATCTGGTCTTCATTATTTTAGTGTCATGTTTAGAAGTCAAAACAAATGGGGCTGTAAAAGAGGAGCCAACACAAAACACAGAGACCAGATCAATTGAGAAAGAAACTAACTCACTGCAGACACAGCAGCAGACTGTACCTCCACCACCACCTGAGCGGAATACTGAAAAAGATAAGGATAAGTCTGAAAAAGAGAAAGGAGGTATGATGTAACTATGTTTAAGTAAAAATATAGTCTTATAACTCAGTGGGGCCTGACTTTCTAGGTCTGTTTCATTGCTTAATGATCCTTTGTACAGCCCTTTGAGCCTCCAAATTAAAGAAAAATCCTAATTTAAAATTTATTGAAAATATTTAGGTGAACGTTGGTCAAAGAGAGCTCGCCGGTCCCGTACAACAGCAGGTGCTGCTACTGATGGAGCTGACTCCAGCGAAAGAGATAGTGAGCGACACACTCACAGCACTCATAAGAAAGGTATAATGTAATTTTATTATTGAAATATAGATATGTATTCCTTTTTTCGACATTGGCTACACCAACTTACTACACATACTTTTCACAAGTATACATATAGGTATATCAAGCCAGCCAGTTTGAGTAACCAATTGTTCCATTATCGAGAACTAAAATCAAAATTAAATGTTAGTAGTATCTTAAAACAATTTAGTGAACAAATTTTCACTAATTTAAAAAAAATATAAATATCTAAAAAATAACCTTCTTTAGGTATAGGCAAGAAGAAAAAACGTAAAGCGCGTCAAGCAGCTCAGCGTTCTGAGACACCACCTGAAGAAACCGACGCCATAGACCCTGATGAGCCACGGTACTGTCTGTGTGATCAGATATCTTTTGGAGAAATGATTCTTTGTGACAATGACTTATGTCCTATTGAGTGGTTCCATTTCTCATGTGTGTCCCTCACAACAAAACCAAAAGGCAAGTGGTTCTGCCCAAAATGCCGAGGAGACAGGCCAAACATCATGAAGCCCAAGGGACAATTTCTAAAGGAGCTTGAAAGGTATAATCGAGAGAAAGAAGAAAAAGCATAGCATATACTGTTTGGTTAGTGAGGTTGTGATATTGTATGAAGAGCACAGTTACGTTTGTAAGATGTTTCAATGCATAAATAAACTATGGGTACAACAATAGTGACAGAACATGCTGTTTTAAAAGAGATTTTCATTAATGATTTATGTGCAGCAATAAATAATTAAATTTTTCCACAATAATTGTAATTTTCTTAAACCAAGGATATTTGTAAAATAATTTGATTCCCAAATTTCTTAATGTAAAGCCTTATGAAACATTAGCTTGTAAAAAATATTTTGCTACTTAAACCTACGCGGCCTTATAATACGTGGGCTAAGCACTGTTCTTGTTACCATGGTTGCCATTTTTTTACATGTAATAACGAAACGATGGTAACAAACACGTTACTATGTTTAGTCCATATTTTATAATACTGCAAATGATTTATGTTGATGAAAATAATCAATTCTCAGTAAGTTTTAAGATGTATAAAACAGTATTTCAGAATAATATACAACTACTATAATAATTGTTTAGACTAAAGGCAGCTGGAAATTTATTTCAGTGCAATGATACTTAAGAGCATAATAATATACATTGTTTATTTATTTTATTAAAAATTAAATTCTTATAACTCATTCCTAAGTGTACCTGAGCCTACAACAGATCAGATTCAATATTATTTTATATGTATGGTAAATGTTGACAATTAATTTCAAATTATTAATATACTATATATATATATATATATGACTAATTTCGACATAAAATGTTTAATAAAGTATAATGTTCAAATCTAGCTGATCAAATCTCATTTTTGATTTACAATCAAAGCACAAAATATAGTATTTAATATTAGAAATCTTCACAATGAATTTGATAATGATGTATATACGTGGTGAATCAACGTAAATGTGGTAATGTGATTCCATTAAGTGCTCTTTGGAAGTTTGCTGTGTCAATGAAGTACAGCGTTTGCGCATTTATGATAAAAATTCAAGCCCAATGTTATGTTATTGACTCCAAACGTAATTAAATGATATGACATCGAGCAATATGTATAGAATATTCCTATAATTAGATAATGAACAGATTAATTTTGTCATTTTAATATAAGATTTAATTTATACATATACTTTGTTTCAATTACCACCTTTTTTTTGTTTAAACAGGAATGTGTTATCGGGTTTCTTATTTATCATATCATCTTCTTCTTTTAGTGCCTCTCCATTACTGGAGGTTGGCCGTTAGTATCTTGAAGCAACTCCGCAGTTGCAATACCCGTCCACTCCCTAACGTTGCAAAGCCATGACTTGATCATATCATATGGGGGGATATTTACACAAAAATCATTTTAAGGTGTGTCCTATAGGATTTAAAAGTACATGTTTAATGCCTTTTAAAATAAAAAAACATTATATTGAATTGTTTTTATTGAGTATACAATCCGACTAATAACCATGCAGATTATACATAATATAAATAATACAAAATTCAAGTCTAAAATGTTCTATAGAGATTCTATTATGCTAACAATAAAAATCATTGAAGGCTGATGAAGAATATAAATTTATAAAATATTGTAATGGCTTTTATATTTCCGACTAGATTTTACTATTTACTTAAATATTGCAAGTTGTCTCAATATTACAAAGAAAAAATGTTCAATAGTGTTTTGTTATAAATTAATTTGTCTATTTAATCTATATGTTAATGGCACATTGCACAACGCACGGCACGGAGAAGGCAAAACGAAGAATGCATGGTTTGATGAATTTAAATCATCTTATTTACAATGTATATAAATCAAAGAAAAGTGTGAAGAATCTAATATGAACTTTAAAGAGGTTATTTATTTTCCTTACTTTGAAACAAATTTCCAAGTGAGCAACACTGTTTTATAGCGAAGCCATTTGTCAGAATTCAGCATGTTCCTTTTTTAATGTCAATGTCATATGTACTCCTCAAAATGTTTTCTAAAAATCTATCATATTATTTTTAAACCGTAATCGTGCTTAACTATTTTTTTATATTAACAATATAAACAACGTATTTTTTTATATCAATATACGTTGTTTAGTTAAAAAATATTTCTCGTTTTGCATTCTCATATCATAAATTCATAAAAACTAAGATCACACAATATTTTGCACCAAACTAAAACTCGCTTAGATTCATATAATAAATGCCGCTACGCAAAAAGCAATGATTAATAGAAGTTAATTAAAATCCTATAGATATACTTTTTACTAAAACAAAAAAAGGCAAGACTTTTTAAAACGCTAAGTACAATTATAACGACCCTACATAGAAACTTCAAACATGTTCACATGATAATTCCAACTCGTAGGTTTATCTTCATTTATTTAATTAGTGAATTAATGAAAATATTCCACATAATTTTTCATTTTAAAGAAAATAAAGGAAAACGATATTTAGAGTACTTAAGTTAAGAATTATCTGAGTGGAGCCGTTTATAAGTAATTTGTGACGGTATATGACACAATTTGAACACAACGCTAATACATTATATTACATTCTAATGATTAAATATGATATACTTTTATTTACAACTTGTTTTCCATAAATGTTTATGCATAAAGTCAAATTATAAAATTATATTTTTAATACAATGTGACTGCAATAGATTAATTATACTTAGTATAACACATATACTATTATTTATTTAGGCCCGTGTTCTATGTAAAACGTCAGGGTCATTCAATGTAAAACATAGACGAAACGATTGCTCGCATTTTAGTATTGCGTCAACGTAAACGATGGATGGCATCGCGTGTCTGTGATTGGCTAGTTGTTTCTAAATTAGACTATCAAACGGGTTGGAGACTAAATTCTATAGAAAATTCTTACAGAACTTAATTTTTATGACATTTGCAATAATCTATATAGGTAATAGGTATTTAATGTAAAATACATTATAACATCATAGGATCTCATTTTTTAAAATCGATATTTAAAAATAATTAAAACAATTAGATTGCTGACGTCCAGAACATGTTTTTTTTATGTATGTGTGTGAATGAGTGTTTCTTGTGTTTTTTGTATAAAACTTTAAAATTAGTAAATATATTACTAGTTTTATACCCAAACTCCATGTGGGTTCTTATTTGTGGGGGCGGCGTTCTCAAGCTGTCTCGGAGACCCAATAATCCTTCTAGCGCTGCCTGCTTTGCACATGCCTGGAAATCGATCGCAGTTTTACTTAAATATTTACTTAAAATAGAAATTTTTTCTGTAACTAAAATATAGATTGAGCCTTACAATACAAAAAACGAAACGTGCGAGTGTAAAATATTATTAAGAGAAGTAGATCAATTAAAGTAACCAGTACCAAAGTGTAAATTTTTCGAGTTTAAAGTGGCGCTTATAGGATTATCAAGCCATTACTTCTAAATTTTAGTTGTATATTATAATAATAAACTAGTGGCGCTACAACCCTCTGTAAGTCTTGAACTCTCTACGATCATTTTTATTTTATAGACAATGATCACCTAGATCATTTTTATTTTATAGACAATGATCACCTAATCAGAGTTCTGAGTTGATTTTTGGGTTTGAGACATGCCTCTTGATCTTTGCCTTCAAGTGCTAATTGCGCACATAGAAAGATAACTCCATCGGTGAATTTCGACACACGACCTCAGAGATGAGGTTCGCACGCCAGCACTGCTCTGTAGTTGTATATTGTATTTAATTAAAAAATATCTAAGCAATCTTTAAAGATATTCGGTGTTTAAATAAATATTTACAGACACAAATAATATCCGTTAGTGAATTGTTATAGTAGGCAAGGCAATTAACGTATATTCAAAACAAATAAATTCAAATTTTAATAAATTTTGGAAGCTAGTAGGCGCCATCTTTGAATGCTCGCTATATTCCTACTATGGAATTGTGCAATTCCTCAACGTAATATAGGCTCCCTTACCGTCTAACGGATGCCGAAGCTCGTCCACACTACCAGTAAGACTCTGAAGATTAGCTTCCTTCATTTCCTGAACTAGCCGTTCCACCTGACGCTTCTTCTCCATTATGGCTGTTTCGAGTACACCCACCTTAATTAAATATTATAAAATGTAACACGGCTTCGATAAAACTCGAATATTTGAATCTGACAATTAAAAAAATCTGGTAAAACAAAGAGTTTAACAATTTCTCCTTATAACCTTCATAAATTCTATCCAACTTTTTGGAACTTATTTTCCGTATTTACATAACAATAAAGTAAAGTTATTAGTCATTACATAACTGAAAAATATATAAAAAGTTTTTACCTCTCGTTTCAGATTTTCAGCGGTTAAGTGGTTGATCTCTGTGGCATGTTTTGCTTGTTGTATCTGCGTTTGAAGGCCATCCATTTCTGCCAACATTGTCCTTTCCAAAGCTTGTCTGGACAGTTAATTTCATTAATCTTATTTTATTTATTCTTAAGTAACCAAAAATAAGCATTAAAAAGTCGCATAAAATACATGTACAATGGTACATCAATTCTGGAGTCTATTTGCTTAAATCTTTTAAACTGATTTTAATTTCATTATGATAAATAGATAAATGATTTATGGGGTATGTTTATAGTAGTTTATGCAACTGTCATTTAATAGAGGGTATTAAAACATGAGTGTAGTTTCAAGTACTCGCCTACGGCTCGTTTCAAAATAAGATTAAACGAGTGTTTTAATACCTTATTATACGCAGTTGCATACACTACTTTATTTAATCTCATGGCTATAGGTTTCCAAGTCATAAAGTCTTGGTAATATTTGTCGTACGCTTTTCTTGATTTTTCTGGCAAAAGACTTTCGTCAGTTTCGTAGCTGTTTCTAGAATGTCAGATGGAGTTAAATTTTTATCAGTATCGTCGGTGTTGCTCGACATTTTTGATACTTAAGTTTTATCCAACAAAATATTATTCAAATTCGTATGTACGAAAAAGCTCCAAAATGGAAAAGTCTGTTATAATATAAGATCCCGATATACAATGACCTTCACCGAGATGCTTATTTAATGAAACGTATTTTATATTTAATTTAATATGTCAATAAATATAATCCATATGGGTTGCCTAGCAAATTTCAGTCCAGAGTATTTTAATTAATATTAAAAAATATATATTTTTTTAAACATTTCACCGGTATGATTATTAGATAAATTCTATACCAATCGAAAGTATCAACAACAACAACGCGCTCGGTTGCGCGCGCCACAAATAATGTGTACTTAAATTGAATTGAAACCTCCTCGGTCGGGACACATTGTACTTTAATAATAAAAAAATTGTTTTAAAGCATTGTTTTGTTAGGAGAATAATGCTTTAATTTAATTTTCTTAAAGAAGTATGTAAATAAAATATGCCAATAAAAGTCTGTATTTCATTTCATAATGAGAATATTACCGAATGAGATTATATAAAATGTATATATATTGTTATATATATTTGTTATGTTTTTATTATAAAACAACTCCTCCCACTTTTACACTTAACAATTGAAACTATGTTTTGTGGGTAGTTTTAATAAATCTATTAAAAATTAACTACAATAAAAAATCTCTATTTCCGACGTTTAATAACATTTCTTACCGATTCTCTTGTTGACGGCCATTTAGAAGTCTTTGTTCAGTATGTATGTCTTCCATGACTTTTCGTATCTTGTTCTTACATTGTAAAAGTTCTGTCTCACAATTGGCTAGTTTTGATCGAACCAATACAATCTCTGATTTTAAAGTCTTCTCATTTTGTTTCGCTATTTCGCTTTCCTCCTCAACATAGTTTAATGCTTGTACCTGAAATTTGAAAAAAAAATTGAAAATACAATCCACAATTACTAAACCAATTAGAGCAATTGTTTTGCTGAAAATCGCCAATATGTTCCGCCCAAAAGAAGCGTTGCGTCGATTTGATAATTTTTATTAGTTAGGGAGCGTTCAAGTATTACGTAACGAATTTGGGGGGGGGGGGTCCTTTTGTAAAAGGCGTTATTGTTAATATTATTTTCGACCTTCCAGTACTTTACACCACATAATGGTAACTTTCAGGTATAAAGAGTCACTAGGTGGTCACGAAACGTTTTACTATACTTGGTTAGAGTACTGTACTTGGGTACAGAAAAACGTTACAGCGCGTTACACGAGGGGGGTGTCAATAATCTCCAAACATTCGAAATTCGATTCGCTCCCTTAATCGATTTTGACACAGATTAATTAATCCACAAAATAGAATCGAATTATTATAATAAATTATATAAGATGTTTATACCTGTTCTGTGCTAATTCTAAGTTGACTGTCAGCTGAGTTAATTTGTTGTTGTAAGAGTTCCACTTGTCTTTCCTGCTCTCTGCCTTTGTTTTCCCAGTAGCCTATCTCTGCATCATACTGAAAATATTCATATTAATTTAAAGGATATCAAAATATATTTAATAATATGTACTTCATTCATCTACTTCAGGTTTTTCCCGATAAAACACATCTCTTGATCATAGCAACTATTTACTTCATAAAAAAGTACTTTCATTTTTGTGTGAACGCAATTTGATATAAAAATATAGATACAAAAAGTGTTATAATACAAGTAAGTGCTTTAATAAAATGTATCTATGTACCTTTTAATGCTATCTATACCAGTCTACACTGAATCAATACTAAAACCTTAAAACTTAAATGTGTTTGTTACCTTTATAAACTAAAAGTAATGAAATTATATGGTATGTCAATACACACTGTTAATTATAAACTGCAGACTTATCCGTTCGTAATATATATATATATAAAATATCCTTTATATATATAATTATAAGCCTAGTTGTATAGATTTCTTTGATAAGTCTTGCCATGCAAAGGAGCGTACCAATTCTTAAAAGACCCGCAACGCACTTGCGAGCCCACTGGCAATGTGACATTATGTGGCGTTATTACATCAATAAAATGCATAAAAACGAGGCGTTCCGTAGCAAAATTTTGGTTATAAAACAGTTGTCAAATGAGTTTAAATAAAAATTCTAAGACACAAAGTTTTCATTAGTACTCCTCGAATGTAATTATCTAATGTTTATAATACATACTTTTATCAAATCAACTTGCTGGCTGGAAAGTTTGTCCCTCTGATAATTTACAAGCGACACCAGCTCTCTATATTGAGTGTTATAGCTAACTGCCTCTGGATTCCGTTCTTCATCAGGTTCATTTACCGGTGACATATGTGAGCGAGGTCTCGAGCGGCTGGGAGATTTCCGAACTCCTTGAGGTGGAGGGGGAGATCTGTATGGTGGTGGGGGATCCCTGAATGAAAGATTTTTATCTTTTTCATGCAATACATCTAGTGGATAGTTTAGATTGGCTCTTATTTAAATATGTTAAAGCAATTCCAACATAGCTTACATTACAAAGTATATTACATTATTTACAAAGCACAACTCAAATCAAGCAATACATAATACCACCTTGCAAACTAGGGTTTCGAATAGAAATCATAACATACTCATTTTAAAATAAATAATTGTATGGCAGGCAGGTAATTAAAAAAAAATAACAAAACAAAAGCTACAAGTAATTTTACAAACTTATTACAGCCTTTTGTTTTCTTACCTATAAGGAGGAACATCTTTAGATACTGGACTATCATCTGGAGTCTTACTTTGTTGTATACCCCTTACAACACCCACCGGATTACTTGGTGATGTATTAACATTGTTAAATGCAGTTGAGTTTGGCCTATTTGGTGAATTCTGCTTATCTTGTACATTGGGATTTAGTGTAGTTTGACTGTAAACAAGATTAGATTTGTGATAGACAGATGTGCTTTCAAATATTTTGAAATTGAGATAAAATCTCACTCTTTTTATGCATGTACTTGCAACTGAATAATCTTGGTTAATTTATTACAAAGAAAACAGATAACTTAATAAAAAATTTATAAAACCTTTTAAAGAAAAATGTATCATAATTCTTTCAGTTATTAACCTATTAAGGGGCAATAAAACTAAATATTGAGAGATGAGCACGACCAGGTTTGACTTAACTGACATTTAGCAGGCCACTTGATGCTAATGCCGCTACTCAATGCTAATGCGCCAGATGCCTTAATTAATTAATTATAAATAGACACCCCGTTTCTTCTGCATATCAATATGTTCCAACTGAGCAACATTTATTGCTATGCGGACGACAGCACCATGGATACTCTTTACATGGGCTGTTCAGGTATTTCTTGGGCAGTTTTCGATCAGTACCGGTACAGTACAAGCTTGTGTCTGAAGTCAACTATTTTATGTGGAGGTGGGGTCTCCAATCTTGACTAAATCTAGTCCAATTTTAACTCTAAAAAGACACAAGCTTGCGTGTTTTCCGCCGCACACCACTAGTATGTGGAATCAGCTGCCCACTGAAATATTTCCGAAACAATTCGACTTAGGGCTATTCATGATAAGAGATGCCAATACCTTTTGCTTGAAATACACTTGCAAGCTTTTTGGCAGTGTGACTGTGTCCATGGGTGACTGTATCACTTAACATCAAATGATGTCCTCTGTACTATAAAACAAAAACAGTGAGTAGCTTTTTTAAACTAACCCATTTCCATTTGGTGATTTTATATTGCTATTAGGTGGTAAAAATTTTTGGTTATCGCTGCTATCAGATCTTCTTAGAATGAACTGTATATCGTTGGAATATTCACCCCATTTCATTAGAATCTGAAATTAGTAACATAAGTCAGTTAATCAAAGTTGATTAAATAGAAAAGAAGGACAGTCATGTTGTCAGATATTTAAAATTTTAGGCTCATTTAGCATGGTGATACATCTCAGTATATTGTATTTTAGATACATTACAAAGACATTTGAGTATATCTTACCTTAAGAGGATATTCTTGTGGAGCTAAGAGTCTCTCATTATTCCTCCATCGTTCGATCAATGTGAATCTACCCACTTTTCCAGTAGCATGAGCCAATGCAAAGACTACATCCTGTTAAATTGCAATTTAAGTGTTATTCTCTCATTTCATAGTATCATTATTAATATAAATATGAAGTTTTAACTGCACTATCTTGCAATTATAGGGATTCTATACTAATATTATACAGCTAAATAACTTATTTTGGTTAAACACCCTAATTTAAAGAACTAGTGAGTCGATTAAATTGTTTTATCTGTGTTAAATAGTCAAATTATCAAGTATGGCACTGAGTAACAACACACTAGAATCGATCTAACACGGAACACAGTTAACGATAATATGACGCCTTCAGTACAGCTCCCTCACCCTCAGTACTACTCCCTCGCCCTCGGAAGCGTTTACAGAATATCATTTAATGATTTTTGGTACGAAAAAGATCCTTGATTTTCATTTAATGATTTAAAGACTATACCTGACAAGTGGTAGTCTCAGTTACTCCACAAACAATCCTTTGTATCCCCTCGACCCAGACCTTCAGCTCCATTAATTTGGGACAGCTTACAAAGCCAAAAACCCAACCGGCATAAGGCTCCTCAACTCAATACATTTCAGTTTAAAAAATATATTTACAATTTAAGCTTCTTATTTTCTCTTTCATAAAATCAGCAGTGAGCCATACATAGCTGATAAATTTCACAATCTGTATAACACAAACATTCCAAAAAGAGAAAATTGAAAAACACAACTACTGTCAGTGTCAACTATAGTAAATGACAATTGACAGATTGAGATTATTTAAGATAAAACATACGTAATATAGCCTTTGGATAAAACTTTGAAGTATAGATAAAATAATTATATCAAAACGCAGGGTATTTTTTTAGAAAAATAAATTAGATTTAACAAGGAGAGACCATAAACATTTGAAAATTTAGGTTTTCTAAATTTAATATAACTGTCAATTTCCAACTAATTATTTCAGCAATTATTTGAAAAATATAACTCTATCGTATTAGAAAACATAAAGGAGCTGGGTTTACCACACAATGGCTCAAGAAGATGATGAGGAGGTACCTAATTAAATTGTTATTGGATTTACGAATTTAAAAAAAAGGGTGCTTGTACGCGCGTAAGAAGTTATACTTCTTTGGCATTATTAAAAATAGTTTTTGATTCCATGCAAATAATTAATTACAATTAAATAATCAAAGACTGGAAATGGAGTCATTATAGTCAATAAAGTTCAGTTTACATTTGAAAAATTAAATAAATATTTATTATTATTCTCTTACATTCAGTGTAACATAAATTCTATTATTATTCGAATCTTGTTTTTAAATTATGTCAAATGCCGTAGCATCTTCCGTGGGCAACTTCAATCTGTTATTTTTGTGTCACGGTGCGCGCGCATCGTTTCGCACTCTCATAAATTTTTCATAACGCGCCTAAAGAAGTATAACTTCAAAAAAATAATTAAAATTAGCATCTGTTTCCTTATATATAATTTCCCAATATTCAATCCCCCCCCCCGGCGGCTTTCCCGCCAAAAAAATTATTATCATCATTGAGATTTTAATATCATTATATAATCAATTAAACATTAAATTTTTTTTTTACCAGCTAAATATTTTTTACAGGATCTAGTTTTTAACGTTGAAGAAGTTCAAAAACTAGTAAGAGATAACATCGAATTATGTTTAGGAGGGAACGTTTACAGTCATTCTCGGGCGCCTCAGTGGATAACTGTAATCACAGAAAGAACTTTGGCGAGATTAACAAAGCTAAATAAGCCTTTTAAATACATAAGTAAGTGACCGATAAACCTAATTTGTGCACTACTCTCTCCTAACTAAAACGTAATAAACAAACGTTCTAAAAATATTTTGTTATTAGTGAGAATGACAGTCACCCAGAAGAATGGGTGTGGTCTGCATACGGCAGCAGCATATTTTTGGGACACCGCAACAGACGGAACGTGTACTGTGCGCTGGGAAAACAAGTACATGTACTGTATTGTTAATATTTGGGGACTTGCGTTACAATAATAATACGACTTTGACTTTTGAATTTTCGTTTTATTATTAGACAGAAAAAAATATTGATGAAACTGCCTTCACATTTAAGGTAAAAATTTCTCAAAAACAAAAATCAATCAAAATCTTTATATATTATATACTATGAAAAATCTGTATTATTAATAGGCTTAATATTTCAAAAACTTGCTATAGCTTTGTATTGATTATACCCTCATTTCGCGAACTTTCAAAAACAAAACGCCTAATCGCGTCGTTTTATTGATCATATTCATAGGACGTTAAAATAAAATGGTCATGTAAAGCACATTTTAGTAATTTTATTTTTGGTAAAATTTACCACAATACAAAATAATAATAATAGAAATAAATAAAATAATAAATGTATAGACAGGACATAGAACTATGCATTGTAAAATTGGTGCTTTTAAAGCAATAATATAATTTATAATAACATTTAGGCAAAATGGCATGTGTTCACATAAAATAAAAGCATTATATTCAAAACGCAATCAAATAATATCAAAAGCGAATGTTCACAAATGAATCAAATCATTTATCACTTGGTGATTTGGTCATTCTCCATTTTGTATAGAACTAACAAAACACATATCACTTAAAGCCCAAATTTCATGAAAAAGACAAACTACGCGTCAATTTTGGCTGTAATTCGGAATTTAACTTGAAGACATATTATATTAAATTATTTACCAATGTTAGTAATTTAATACATGGTGTTTCCAATATAAAATATGGAAATGGCGTTTGCCACCGTTATGACGTTACTTTCCTGACATTGTTAAGCAGAAAAGTATGTGATGATTGATATTTATGGAAATACAAGATATTTTAAACGTGACGCGTAGTTTACCCCATATTATCATTTATACAAAACGAAAATCACAAATTCACAACACTGCCAGGGTCAACAAGTAAAATTACAGCAAAATTAGAATTAATGTTAACATTATTTGAATATGAAATTAAAATTATGATAACTAATCGATAAATTTATCTGTACTTTTTTATTATTATCCATAAGTCGATGTATAATTCTAAACCATGTATAAAATGTAGAGAAAATTTTAAAATTACAATCAACTATTTTATGGCTAGGTTTGAAACTAAATCACAAATTCTACAAGGACTAGTTATCGGACAATTGCTAAGGATGGCTGTTCACAAAATATGTACTTTTGAGTACAAATTGTGTTCACTTCGAAATACAGGAATGATTTTGTCTGGTTACTTTTTATGAACAACCAACCTCAAATTTTTGGGGTGGTCAAAAACCTCATACTCTTAAGTTTAAATTTTGTTTATTAGCATCATGTGAATAGTGGCGTTTATATAATATGAAGTTACAATTTTGACTGTTTTTATATTTTGACCACCGCAGAAATTCCATTTTCAGATCAAAGTATGACGGAGAACAATGTTTATAATTCAACGCTAAAAGCATAATATATGTATATCGCGTAAACAACTTATGCTTTAAATATTCGGACAACTTAGGGCTCCGTTTTCCCTTCAATATCTTGAAACTCAAAAGATTTCGTTTTATCACTGGTCTGTTTTAATTAAATTGTGTCCGAATATTGTAATAAAGCGTTGAAAACATACGTTATATTTAAATATTAACACAATAGCTGAATTATTGAACGTGAAGAGCATTTAGGCTGTACAAATATCGTAAACACTAAAACTATCTGATCTATTGACTTCATAAAATACGTTATATATTAATACTGCTCGTGGGATGCAGTAAATAAAAAAAAATGTATATAACGCCTGCCCCTGAATTAAATTCAAATCTATTTTAACAATGTGATGACAATGTGATGTGTGTATTCTACTTTCGGACTATTCTTGGATTCCGTAAAAAAACAATTTAATGAAATAAATCAGGTATAACCCAAGCTGTGCTGAAAGTATTAAAGCTAATAATGTGCATTCACGTTAATACGTGCATCGGATGTACTTCTCTCATCCAGCGAACCCACACACCGAATAACTTATATGTACAATACATTAAATTACATAAAGTACCCTACCGCTATGACTACGATAAAACGATTTGTCGCTTAACCACGTTATTATGACAAATAATTCTCTTATGTACATTCTCTATACAATACTTAAAAAAATTACTAAAATGTAACATTGTACTCGAAACTACCCTTCGAATGTACCGGTATTTATATCTATCCGTCATCTAGTATGTACACGAGATACGATTTCGAGACTTAACTGATCACAAGGATAAGAACAAATGAGGAACAAATACGATACCTATACACTATGCCCTTACATTCGTCACATATCACAACAACCTTAATGTACCTGGCCTTCGAGCCGGAAATGATACAACATAAAAATATTTACAAAAATATCTAAAACTTATCACAAAATATTAATTTCTAAACCAATAAAATATACAATCCAACAACTCTAAACACTGGGCAGATTCAATATAGAGATCATAACAAGATTCATGTAAATGTGTCTGGCACAATGTCAAAGGTGGGAAACGATATGTCGTCTGGACTTATTGTCATATACTACACTTTGTGCTCGACCCAGCATTTCCTTACTTTTCACTCGCCAAATCCGATCTAAGCTAAATCGTCCGACATTATCAAAATATAGTCTAATTTATGTACTTCCATAAATTATGCTAGTGGAAAAGAAAACTAATCATCGTACAGGCTATTCTATGTCTATTTCATTAGTTGCCGTTTGGTTCCTTTGCCCGTGGGACGGAACACTTGATGGGCGTTTTGCTCGCTTCTTAATTGACATAATTATTCACAAAAGTCTATTTTTATTATTTAATTGAGATACTTGCGACATTTTTTAGCTCCACACGTGCAAGGTATCTTCACTTCTTCGAAGGGAAATTTGTAGTCATAGGTTAGTTCTTCGCCAACGGTGATGCGACGTAACGCGAAGATAAGGATGTGTTTATGGCCGTGGATGTCCACTACACGGGAATAGCAGTTTGGCTGAAATAAATCATTTCAATTTAGTCTTAACAGGATCAGTTTGACGGTAGCAGAGTAAATTACGTCTAGACAAGTTCAATTTATAGATATAATTTAGGTATGGTATTATAATTATGATGCCCAAGTTGTTTCAAAATATATCATAAGTTTTTGCTATTTTAATGCTGTTAAGTAAAAATACGATGGTTATATCAAATAATATGACGCAAAAAGGAGAAAACCGCCACGAAAAATGTTGGACCCCAGACTTGAATTGTTAATTACTATTATTATGTTAGGCAGTCTTTTAATTGAATTTTTTCACATTCACACAAATGAAAGAAGTTGCATTGAAGTGTTCGTCTTTTACATAAGTAAGATAGTTTTTTTTGTTCCGATTACAACATCGGCAGATAGCAGTAAAATTTGAAAAGTAATCGACCTATAATATATATATTATAGTATTGGTGTTTGGTGTATTGATAATAATAAAAATATTCGATAGCAAAACTGCATTAAAATTGATATAGCACAGTACTCACATCACAGGAGTGGTTGATGAACCGCGCCGCGTTGCCTTTGAGCGTGGCGTCGACTACGAGGTTATCGTCGATACGGAACATGTAGCAGCCGCCGACGCCTCGTCGCCCACTCGTCGCTTCGTATTTCTTCTCGCGCTGGTCTGCTAATACGGCACGTATAACTTCACCCGCATATTCGATTACCATATCACCTGAAAGAACACCATTGTTTGTACAAAAAAAATATGTATACATATTGTCGCATTATTCTTGCAGATAATACATTAGTAAAAAATCAAATAAATCTAAATACGAAATTCTCACCTTCTTCAATATCACGCTTGCAGAAAAGCCCTCGTCCATGAATATGCGATCGATATACCCCTACTGATGCTTTCGAAGTCTCTTTTAGTTGTCTAAATCTCATTGCTGGCGGGAGAGTTGCCAAACGTCTGCAAAATAATTCATGAATAAATAAAAGTATACAAATATATCAATTGGAAGTTTAATATTTATTAATTTATATTCGTTGCATAATAATACAAAACAATTATAGATTCCAAGACTTCCAAGAAAAAATAATAGAGACATATGTCTTAGGGAGCGTTCGAGTATTACGTCACGCAATTTTTGGATTTATGTGCTGTAAAGTACTGGAAAGTCGAAAATAATATTAACAATAACGCGTAATTCAATCCCCGCCCCGCATCGTAACGTTTTACAAAAGGACCCCCCTCCCCTCTCCCCAAATTCGTTACGTAATACTTGAACGCTCCCTTATTGTATGTACATATATATATATACTAATTGAAGATATAGTGCCAATAATTCAGACCATTGACGCGATCGAGTGAAGATATTACATCGATATTACATATTAATTACCTTGAAATAGAGTTCTCCCCCTCTTGCCCACCAAATGGCGGTGGTTCCTCTCTAAAGGGTGAAGCCATCCAGCTAAAGATATCGTGGTTCTGTTTTCTTGCGATGGGTCCCGTTCGGGCACTACCCCATGGACTTTCTTTAAAACCTTCACTGAGGTCCAAATCATTGTCCCAACTGTTTAGTGCGCGCCCTTGACGGATCTTGTACTTCGTGCAGCGATTAGCCTAATAGGTGATATAACTTCATTAATGCAAAAAAAAACATTTGTTTTTTAGGTAAATACGTTTCAATTTCTTAGGTCACGCACGCTGTAAAGCACGCGAAACGTCGGATAAATTTAAAATTATGTTAAATAGTTGTAAATTTATAATAATACATAACTTCAATCCGGTCAAAATAGTGTTTTATTAAATAACGAGGTTTTCTTAAACATTCACTATAGGGGTAAGAACTTATTTATTAATATAAATTTCGGAGGGAGATTGCCATTTTTATAGAATAAAATAATTTTTACTTACGCCTGGTAGTTGTTCAATTAGATATCTCAATGCATTGTTGTTAAGTCCAAGTAAGTGAGCGCCGGAAAGTGTTGATGGTAGGTTGTATTGCATAAGAGGCAATCCACACTCCTTTCTGGTGTTTTGTACAGCTTCAATTACTTTAGACCACAAATCTGATAAGGATGACGAGCTGTAGTTAAAGCCATCCTCTGACGTCACTTCATATATTAGTTTAGGGCCATCATCTTTAGATGGTTCAGGGGTTGGCTTCGGCAACAACGGTTTGTTTTCTTGTCCCTTATAAACCCTGTTATGTTTCTTCGACACTGTAACTTCCGTATCCGACTTTTTGTCACCGAGAGGTCGCTTCATAATCTTTTGAGGTATTGATTTGGCAAGTATAGTTGGAGATTTATTTATATCTTTTTCAATTAAAACTTTCGAATGCTCATGTTCAATCTCAGCATCCAAACTTGGAAGTGATGTCATTTTTGTAATAGTTTCAACTCGTTCGTTAGTTCTTCCAGGCGGTGGATTCACTAATGCCATACTGGTGTTTGCTTGAGGTGTTTCAGTCGACATCTGTAAAGCTCTCAACGCATCTAGCTGTTCTTTTTCCCTTTTTGCCTTCTCTAGTTCCATCATTCGCTTCGATTCCTCGATTGCTTTTTCCAAGTCACTATCAATGTTTTCATCTTTTACATTCAAATCTGGCATATCATGACTAACGGTTCGTTGCTTGGGCACCGTTGTCGATTTGACGCCCACGGATTTACATTTACTCTGTCCATCTCTATGTAAAGGCAGCACCCTATTCATGGGTCTCATAGACATCGGATTTACGACATTAGTTGGTATACCAGACTGTTGAGTAGGAGGAGCTTTAGGCAATGTAATACTGGAGCTATTTTGAGTTGGTAAGTTGATTGTATTATTTTGAACGGGTATACAAATCATACTATTAGCACTGTTTTGGTTTTGCAATAAGTTAGTGGTAGTGGGGAGTGGGAAATTCAAATCAGCTGCTTTAGAAGCAATCTTAGGATCTACCAGATTGTTTTGCACAGTAATATTGACTGTGTTATTACTGGAGTTGACGTTAATATTCATTGGGGCACTGTTAGGTATTGCTTGGAAGGGAACGTTTATCATTGTACTGTTTGCCTCTGTTTTTTGCTGGAATGACAAAGGATCCGGTGTAACGTTAGATACATTGCTGTTGGAGTTATTAGTGACCACACGAATATTATGTTGTTGCGATATTTGATTCATGTTACTTTCTAAATTGGCATTACTCATTCGGTTTCTTTCTGGTAAGTTTATGATTCTATTGTTATTTGAAGGATTCATTTGCATATAGTTCATCTGATTATTAACCGATATAGCATGGTTTTGCTTTTCGTTACCACCACCAATATTTACTTTACTGCAGTCATTTTCAGGAAGGTTTGATATCGTCATATTAGTATTTATTGATCCCATTATATTTTTACCTCTCAATGCATCTCCGGGGAATTTAGGTGACTCATTTATTGCCATATTTCTACTACCATTTATTTGACTATCTAAACTTAATAACTGATTCTGAGCTGTATTGTTCGGATTCATACAACTACTTATATTTATCTGAGTATTGCTCGGCACTTGATTTCCCATCATCTGGTTTGAGTTATTATTATTATGTGGGGCGTTGCTACTCATCATCATATGATTGGTATTACTGGACATAAGATTTATATTATCTGAGGAATTATTGCAACTCATCAACAACTCATGCGCCGATACATTACTTTGGTTATTGTTTCCATAAATTGAATTGTTTGTTACATTGCCCATCATCATGTTATTTGACATATTATTTGTATTATTCATTCCCATGTTATTATGCATCATATTTCCAGAATTATTAAGGTTGATATTATTTGAATTCATATTTGGGCACATTTCAAATGACTGATTAGTACTAAACTGTGAACTGCCATTGGAACAAGTATTTGCACAAGCATTTTGAATCTCATTTTTAATGTCTGGAATATTAGGCATGTGTAAAATCGAGTTGTTCATTTGTTGATGACTGGAATTATTCATTTGCATAGAACTGTTAAGGTTGCCATGCATATTAATGTTGTTTACAGAGTTCATAGTATTAATCTGGTGTTGCATCATATTAGAGTGATCTAAAGATGCTCTATTATTCTGGATTTGATTCAAAGAGTTGTGGTTCTGCATGTTTATTGTATTGTTTTCATGACGAATGTTATGAATAGACATAGGAGTGTTATCGATTTGGTTACCAAGATTCATGTTTGGATTATTTCCGGCCATGTGATGCATATGCATGTTATTGTCAATTTGCTGTCTGTTATGCATTTGATTGGGAACATGTTGATGCATATCAATAAGATTGTTTTCCATATGCGTCCGATTGTTTGAAATTTGCATAACATTAGGCATTTGATGTTGATGGTGGTGAATATTTTCCATTTGTCTAGTTTGTTGCATTGACATTGGTTGATTCATATGCATATTAGGATCCATTTGGGATCTGGTATTACTGTTCTGTACTGTATGATGACTCATTTGTTGCTGCATTGAATGCATTTGCTGATTATGAAGTGTCTCCATCGTTCTGTTAGAATGCATCTGATTTATACTATTTAAATTGTTCAATGAATGTTGCTGCATATTATCCATAACCATCCTGTTATTTTGTAAATTATTGATGTTATTTAGTGATTGGTTCATATGAATTTGATTAATATTATTCAAGTCAGCTCGATTTATGTTGTGAGAATTAGGCATACTATGCATATTATTTATATTTTGATTCATTAAATTATTATTTTCTGGTGAACTTCGTGAAGTCATCATATTTGATGGATGTTGATTTGATTGATTAGTCATAAAATTATCGTGATACGATCTATTGCCACTGCCTTGATTTATTTGTGGGTGTTGCTGATTATTTTCACCCTGACGACTATGTTGAATTTGTCCATTCAAAATATGAATCTGATTATTGGGTTGTATTTGCTGCGGGTTATCGTGTGAAATTATTTGCATATTTCCATGCGGCATGTTTGCATTGTTCATAGATGGATTATTGATGTCATGCTGTTGGTTATTTTGTTGAATATTATCATTAGCAGCTGGTGCATTAGTTCTATTACTAGACATTTCCTGGCAAGATGTATTTACATTTTGCATTGAACTATTTGAATTCATAATCTGCATTTGTCCATTAGACATGGAACACATTTGATTTTGATTATTCATAATATTGATTGAACTTTGATTTGTTTGAGTTTGAGGTCGTATGGTATTATGAGGAATAATACTTATAGATGGCGTTGAATTGTTCATATTGTTAGAAACCTGACAACTACTCATCTTGTGAATACTCATAGAGCCGAGCATGCTCTCAGTATTGTGTTTGTTATTGTCATTGTTTCCCATATTTTGAAAAGCCTTTTCGTTTTGAATGTGCTGTTGAGAGTGAGCTGCCATAATTTCTTGAGAAAAGTTCATATGACCTCCTTCCGTTTTAGACAATGCATTTATTTTACTCAATTTCAATGTGGTGTCAGCGTCGAAGTTATTTGATAGGGAACATGCTGGCGAATATATATTTCCTGAATTTATTTGAATCATATTGTTAGAGGTGTTTATTGACGAATGATTGTTATGTGCATTTCCTTCAAATTGATGGGAATGCAAAGATCCCGACATTGTATTGCCATTAATAGATAGCAAGCAATTCTGGTTAAGCTTATCGTTATCATGAGACATATTTTGACGTCCATTGATTCCGCTATTCATGTTGGATGCCATAGATGTAGCAGCATTTGTCTTTAATCCTATGTTATGGACCTCAATTTTATTGTCCCCCATATGAATGCTGGTTGGGGGATTGATTTGTCTCCATGGGGTAGGTGATTTTGTACTGTGAGTAACGCTTATAGTTGGCATACTGTTGCAGTTAGAGTTGTCATTTAAGGTTCCACTGATTTCAATCACATGAGAATTTTCAATTTTCATCGAATTATTTTTATTCGATGATATCGAACTGGATACAATAGGTTGCGATAACGGTATCGACTGCATAGAGAATGGAACAGAAACTGAATTTGGAATGGATTGAGATATTGCCATAACTGGTTGTCCAGTCGATGAAACTAGTGTGACATTTGGAGACATCGACACATTATTTTGCCTAGAAATGATTGCTTTTTGAATATTCTGCACATTATTTGCCAACGTCATATTGTGAACTTGGGATGTAATAGGGTTCATAGTATGTTTCCCACTTATAAGGTTTGCCATGGATTGAGGTCCTAAGGTCATTTGCGTTGGACCCATTTGCAAAACTTTTTGAGTTTGTCTGTTAAGAGAATGTTTATCTGGAAGAGGTTGTAGCGTCAAATTAGGCACTGTAGTTTTGACATTTTTGATTATTTGCGGACCCGATTGCACAGATTGACCGGTGACAACATTGGCCGCCGATGATGCTACTTGCGCAGCTACACCTTCTCCGACACTGTTGACGACGACATAACCAGTCGGAACTTCCACAATCGGCTCTATCTTACTGGCTTGGAAGACTTGTGTTGTCGTTGCTGAAAAGCTACTGTTTTGAGCCAGTACTCCTTGCATAGCCGTAGAGACAAACTGTTGTGATGACATTACAGTATTTTGAACTATAGTTTCAAGACCATAATAGACAGGCTGGGTAGTCAAGTACATGCATCCAGATGGATCAGTTACCATTTCTAGAGTAGGAGCTGAGCCAAGGATGACTTGGTCATTGCAAAATTGTGGTAATATTGTACCTTGAGGTAGTATAGTCGTCCCGTTACCCGGAGATATGATTGTGTTGCCTTGGGAAACTAATGCATTCGGAATTAGTGTTGTCTGGCCATTTCCCATTCCGCTTTGTGAGACGACAGTTGCTCCAGTCGTTTGTAAGGTATTATTGGGCAAAAGAGTTGCTTGAGATGTCAAATTTCCTTGCGTGAGGCCTTGAATAGCACCTTGTGGAATTATTGTAGTGCCGTTTTGAGTGTGAATTGCTTGTGGAAGTATAGTCGGGCCATTTGGACCCTGTGAAATAATTCCTTGGGTTTGTATTGCTCCTTGGGGTAGTATGGTCGCCCCTTGTTGTAGAGTTTGCGGCAAGACAACATTTCCTTGGGGTAGCAATACAGGAATACCTCCACTTGGAACTGCGACCAGTCCTCCTGATTCGGTCTGTTGTATTTGGAATGTCTGGGGCATAAGACTGCCTTGAGATATAAATTGGGTCGCTCCAGTTTTGTAGTCTCCTTGCGGTGCAATGGTGGCTATATATTGCATATTTTGATTTTGTTGTTGCGATAAAGCTTCCACGTATGACATGATATTTTGGTTTGCCATTGGTTGGACTATTATCGAAGGCTGTCCCGTCTGGTTGTTAGTTTGTAACTGAATAACGGTATTGCCTGGGCCAAGGGGTGATTGGTTGATGGTCGTGATCGTTTTTTCCAATTTAGTCTGCCTTTTGATGGTATTGGCTGGTTTTGGTATTGTTCTACCTCTCGCTCTATTCGCTGCCTGATACATTGATTTAGATTGGACAGGGGCCGATTGCTTCTTAGGAGACTTTTGCTGTGATCCTGATAACATTATTTGTTGTTTTACCTGTGAATTGGGAGAAGATAATCGTTGCGTGGTCATAGCAGGTACAACAATAGTAGGATTACCTTGTATTTGTGGCCGCATCATAGGCTGAATATTTTGAATAATAGAACTATTGGGCATACTTTGAATGGAATTAATTGGCAAAGCGATAGAACTAGCACTTGCCATATTTGGAAAGTTGGCGATTTGACTCTTCCCCTGTATCATCTGGTTAGAAGGAATTGTAAGAACTTGATTAGAATTTGATGATATGACTTGTATGCCTCCTGACCCAGTCAATAGCTGAGTCATGTCTGCTCCACTATGGATTTGTTGTATGTTCGGGTTTCCATTGCCAGGTTTGACACAAATGTTATAGGGCAGAAGGCCTGGTTGAGTAATAATTTGTGGACCCATGAGCGAGCGTGCCCCAGCGGAGCTTGTTTTCGGCGGCAATAACATCTGTGGTGTAACAACGATTTGCGGTGATGAAAGCACTTGTTGATTGGAAGAAACCTGGACATTTGTTTTGCTTTGATCGAATATAACTGTCCCAGATTTCATTTGCTCCGTAATGGTCATGGTCATTTCGTTATTAGGTCCGGGAGATGGTGTTTCTACAATTGTACCATTAATAGTGATTTGTCGTGTATTTATCGAGGTTCTCCTTGTAGATATAGATTCAGCCTTCACAGTATTTTCGCTTCCATTTACAACACCCGCGTGAATGATCATGGGTTGGGCAAATGCGTTCTGGAATGCATTTTGTAGTGTGGTTAAAGTCCTATTTTCAGGCGATTTTGGATTCTCACTTTCACTCTCACTGGTAGACATCATATCGCAGGATGGGATGTGTCTGTCATACGATTCTTTGTTTCTGTAAGTGCACTGGCATCTATCACATCTCACCAACTGTTCCATTGGACCAGAACCAGAGTTGTCATCTAAAGGCCGCATAACCAGTTCTGGCTGTCCACTGATAGAGTTACCGGCTATGGTCACAGTGTATGTACTTTCAGATCCAGAAGCCCTGTATAAATATTGGTTTGTTTGCGTTTTGTGCATATTATCACCATGATCTTCGGCGCCATCTAGTTGTTGTATTGGTGAAAAGTCACTTTGAGGACTGCCCGGTCTTGAACTACAATTACTATCTGACCCAGACCAATCTCCCGCTCCATCGAGTTGTGAAATTGGGCTGCATTGAATTTTTGTGTAAAAATCTATTACATCAGTATAATATCCTTCGTTTTTATCATTTTTATCAGAACTTTCATCCTTTTCTTTAGGTGATGTTGTTCTGTAATTTATTCCTGACGTATGCGGTGTTTCAGAACATAATTCGTGAGAATTAACCGCTTCCCTTTTTGTCTTTTTGTCAGTATTTTTGTCACTTTCTTTAATTGTATCTAATGCGTTTTCAGGTAGCGATCTTTGTACCTGGCCCATTTTTTCAGTGACAGTGGATGATTTTCCCATTTTACATCTTTTTATTGTAGAGGATAATAGATTCGTATCAAATTTATTATTCCAAGTCAGGGATGACGACCTTTGCTGTCCGCGGCCCGTCGTCAGGGACTTAAGACTATGGTTTTGTAGAAGCATTTCTGATTTGCTTCTTTTAAGTTCTTTACTCCCAGACTCTAAACGAGCATTTAGCAACTCGTCAATAAAATCCGTTGACCGTGAATCGGATTTGTCATCAGATTGGCTCATTGCTCCATAAAATTCGCTCTTCAAGTCCATAGCTACGAGATCTTCATATGACATTAATTTCGGGAAAATATCTTGCATTGATATTCCATCCAAGAGATCGTGATTTAAGTCTTCAAATATGGCATCCTTTACTTCTGGCGGAAGAAGGTCAGCAGTATTCTGAGGTTCTTCCTCATCCTGTTGTTCTTGCTTACAAACATTATCAAGTAAGAAGTCGACCACCTGCTTAACGGCTAAATCTTCCAATGTTACAGCATTGCGGAATTTTATTGGTGATTTGTCACTTTTCCGCATTAGCACCTTTGTTGTCCCTTTCTCTAAGCTGTGATGCCACGCTCCAATTTCAGCCATAACTCGTTCCACAACTTGGACATGCATTGTATGGTCTACTGTTATATTCACTCCATAGTCAAACCCAGGTAAGGGTTCAGCCAGTATAAGCTTTGTCTTAATCGTATATCTGACAATTTTAGTAGGCTTCTTACATGACCAGAAAAGTCGAGTGCACGAAAAATCTACTGGCATCAGAAAATCTTCGTAGTCTGATACAGATGGCACTATTTTCCCCAAACTGTTTACACATAAAGATCCCATCAAGAATTGCACTTTAGATATTTCACTGTATCTTTTCTTTTTTTTGTCTAATTCTACGTAAACTGGCCTCGTTAGTTCGAAGTCAGCATCTTTCTGAAGACTCTTTTTTGGTATATCCTTTCCATGAGTTGGACAAAATACTCTTTTGTCGTCTAAAAATGCGCAATTAGTACGCCTTGCACATGCGTAATGATAAGTTTCACTACAATTTTTAGCGCAACATCCAACACTAGCGCCTTTGGTTTCGCAAGAAGCGCATTTGATCATTTTGCCCCTGGAAATAGCAGAGTGCACATTTTGCAAGGAACCGTCGATTTCTTCAAACACCTCTGCCGACCACAAAGCACAATTAGCATGAATCCAATCGTTTTGACCACAGTATAACAATCGGCCCTCCATTGCCGGTAGCCCATCACCTGTAGATTTGCATAATATGCATATTCTCGAGTCAAGTATAGGATAAAACTCCAATAAATCTTCTTCTTCTTTTTGTTTTTCTTCTAATTTGGGTACTATCTGGTCCAAAGGCTTCTCAATGGACTGCACAGTGTTTCTTACACCTTTGTTATCAGACATTTCTTGGTCTTTTAATGAGTCTGAATCTTCTTGTTCTCCTTCAACTTCTAGATTTGGTTGGAGACAGTTGTTATCACAATTAAACCAAGGAAATGTTTCTGAAAATAGTTCCTTATAAATGGAGGTTAAATCCACACTAGCCGTTCTTTCAATTACTTCTTTCATGTCGTGATTGAAATCCTTGAGAGATATATATTCATCGCTATTTACTCTTTTCTTTATATCCAACAGTGATGGTGAAATAAGTCTGCTCATGTCTTCCATATCCTCATCTTGATTCATGTGACGAATTATTTTAGGACTCAGATCTTGTTCACTGCGGGCTTGTGGAAATCTATCAACAATTTCATCATCATCAGAAATCGGTTCATATTTATCCAACAAGGAGGGCGACATAGCAACTGCCTTTTCTTGTTTATCCGATGGATTATTTTCATGAACTTCCACGCATGATGCATTGAATTCAGTTTTATTGTAGAGGCCGGTTGAGAAGCAAATTTCTTTGTTTTGCATTAATGGTTCCTGAAGGTTTACGACCTTATGCGATGGATGTGGCATTTCCTCTTTTTCCATTTCAACATCATGTATTAAAGGGCATTGCCACGATTGAGATAGAGCGAGTTCGTCCGTTTTTTGTGTACTTCGACGACCCTTTGCAGTATTTCGGTAAACCTTTGTCTCCGTTGTATTGTTCATAGTTTCATCTCCAGTGTCGAAATGTAACTTTCGTATTGCTTGAGGAGAGGTGAGCCGATAAGGTTTGTTGGGTACTGGAGTATTTTTGTGAGGAGTGAGTTTCAACAGAGCGCAAGCTTTTTTGTTTTTGGCGAGGAGTTTTAAGAGATGTAAAAGTCTTCCTTTTAAATGTTCCGTTAACATTTTCCGCCACGGCGGATCGTGAGGCATGCATTTACAGCAAATATACTCGATAGATGGTGGCAATGCTGACAGAAGCTGGTATCCTTCGCCTGAGAGACCCTCACAGCTTGCATGGACCCATCTTGCACACCAGCCACATTCCATCATCTGAAAATCCCAAATGTATGTTTAGAAAGATATACATATAAGGTGGACAAATAAAGACTGATCTAAAGAAAAATTTAAAGTTAACATGCTAACTAGCTTGCCAATCTCTGTACATATATATATTATTTAACATTTTACAACAAATAAATAACATATTAGCACCTTTTTTTTAAATGTGTGTAAAGAATTTAATAAAATTTTCTAAATAAGATATCTTACCTTACTATCAAAGTCATTATCCCTATAGCATGCTTGGCATAGGGGACAGTAATTGCCCTTTTGCCGTAATTTGAAGCAAGGCCGGCAGAACGGTAGACTTCCCACAAACTTGTTAACGCGGCTGCTGTCACAACTCTTGCATTTCAGACATGCGCTACATATCTGTAAATTTAGGATTAGTTAATGTAGCAAATTCAACACATTTTTAGCTAAAAAGTGGTAACGGAATCTGGCAACGCGCAAATCACTGCTGTTAGTTTCACGGCGATGGAAAGCGTTTATCGTCGCAGAGCCTTTGAAAAGTAAAAACGCCACAAGCGCACACCAGTCGTCGATACGCCAGTACGGAAATCATACATCTTGATGTATTAGCCGAATGTCAACGGGATCCCATCAGCCTAAAGCCGTCTTCTCTACCTGTGGCCAGTCGCTCCTGTGGTCCGGCGGTGCGGGTGGTAGGCAAGCCGCGTGGTAAGGGCGGGCGCAAACACGACACGAGACGCGCGCGGACGGACGAGCGCACGCTGCACACCACACGCACCGCGCGCACGTCCACGCTGCTCCACCTCCGGAACCCTCTGCGCACCACCCGTGGTACCATTCGCAGCACGACGAACATACCAACATCTGAATTATTCAATTATTACAACTTAAATTTTTTGTTTTGGAAGTAAATCAGAATTGGAGGATCAATTTGTTAGCTTATAGGTTTTATTTCCTTGGGAAGACTGCTGCTTATAAATTGGTTAGTAAAAGGAATACCCTATCAGGAATAATTAAAACTAAAAGTGTTTCACGAAAAAACTTCGGTTGTGTGACATATATATGACAAGCTAAAAGATATGTTAAATATTGATTTTCAAACTGAAATTGTAAAGGAAATGGACACAGCTTTTTTATATACTTATTTACAACATCTAATGATAATTAAACTAATAGATAAAATTAAGCAAAATAATATCATAAATTCAATTACTTATAAAAACACTTCTGACTTAACAGGTGATCCTTAATGGATAGGAGTGCACAATAAGTGAATAAAATTTACAGACGAAACAAAAAAAACAAACATGAGAAATTAATTAGAAAAAACAAAATTACATAATAAAAAATACAAGAAATTAACTAACTACTACAGGTACTAACAAATAATAGAACTTTTGACAGGTCACTCAAAATGTAATACATTTTCTACATTTACATGTACTTAAATGTAATACATATTCAGGTATAGAACTATAAAAAAGTTGAAAAGATTACCTTCTCTTGTCCAGCACTACCACACAGGAAGCACAATTTAGCAATGGTAAATGGTGCAGTACCAATCAGTCCAAATCCAGAATTACACACTTCGTCAGGATCATAACTCTCCCAGAAATCAACACAAATTAGCTCAGGCCTATTTTGACCACATTTCTGTGATCTTCCTCGCAACTGAAAATTCAAAGTAAATAATAATAACACTTAATAAAACACTATTTTGACCGGATTGAAGTTATGTATTATTATAAATTTACAACTATTTAACATAATTTTAAATTTATCCGACGTTTCGCGTTCACCGTGACCACGCACGCTGTAAAGCACGCGAAACGTCGGATAAATTTAAAATTATGTTAAATAGTTGTAAATTTATAATAATACATAACTTCAATCCGGTCAAAATAGTGTTTTATTAAATGAATAAAAGTTATGTTAATCAAAGACAATAATAACACTTCTGTAGAAGGCTTCTTAACATGTAACAATAGTATACTTTTATTTATTACTATTTTTTAAAATTCAATATAAAATAAATTTCACATGAAAAAGCCTCTTTTAAACTTGTTGGGTTAAATTTGGCAATGTTAGGATATTTTCATTATAGATATATGTAAAAAAGTTTCAATAATAATATTTTTTAAATGTAAATACTTACATTGCTTATGTTTGTTAGTGGTTTGTAGGTAGATTTCTTTGGAATAAGATCAAGAACAGTTTCATCTTCGCTGGATTCAATTTTAGCTTTTGGTACAGTAGGTTCAACCTTTCTTTTCTTAGGCTCTATTACTTCGTGATCTACCTTAGTTACTTCTGGAACAATTTGCAATTTGTTCTCAGTATCTTCAGATTCACTCATTTCTGGGGTAGCTCTATCTTTTTCTGTTGCCATAGAGACAGTATCATCTGATAGAGTTGGCTTATCCTTGTCCTTTTCTTCTTGGGTGGGGAATGTTGCAATAGGCTGGCCAAGGACTATAGATGCACTCCGACACACATGTTTAACTCGGGGTCCCTTTAATTCCATTTTCTGTCGTTTTGGATCTTCTATAAGCTTTGAATCACTTTTATCTTTCTTACGAACTTTAACTTTGGCCAGACGACGCTTTCTATTGCTGTTTGATTCTTTTTCATCTTGTTTTTCATTATGCGTTTTGACTTCCTCCTGTAATGAGAAAAAGGTATTGTTATGCACATACAGCTTAGTTTGTTGAACATATATTGTTTTTCAAGATTATTATATGATTCAAAACAAAATAATAAAAATAAATGAATAAAACAGATGCAGGAATGTGTTTACTATTAATGCCCTACAAAAATGTAACATAGCACCAATTACATTTGATTAGCTACACCAGTACTACAAGATCCGAGAAGGAAATACCAAATTTATCCAGGGTAAAAAGTACTTTTATTTTGTAACTCTTTAACTACCACTAAGTGAAATTTTATGATAATCCTTTGTGATATGAAAACCAGAAAAATTGACAAACTCACATACATATTTATGGATTAATTATTATTGTACATACCTCTAATCCATCAGCCTTCTTAGATTTGACAGCAAAGATATTGCTCTCATTTTCATTTGCAGATAATCCACTAAACAATGGTGATGGAGTTGTCAATGCAGAATTGCTAGTCGGTTTAGGTGTTAGAGTATTTGGTTTAGCACCAGGCTTCATGTAAGATGGCAACATAGACATTAGGATCGCTTTCTTATCTGTAGGCACTTGGAAAGCTTTCAAACATAGCTTAAGCCAGCAAGCTGGACACCTTGCCTTGTTAGAACATTTAAATAATTTCCACTGTTGAGAGCGGAGAACTGGTGGAACTTGACAGTTACCTGAGAATGTAAGAATATAAACATTTACTTTTAAATACTATTTAAGAATCTACTTAATGATAAAGAAAACTATTTAGTTGCAAACATTTGTTTTTCTTGGAATCAACAGGTAGAAAAGCTCAAAGAAAGTATTATAGAGTTAGACTATAATCCATTCAACCCATCAAAATTGGATAGGCAGGTTATAACCCATATTCTAGAACATCAATTAAAACCTAATCTGTTAAACTTTGTTTTTTTAAACTTATTAGATACTTGGAGTTTTCTAAGAAATGGAACTCCCTATGTATTTGAGATTACTACATTGAATATTATTTTAAATATAATACAATCATACCTTCTCCTCTTTCACAATGCAGGACAAGTGGTGATGTCCGCAATGCCATTCTATCCTTTTTAAGCAATTTGGAGACAAATTTACGGCAGGATTCACATGAATAAATTCCAAATTTTCTAGCTTGTTTTACAAATTTGTAGAACCTCACAGCCCCACACACTCCACATGTAACTGTTGTTGGAGGATTAGTTGCTAAAAATTAATAAGATTAATGATGATTTAAGTTATAAGAATAACAAAACATGCAGTCATTTATTTAGTCCTAACTTTAATACTAAACACTAAAGAAAATTTGTATATATTATACATATACATATTACAATATTATTGTGTGTTATTTTAGTTAACTTTACTTACATGATGTTGGGGCCACAGCTGAAAAGGGTCCATCTAGACCAGATGTTGGTGGTGTAGTTGTTAGCTGTAACCGAGCCTCCCTTATAATGACTTTGCCACTCAACAATTGAGAGGCTGATTTATCTTTTTCAGGGCTGACTAAAGGCTTTTCTTCCTCATCACCACTGTTCCTGGGACTCTCACTTTCCCAACTATCTTCTGACTCTGAACCACTACTTGAGTGGCTAGAACTACTTGCATCAGATAAGTCCATGAGTCTCCTCATAGAATTTCCTGTTCTTTCTTCTTTATTCGCCTCTGGCGACTTTATTTTATCATTAATATTTGAATTCTCATCCTGTAGAAGTTCAGATTCTTTTTCATTTGAAAATAAATCATGAGTGGCCTTTCGGGAAGTTGTGAGACCAGAAAATGAATTTGTTGATTTATCTTTAAAAATACCAGTTGATAAAGGTTGATTTTCATTTTTATCTGGCTCTTCATCTTGTGGTGAATCATCATCATGTAAATTATTAAAAACTAGCCTCTTTAGTTTTGGTTTCTTTAAAACCTTTCCTGAACTCAAGCTGCTTGATATTGAAGTTTGGTCTTCACCATCAATAAACCTTTTATTTGGTTTTATAACTCTTGAAGAATGACTACTTTTGACTGGCAAAAACTTAACTGATCCCAGACTTTCTTTCTCTACTGGTGAATTGATTCTTGGTGGAGGTGACATGCACCGATTTTCACTGAACTGTGAAAATTTGTTTGTAGACTTTGAAAGTGGATTCAAGTTCTTCTTTAAATAGCCTTCATGATATTCTAATGAAGATTTTGAACTCAGATCAGTTAATTTTGCTGGTTTCAAAATGCTGTTAAATGTTTGGTCCGATTGTCTAAATGCAGACTTCTTTTTTATAATTGAAATAAGAGGAGCATGATATTTTGGTATTTTTTTGAGAGGCAGCAAAATATCCTCGCAACTCTCCACAGTGCCAAAAGTAACAGTCTTTTTCACTAGTTTAGGTTTGTCTCCTTTTGGAGGCTCCATTTTATTTTGTGACCTAGTTCTAACTGGAGATTTGGATGGATCACTACTACTCTCTGCGGTTTCTTCTTTTTCACTCAAAGGGCTATCTTTATTTCCACAACTCTCTGAATTTGCCTCTTTATCATTATTACTTTCTTTCTTCTCTTCTTCCTGAAATAGATTTATATATAAAAAATAACAACACCTTATTAAACAAGCTAATTTTTAAAGTACATATATATACAATGAAAATCAATTATATGCATATATGTTAATAAATATAAGTTATCTTATAAATCAAGTGAGTATGAAAACCACTAAATGAACTAGACTATTGACAATTTCTATGGCTTTGATAGTGTGATCTAGAACAGCAAACTACTGTAATAGATTTTCAAATATTGGTTTGTGCAATTACTATTTTTGTCTAAACTACATAGTGTAAAGATGATAATGGACGTGGAGATACCTATAGAGAACTTATATCAAAGATACATTTAATGTTCAGAAATGACAACCAATTATACATTTATTTACTTCAATAAGCATCAAATAGTTATATAAAATAAAACTCATGGAACATCGGATACATGTCACTATACTACATAGACATATTCATTATCAATTTGGTAATTATTTACCTACATTCTATTGAAATACAATATATATTATTATTATTGGTTTAAATTTCATAGGTATGTGGAATGCAACTGATTTCAGATCCAGTGTTCAGGTACTGTATATTTTCTATATGGGTCAAAATTAAGCAATACCAACAGCTTTTTAATAGTTTTATCATTTTAATGTAAAATTTGAAGATACAATAATAGGCCAAAGCTGTGTACCTCTCCCAACTACAAGAAAATTCATATCAAATAAAAATACATATAACAATACACAAGTAGTTTGATAAAAGCTACTGAGTTAACTTCTTATAGATCTTCAGTACTACATGAAACATAAACCATGAAATGTGTGTACAGTATAATATCTCTTTTTAGTAATAGAATGAACAGATGTTTTAATTTTTGACAAGGCTGAATAATTCTTTTGTGTTCAAAAGTAAGGTTATCTTTCTAATACATTTACATTTTGTAGTTAATTAAAAGCTCTGCTAAAAACAAGATAACAACTAAATTTCAATTATTGTTTCTTTACAGTCCTTGACCTGTTTAAGAATTTAATGTTGCTTATTTTCTATGTTTGTCAAATATTGATACTCTGTGATTGACGCTTCATAGTAGTCGAGTTATTACGTAAACAATATGATCAAACATATGTTTGAAACAATTATAATAAAATATGAGCAAATTAAAGATAATTGCGTTGTACCTCTTTCTCCCCCGAAAAGTCATTAGTGGTTGAACTACGGCTGCCTGCATGATTATCAACAGTATTCTCGTGGTAAACAGTCCCCGACAAAACACTTATGCGTTTTCTGTTATGGAATTTAAGGGGTTTCCCTGGGAACCTGGACCTTCCCATTTTGATATGCACGTAAACTAAGGACATTTCAGTGGGTTCCCAGCAATAGCAAGGAAACTGGCGCGCATGCTCGGGCCCGCGCGCTCCGCAACGCCATTCCACTCATTTATGCAATGTGTACGACAATTAAGACGCAGTTTTGATCACTAACACGCCAAAACATAAACACTAAAACACCGTTTACATTATTCACAAAATAGAGCACTTCACACAGTTTTTATAAAGAACAACATCATCCATCATTTTAATGGTTGACTGATCGTTAATGCCGTATACGTTGTTACGCTTCCATTCAACAAAGCATTGTCGGCGATAAAACAAAAGAGAATGTTGTAATGTTCCCGATTCCACAACGCGTCGCGTCAGTTACACTATCTGTGTTTTGTTCCATTTGATAGGGGAAACGAAATTAATTTAATGAATCGCCCGTAATTTGACAAAGATGGCTGTACGACGCGCTATAACAATACCGAACACGAGTGATTAACGAGTTACGAGACGAGGCGCGCGAGGCCGCGGTGTGAACGACACCTGGCTCTCGGAGGCCAGTTATGGATTTTGAACCAATCGCGACGTTAATTCGGACCGGTATGAAAACAAACATGTCCGATGTCGTTCGGTATGTCTTGCTTGCTCTATAAATGGATAATCTATCTGCATAGACATTAGACGCACCAATAGCTTTTCGCTCTACTCAAGATTTATCAATAAAAATCTACAAAATATTGTCGTACATTGGCGTAACGCAATCGATTTAGGGATAAGTTTTATTGGTTTGATTAGATTAGATTTGTAGATACTGAATAGTAAATTATTCTTGTTCTGAGTAGGTATTTACTTATAATTATTTTTCAACCTTATACTAAAGATTTTAACATTCTTAAATATTGAAAATTTTATATACCTACATAGTTAAACTGTGTGCCTATACAATAAATAAAATTAAATGAAATGTTAAAATTTATGTGGTCTACCGTACTCTACCGAGAATGTTCTGTTAGTTTACATAGGTATCGCATTTGGTAGCGGGCTGAACCATATTAGATGCGATTTTAATAATAATATAGTATTATTGAAGGAAATAAGAAAGGTGATACTACAATTAAATTATAAGTATGTAGTAATCAATATTTTTTAAATATTCGCTTTTAGAATATAAAAAGGGTTGAATATAACAGGGATACAACTATATTTTAATCACAATAATAAAAAAATACAGTATAAAAATCTTTACAAAGTAACTCTTAAGTTCTAAAATAAAATATTCATATTTTAAACCACGTACTGTAATTCTCGCACCCTACTTACAATGAACCCCCTAAACCCACCGGTCGATCATGCGTAAAGGGCGCAGAAGGGATGCAAAGGGAAGAGCAGAGTAGGTACATTAACCCTTAATACATATTTGTACAAGTTATATATATATAAATTGAATTTGCCTATATATATATAATTAAAACGTACTGGTTTCTAGTTTTTAACGAAGTACTGACCTCTAGCGTGAATTATGAGAACAAAAAGTTCCTTGCTGAAACGCTTCCTGAAATACATTAGAAAGAAGCATGTCCTCGAGTAGATACGACTCCGATCGAAATGAAACAATCTAAGAAACCAATTGTTTCCTCACACAAACACCATAACTTTTCTCACTAGTTTATCACTATATCAGTCCTTCCCACTATTTGTCGCATCAAAACAATAATTCACGAGTAAATATTATTGTAAGTGTTATATTTACATCACTGAGATTGCACTGGTGTACGTACGTGAAACTGTAGTAACGAGACTGGCGAAGACGCGCCGCGCATGCCGCGAGGGCTATGGTGTAAATATAAAAATGGATAAACTCCCCTTCAGGGGGCTCACCCGTATGAATCACAGTAAACACACCTTTCCAGTATTTTTCGGCGATCAATTATGTTTTTGAGGGACGATAAATCGCGAGCGCTAGACAAAAAAGTTTGTTGCGCGATTATGTTTTTCAAATTTGAGCGGTATATTACTGGGACGCAAACTTCCGTGTTACATTTGACAAAATATTGATCGACGCGACGTCCACCAACTGCGGACATTTTCTTTTGGCTTAAATTTAGGATAATCGCAAAGATCAGCGTCTTACTATCCGTATTGTACCCAAATGTGAGCAGGTAGCCATTTTTTGTATTATTTTGGGTTGCAGGCTAGAGGATGTAAAATATCTAATGACTCATACAGTCATACCTAAGTTGTGGATCACGTAGTATTACAAAATACTTATTCGTCATTAAAATCATTCGGCCACTACTTACAGCCTTTGAATTTTATTTAGCTGTTGTGTTTTTATTAATCCGAACTTACCTTTATGCTTAAACATAAGATTGATTCTATAGTAATAATGTTCCTATATATACATATTATGTTTGTAATTACGTCTACTAAAAACGTTTAAATTATCAATTATTTACAAAAATTACCCACCCGGTACGTGACTCTATACATATATTACATACCCCAAGTAGTAGGAACCTACATACATGCGTGTTCCAGATGAAAATCACACAAGAGCTAATTAGAATAAGAAGTTACTAGTATAAAATAAAAAAAACTGTTTCTTTATAAAATTGGATGTTTTTATAGTATCTTTTTACATAAGGTGAAATAACTTTAAAGGATTTTACAACTAGATTAGTTAGCCTAATGGAGGTGATTGTTGATTTTTATTATATTTTTATTGTGATTGATTATGTGTCTTGTGAAAGAGCTGTTATAATTAAATATTTTAGTTTGGAAATGTTATTATTTACGTTTAAAAATATTATAGCGAATACTAAAATATATTAATAAATAAATGTAACTAAAATACCCGGGATTTACGACTGAAATGTACACTATGTATCGATAACAGTTTGTTGTGAGTCTCATTGCGTATTTTAATTTTGCTTTAAAGCAAATTAATGAAGAATGGCATGTTATAGATATGACCTACAAACTGACAGTTCCGTTTTAACGGTAGGTACTCTCCAGGACACGAAATTTACTTTTTTTTAGAAAATATTATAGCGATCGTCTGACTAAAGATTCAGAAACGATGCTTAGCGCTAAATCTGATTCCCATCAAAATTGTATGTCATTTAAGATCATCCTCACCCTAAGACGAGATGACTAGGCCATTCGAGATCGTCGTCGATAGTGGACGAAACACGGTATGTGTTCTGCTGTTATTTTAGGGTCATCGATTTTTACCCCAAATGCCGACAGATATTAATTTGAAAACAAATAAAGTAAGTATGCAAAACACTTTAAATGGGACAAATTCACTGCAAATCCAAATAATTTGAGAGGTAGTTTACCTAAATTTGTCCAAGGTATGGTAAAGTATAGTAGTGTGGACTCGGTTTCCGCACTTAGACGCACATTTGGTCCTTCCAGAAGCTCAGAAGTTTACTGGGTATTTCACAGGCTTCACGGAGCGTCCTCACTGCTCCACGCATTCCAGGACTAGGTGGATGAAGAAGCATTCCTGATCCTCTCCATGCAAGTTCGTCGACATCATCATTGCCGAGAGATCCACTGTGCCCTTTTATCCACTGTAGGGTAACCCTGATTGTTAGGCTTATTGCCTCTAGTGTTAGTTTTACACTCCACTATTAGTTTGTGGTTCGTCTTTTTGTTTTATGTAGGTATAACGCCATCAGCTTAGACACATTGTAAAATACTAATTTAATAATGAAGTTATAAATTCCTAACTGAGGTTAGAGCGACACAATCGGTCCAAGGAAAGAAGTGATATGCTTGAACTTGGATTTTTTAAAGTCAATTAAAATTTATAATCATCTTGGAAAAATCATTTTAGGTTATAGAGCCCATATAATTCATACTAAAACTAATACACTATTATATAAAAGTAAAATATTTTTTTTTAATTTTATAAAATATACTCTAGTTAATTATAAATCTGTCTTTGCAGTATAATCATAGTTGCTATTTAAAAGAATATATATAATACATTTAAAGAGAAGTTTTTTTCATAACCTTTAACCCAGGTTAACGATAATATTAACTAAGACACCAATTTAGGAATTAACGTAAGTTTTTATATAAGAATTTAAAGAAAATTATTATATATATACATATATCATGCACAAAATATGATCATTTAACTAACGCGTTGTAAGGAGCGATCTCTGTTTCACCACTTCAAAACCAACATACAATTAAGTATATGTTATAAAAACAAATCTTTCATCTTTATATTATACTAGCAGACCGGCCAAGCGTTGCTGTGGCTAAGGTTTTAGTTATATTACATAGTAGTAATCTATTCAAGGGAAACGGTAGGAGAACACCAGTCACGGGGACCACCATACTTTTTTGGTGGTAATGCCATTAAATTGTAGCTTATTTGAAACGTTGATACTTTCAACACAGCGCCATCTGTTAGAATTGTGACTATCAAATATTAAACAAATATTTTGCAATAAAATAATATTGCGGGTATAAATTGAGATGTAAGCTATCCTACCTTTTAAGTTAGATCAAACTGCACACGGTGTGCAAATTCGATTGAAATCGTTTCAGTAGTTTAGGAGTCCATAGCGGACAAACAACGTGACACGTAATTTATATATATTAAGATATATTAATACAAAATAAAGTCTACAATATGTGATGGTGTTAAGCTTATCGTGTTAGTAAGCGCCAGCATGAACAAGCTAGTTTATGGCAGTACCTAATTAGTGACCGTTTTTAATTTAAATGTCATTTAATTAATGAAAAATACATTTATTTCACATTATCTTCTATTCTATTAGATAGAACGAATTGCGTAATATTTTTTTTAAAGATTATGTAATGTGCCCTATATTATGTATTAGGTAGTCTGTAATTATGTATTAGGTCCTTAAATATTGGATTGGCGTTTTGCGGCGGAGGAACAAAAAGTAGATTTTTTAAATAGAATATATTTAATTAATCAAAGTATGTACCATTGCTATCTATGCACTTTTGCCATCTTACAGGTAGTTCATTGATCCCTTCACTAAAAAACCATTCGTACGGGAATCAATAAAATCTAATAAAACACTATTTTGACCGGATTGAAGTTATGTATTATTATAAATTTACAACTATTTAACATAATTTTAAATTTATCCGACGTTTCGCGTGCTTTACAGCGTGCGTGGTCACGGTGACTCAATAAAATCTTTCAAGCTTTCGACTGCCCCACCAGAGTTGATTTTTTTAACTTGCAAGAAGTTATCCAGATTTCGAAAAAAATGGTTAATAATGGTGCTGTTGGAGCAAAGTACGGAGCCGGGGAGTATGGTGGATGTCTTAGACATTCCAACTGATGCTCCTCTAATTTGGTAGCAGTCTGTTGTGCAGTGTGTGGTCTAGAGCGATTGACCAGTTTAGTTGTTTAGCAGCTAGCTTTTCATGGTTTTCAGTTGCTGACAATAGACATCTGCCGTAATCGTCTGGTCAGATTTAAGAAAGTTATAGTGAACGAACCCGGAACTAGTCCAACAAACTCACAAATAACTTTTTCGGTTAAAAGAGATATTTGTGGTCAAAGTGGCCAGTAGGACAAAACATAAATTTTATATGTAAAGACCTAATATTTATATTGAAACCGATATCTAAATTCGAAAGACAAAAGATTATTGCCGTTAATAGTAGTTAAATGAATAAGGGGGTCGTATAATAATTATACATAAGATATTTTAATGTCAAACGAGTCAGTCAGATAACAGATTATATCATTTGTAATGGCGTGTTCAAGACACGTACATAAATTCAGTTTAAATTAGTAAAAAAAAATAGTTCGAAATTAATGCAAAACATGTTACAAAAACATAATATTTTTTATTTTCATACATAAATAATTTTTTCTCTTACTAAGTAAGAATATAATCATGAACCATTCTAGGAATAATAAAATACCTACAGATATTTTAATAATATTAATATATCAAACAATCACTTACTTGTTTCACGAGTAATTTACATATTATTGAAGTTATACTTCTTTAGGCGCGTTATGAAAAATTTATGAGAGTGAAATTTTACGATGCGCGCGCACCTGTGACACAAAATTAGGAGTGTGATTATAGCGTGCGCGAGCGAGATAGGAATAAGACAATCTACAAGTAAAAAGAAATAGAATATGCGTGAAGTTCGTATGCCAAGAATTTTGAATGACCATAATGACATTTGTCATTTACCTTTTAAACAAATAAAGGAGTTTTAATTATTTTTTCAAAGAAATTTAGCAATGCTTTTTGAATTATATATAATCAGAAGTGATTTAAATTGAATATTTAAACCAATACTAATTAATATTTGTGAAAAAACTGTGCTCATCAACCTTCCTAAGTGCTTCATTACAATTGAGGTTAACTATCAGTTTGTATTATTATTATCGAGTAATGTTTTGATTAAAAAAATTACCACATTGTTTAATCAAAACATGTAATTTTTCTCTAGCAAATATAAGGACAAGAGACAAAAAACAATTGATGAATCAGTGTAAGTGCACTAAATTGAATACAAAAAAAGAGTTGTCATCTTATCGCTGTGAAACATCAAAAACTGGAGGTGGAACAAAGCCAAACTATTTTTAATAATGCCAAAGAAGTATAACTTCTTACGCGCGTACATAAGTACACGCACCCTTTTTTATTATTATTTTAACTGTCTCTTTATCTGCCTACGAAGAAATTATAGGAAATAATATTTTATCTGTAAGTTCTGTCTCTCATATTTTAGACAAATGACAATATAGTCCTGCGTTTGGCGCCATTTTATTGTTCATTGAATTAAATTCTTAATTCCGTTACTTGAATCTGCCACTTCATTACTCGGTTTTACAATTCTCTATGATTAATTATACGAGTATAGGTAATAGGATACCTACATATTTTTAGTATAGCATAGCAGAATTTCGAATTTTCAGTCTTTTGAAAATCGAATTGCCCGAGTTATTGAAAACTCTATTAAAATTCAGTTGGTTTTGTTAGTTTTTCATAATTCTGAACTATTTTTCGCGTCTTTTACGGGAGCAATGCAAGCCCAGGGCGAAGTCATTTTGAAATTCAGTCGGCTTTCTGAACATGCTTTCCCGCCAGTCAAAGGTTCAGAGAAGGCAGCTGGTTATGACTTAAAAAGGTATTGATATTATAATATTTATTTTAATTAGATTAAAGGTTTACTATCTACAACATAAAATTTGTTTAAATTTATATTCAGAAATAAAATAAAGCGATTCTTAGGTATTTATGAAATATTTTATTATCAACAATTCGGATACTACTAACTTTGTTGCTACATTAAATTAATCTTCCCTTAAGAATTAAAGGAGACATCATTTAATTATTATATCTACATAGTAAATTCTCTGTAGGATGTCATCTATGGTAGTGGTAAATATTATTAACCTAATGTCATGATAGTTATAATATATTGAAACTTAATTTTTTAGTGCATACAACTATACTGTTCCTGCAAGGGGTAAGGAACTAATCAAAACAGACTTGCAAATAGAGCTACCATCTAAATGCTATGGCAGAGTTGCACCACGCTCAGGATTGGCTGTCAAAAATTTTATAGATGTTGGAGGTAAATCAGTTATTCATTCAGTCATTTAACAATTTTGCTCTAGTGTAAATACCTGTAATTTAAATATAAACTTACAGCTGGTGTTATAGATGAAGACTACAGAGGTAATATTGGGGTGGTTCTTTTCAACCATTCTGATCAAGATTTTGTTGTCAAGAAGGGTGACAGAATTGCACAGCTTATATGTGAGAGGATTTACTATCCCACATTGCAAGAAGTTTCTAATTTATCTGAAACTAACAGGGGAGACGGAGGGTTTGGTTCAACTGGAAGCCAGTAATTAAACAATTACATAATTTTAAGTATCATATTCACAATAAATATTTCAAAAAATATATACATATCTCTTTTACTTGTACATCATCTATTATTATTTTCAAAATACTCCGTTATGCTGGAAATTTCTAAGTTCTCAATAGATACTGATGATTCTGGTAATACATCTTTATTTCTTTTAAGAAATGGCCTAAACAGACTTTTTAACTTATTTTCATATTTGATTTCAAAGTCAGCTTCTGCTTTTTCCACTTTCTGTTCTAGAATTTCTATGTTTGTTTGTAGTTTAGATATAACTTCACTCAATGTTAGTATTTTCTTTGTCAGTACCGTGATTTCATTTCTGTAGGCACTTATATCAGATGTTACTGTTGAACAGCAATCATTATTTTTTGTTTTTATCATGTGCAAAACACTTGTCAGTTCTTCAAGTCTAGTGATCATATTATCAATTACATCTTGTACTGTTTGTAAGTTACATGTCAAATCTAAGTTAAGATAAGCTGCATAATCTTTTGCTAATGCTTCAGTCATGTTGGATCACACACCAAAATCAGGATACAAATATTCTAAAAGACTGATTATTTTATCAAAGACATCTGTCACTGCTTTTGATAAGTTCTGAAATGAAGATGGTATAAAATTTAAAAAAATAATTACAAACTCCATATTTGTTTATCTATTGATATATAAATAACCTAAACAACACGGTTTACAACTTTCAAATACATACTTTATTAGTTACTACTTACTACCACCAGTACTAACCTTGGGCAATTGCGACATCAATTTTGCAATGCTTTGAATAGCCATGACATGGTTTAAATATTATTATTTAATGTGTATTGTGTATTCACGCATTAACAAAAGAGTTCCCTTATCACACCTTAGTGGTAGAAAACAGATAATAATAATAAATAGATTATTTTACAATTTATACATGTTTAATGTAAATTAGTACACTTAATACTCGAAACGCTTATATACTCTTTGGTTAAATATAGGTTAAGTTACAGATGTATAATATTATATTAGTCTAGGAAAAGATATTTCTTTTAAGGTTTTTTAGGTACGAAAAACATAAATGTCTACGGATAATCGAAAACAAGACTTGGCTTAAAAACTTTAAAGGAGACCTTTTTTTTCTTGAAACTTGCATAAAGTCAAAACTATTGCCATAAAATTAAAAAAAAACTGATTTTAATCTTAGCCCCTATCTCTCTTATCCTAACTTCATATTAATTAACGTTTTTTTTAGAGGACAGGGGGCAAACGGGTAGGAGGCTCATCTGATGTTAAGTGACTCCATGCCAGAGAGCTCGCGAGTGCGTTGCCGGCCTTTTAAGAATTGGTACGCTCTTTTGCGACGTCCGATGATGAAACTCAGCTGCAGGTAATAATCCGAACAACTCCTCTGAACATTCTCTATAGTAAATGCGGTAGAAAATGCAAAGTGACCTCACATCTCTACTCAACGCCAAGGGATGAAGCCGCTCGGAGAGGGATTGGTCGTCGACGATTCGAACCGCTCTTCATAACTTCTTCTTCTGTTTGGCTAACCTAAGCATTTTATTGCAACGAATATAATCCAAGATTATCCTAAGTAACTATGATATCTAGATAGAGCCTCGCTCTTCTATAATTACCTTAGTTTAGGTATATATGTGAATAAGACATTTTATGCGACGACTTTCGTGGAAAAGTGTTGCCATCTGTTAAAAAATAGGCTTCTTATATTTACACATTTACTAAGAATGAATATATATATACATACACACCTATATTCTACAGCTGCAATAATACATTAACTTCATACCCTGATTAAGTATTTTATTAGTCGCGCTAACGGATTTATTCGGGCTAGCCTATAGGTAATTAGACAGGAGGAAAATCCTATCTTTAGGTCGAAGGACGAACGTTAATATGTCTGTCTCTGAAGTATGCAATGTAGTAGGGATGTGACATTCTGCATAAAAAATCGTTTTTTTTATTAATCGATTTTTTCCTAATTTTTGAATTAATTTCAAAATAAACACCCTAAATATTTTATTTTTCATGGTTTTTTTAAATTAAAAATAAACAATAGAAATTATAAACACAAATTAACGTTTAAGAATAATCAAAATCGAAATTAACTTTATCTCGTTTTGATAGATTTTGATAAATGCTGAGTGTATTCCTTTTCAGTAGCACATTGCAGTATTTTTGTTGTCTTTTTAATTGTATGTAGTCTTGTGCTGCTGAATAAATTTATTTTACTTTTAAATTGTAGGGTTCCATTCAAACTTGATTTTTTCACACAACATCAATGTATCGCATTGTAAAAATCGTTGTGTATCGAATATCCCTAATAGTTCGAGGTCCGGGTTATAGAAGACCAGACATAATGTCGGGAGGTGGCAGATAAAAAATCGATTATGATTAATTTTCAATTATAAAAATAATCGATTATTAATCGATTATTTTAAATATAAAAATCGCGAAAAAAAATCGATTTTTACTTTAAAAAAAATCGATTAAAATCGATTTTTTTAATAATCGATTATTTTTTCACATCCCTACAATGTAGTATGTTACGCCATTGCCAACTACACAAACGTACTATAGAACTATGCCTAATGAGAAGGATGCAGAAGGTACTTTAAAATAAAACTAAAAATCTAAATAAAAGGGTATTACTACATTCAAACGTACATAAATAGCATAACATAAATATAAATGCAATACCAGGGAAGGGCTAGTATATTTATTACATATCTGTGTTCAGCATAGTTAACACATGACAGTCAACACTTTATAGAATATAATATAACACAGGCTGAAGAATTGGCTTATAATTTGTAATTGTATTACTATTGCTTAGCTATGAGATGAGAGCTTCCTCATTAAATAATCTAAAGTGTGAAAAGTCAAGACTGAGAAAAATATTTTCAAAGTAAACAATAGTATTTTATGTCATACTTAATACATTTATATTTTGTAACACAGCATGCTTTAATAAAGTAAAAGAACTAGGTAAAATTCAGGCATTATATTATGTTACCATCGACTGGCTATTTTAAAGGCATTAACTGTCCATTTTTTGATACCGGCCTGTGTGAACGACCCTATTGTCACTTTCGACATGTTAAAAGAGAACAAAACGGGGATGGAATTGAAAGTGGAGAGATACTACAAAAATTGGTTTCAGCAGCAGTGCAGAAGGTATTACGTCAGAATGAGGCCACAGGATTGCCTTCAACTTCACAGGATAACGATACTTACGTTAACGGATCCAATACACAGACTGGACTAGTGCAGGTGAAGGCGACCTATAGTCCTACGCCTATAGCCGAATTAAATAAAATTCACACTGAATCGGAAGTGGAAGATGTCGTTGATAAAAAACGCCGACATGTACCAGTGCCATATACTCCCCGAAAGCCTGCTGCACTTCAAATTAAAAGGCCTGTAGATACTAATGGATCTAAGTTATATGTAGCTCCAATTGTACAATATACTCCTGGAGCTGAAAGTACTCAAGTAGATCCCTACACTCCTAAAGGTTCTATAGAATCTAGTGAAAAGTATTTGCCTGGAGCAGATGCTAAAATTCAAGAATATTTGCCTAACGATTTGCAGGAGACACAAGTATCTAACAAACATAATTATACACCATCTGATAAATATACCACTAAAAGTAAAATTATAGAATATAAACCAGCAATTGTTACTAAAAAGTGTGATGTACATGCTGTAAAGTATCAACCAACACCAAAGTCCCTAGTTCCATGCTTTTCAAGTGATGAAGAAGAACCAGAACCAAAAAAACTTAAAATATCTAGTGATTTAAATGGGTTTGATGATTTAGGACCTGAATTTGACATTCTAGATCAAATACTTGATGAAGAAAACAAAACTGATGTTTTAAAAACTAAAGATAAAAAAGCTTCATGTATAGAAAATGGCATTATTATTAATAATAATGATAAAAGCAAAACTAAGAAATGTGATAATTCAATTTCTAACAAGAAAGGTGCAAAGCAAAATGATAAACATAAAAAAAGTACAAAAGATTTAAACCACAGGACAAGCCATAAGAGCTCTCATAATAATAAAGAAAAAGAAGAAAAATCCAAATCACAATCCTCTAGTTCTAGATTGTCAAAGTCAAAACCCTCAGAAAATAAAGTGCCAGACAAACATACAAAATCTTTATCTTCACGACAATCAAAAAGTAGTTCTTCAAGAGACAAAGTAAAAGAATCAAAGTCACATAAAGAATCCAGAAGTTCCAGAAAAAGCCACAATAAACACAATAAGTCTCATAAAAAATCAAAAGAAAAAGAAAGAAACGAAGGAAAAAGAGATGGTTCAGTTTCTTTTAGTCCAGATAACGATAGCTTAGATGGTATTGATACACTAGAAAATGAAGTATTATCGGATTCAGATGAAGAAACAATTGCAGAAGAATGTAAGAGAATTTTTGAAGAATATGTTCCACAACTAAAAACAAAAGCTGTTGATGAAAGTTTATGTAAACAAGAAGTTTCCGATGAAGGTGAATCATATATACCTACTAAGAAGAGGATATCTAGAACAATTGATAAAAATATCAAAATTGTTGCAAAACCATCTATTAAACCAGATTTCAAAAAAAATGCTGCTCAAACTATGGCAGAAAGATTGTCAAAGATAAGAAAGTTTCATGCATCTAAAGCGGAAAAAGACGCCATTGATGTTAATGTGACTAAAGCTTCTAAGCCAGAAATCAAGGCTATTTCATCTCCCACAATCTCTAAAGTGCGAATTGCTCATGTACCTTATGCATCAACTTTACTAACTGCTAAGAAATCAATTGCACCTCCTATAAGTAAACCTATAGTTAAAGCTTCAACTAGTTTTACATCAATACAAACAGTGAGGAAAGGTGAACAAAGGGTTGCACATGTGCCTAATGAAAAGTTCATTGACAGACCAGGAGTTTTAGAGCCATTAGGATCTAAAATCCCTGCAAATATTAGATCTACCTATTTAAATTTAATGATTGACCAATGTCTGAATATTTATTTGTCTGCTGTAGATGCATATGCAAGAGCACAACATGAGGAGTTAACAACAAGTAAGAAATGTAGTACAGTACCAATTTATAAAAATTCTGCCGTCCTAGCTATAAGTAGATTAAAAAAAGAGTTACAAGAAACTAATGGTGTAAAAAAATCTGGTAATGATTGTGTAGCTTTACAAAAAGTTCCAAGTTCTAAAAATAATACAAACTCCTTGGGATCATGGAGCATTGAGAGTCGAAGTAAAAAGACGTATGACAATATCGAACAATATACTGGAGCTAAATTTTATAGTAACATAAAGAAATGGGTACTTACAGAAGAACAATTGCAATTAAATGGTTTTCCTAGAACTCATAGTAGTGGTGATAAGGGAAGGGCAATAATTTATGGACAAAATAAACAGAAACCTCCCAAAGGGTCTATCAGAACTTGCTGTAGATGCAAAAAAGAATATACAATAAATAAAAAAGGATTCCCAATTATTAAAGAAGAATGTATATACCATCCAAACAATAAGTACAGAGTTCGTGGTGAGGTAAAATACCAGTGCTGTAGTCAAGATGGTTCATCAGATGGATGTTGTGTAGCAGAAAGCCATGTATATGAATATGTTGATTTTGATAATTTAAAAGGTTTTGTAAAGACTCTTCCCCCTCAAAGAGAAATGGATAATTATGGCATATATTCATTAGACTGTGAAATGTGCTACACAACATATGGACTTGACTTAACAAGAGTAACAGTGATAAATACAGAATGTAAAGTAATATATGAAACATTGGTTAAACCATTACATCCAATCATAGATTATAACACTCGGTATTCTGGTATAACAGAACAGCACATGTCCCAAGTAAACACAACATTGCTAGAAGTTCAAGCCACTTTACTCTCCATGTTTAACAGCAAAACAATATTAATAGGACATAGTTTGGAATCAGATTTTAAAGCACTAAAATTAATTCATGATACGGTTATAGATACAAGTGTTCTTTATCCTCATAAAATGGGACCTCCATTTAAAAGGGCACTAAGAAACCTTTCATCTGAATATTTAAAAAAAATTATACAGAATTCTGTTGATGGTCATGACAGTGCAGAAGATGCAACCGTTTGTATGGAACTTCTACATTATAAGTTAAAGGAAGATCTTAAAACTAGGTGATAATTAATACTAATTTTCTTAACCAATTGTATATTTTAAAGGTTCATTTATAATGCATAATTGTTTATTGATTCTTTATTTAACATGTCTGATGGTTACAATATTTCACTTTTCATTTGTTAACTTGGTGAAGAAATTATTATAAATAAAATACTGATTTGTTATAAAGTAAATTGAATTTTTACTTTTTGTAACATTTTAATTTAATCATATTATAGATGTTTAAATGTAACATATGCAATTATTCTAATATTTAAAATACTGCATATATTTTATTGAAGCGTATTGCTTCATGATTGTGGGTAATAAGGTTAATTTTCTATTAAATACTTTTATACACATTTTGTGGTATTCATTTATTTATATAGTTGATTGACCCTATCTGGATCTTGTCAATGCCCATCTATATTACTTTTAAATATGACTGACATGACTATTGTGGTCATTTTTCCAAAAGAACTCGAACTTAATATACATATATGTATTGTATTTTATGCTACTAGGCCCCTGACCCTTTGCAGACTACCAGATTCATAAAAACTAACAGATTTTTATGTTTAGGACACTACCCTATTAGTAAATAACAAAATTATAGAAGTTTAATAAAACACAAAATAATAGATCTCTTGAAAATTGCAAATCCAGCAACATGTTAAAAAGACAGTGGAATAGAAGTTGTTGAAGTTACCAATTTATAAATTACTTTGTCCTAATACTCAAAAACTTTAACTTATACCCCTGAAGTAAATGAACCTTTCACTATCATTTACTTTAATGTCAGTAAAATTATTTTATTTCACTAATAATAATAAAATGCAATAATAAATAGTAAGACTGTATTTAGTAAATGTAAACAATATAAAACACTTGTACTCAGCTCAGTAAACATAGAAAAAAAATCAACGTGAGAAATTGTATAATTACATTTATTGCAATTCAACAACAATTTTTTTTATCATTAACAGAAGTGATCAAATAATATTATTTAAAATGTTAATCAGTATGAAATATTAACTTATTCTATTATAATTTGAATGTTATAGGTGATTACAATTAATCTAGCACAACAGATACAATGAAAAATTATAAACTTACTGCAATCACAATTTAAAATGTTTTTTATCACTCACTTTGCAGATGTAGGTTTTCTATAACATATTGTGGTTACATACTTTTAAAAGTGTTTATTTCTATGATACTACCATACGAATAAATTTAAGAGCAAAATATGGTGCTAATATTTCATCACTACTACATTAAAAATTTAATGGGTAGGTACTTTTTATTGAAAATTCATAATAATTTACCCACCAAGGCTTAGATGGCAGCAATAGTACATTTAGTAATGGTAAATATTATTTTCACACTTGTTCCATGTATAACAGTGTCAGCCCATATTTTGTAGAGCAATTTATTATTTATAATGGGTGGCCAAGCTCCCATTTATGCCTGGTTAATCTATAAAAGACTGTTCTACACATGCTTTCACCCGCTTTTCATACTCTCGACGGTTCTCTTTATAAAGCTGAGCAGCCATTGAATTTGCTGGAGAGTTAGGGTTCGGGTCACTTAGTAAAGACTGTAAAATAATATAAAATGTTTAGTAAGTAATGTTAATCATAATTTTAATAGCCTATACTTTATAAACTAAAAGGCATATTCATATTACCTGAATAGAAGTTAAAATTGCAGATACATCATAAGTAGGACTCCATCTGTTCTGCAATATGTCTAAACATATTCCACCATCTGCATAGACATTTGGGTGAAACATCTTAGATACAAAACGAACTGTTGGGGGCTTGTTTGGGTATTCTTCAGTAAATTCAATAGTAAGCTTAAACGTTCCATCCTCAAATGGAGTGTCATGAGGCCCAAAGATCACAGCATTCCAGATCATTATATTATTGTCGGTGGGTGCACCTGACACTCCCGTTGGTGGATCTTCCTGGAGGCTGAAAATTAATATATTAAATTATTTATTGTTTAATAATTTGCCTGTTTAATTACCAAAATATTGATTAAATTATGCTTTTGGTTTTCAAAAGTAGGTCACAGATCTTTCTTTCTATCAGTTACTAGTAATAATAAATACGTTATGAAATTTCTTTTTGTCTAACATTCATAATAACACGTAGCTGTAAATGCATAAACGCGTGACGCACCACTCCGCTTATAGCACAAGTCTTATGTGCAAAAATAAAGCAAATTCAACAAAATCGATCGTTCAATGCGAAATAATATAGGACAAGTATAAAAATCTCTGCATCAGGTAGGTAATTTGATGATCCACTAGACAAAACACAGATATAAAATATTATTTAATTTTTATTAAGTATTAAAAAATATAGTACAAACCGTTTAAAATCTCTCATTAGCCGTCGTCTGGCAGGAGTTGACATTTTCAGTTTACACAATAAGTTCTCACTATAAATTGGCCCAAGGCAGAATTATTCAAGAATTGATTATATGTCTTTGAATGATCACTCCATAAAATAAAATAAATACTTGCGCTGCCCACTGCCCTTGTTATTTGCACAGATTTTTTCGTCACCTTTTAAGAAAAGGTTGTCAAAATGACCATGAATATTCAGCAAAAACTGAGAAATAGGCTTACCATAGATAACTAATTATAACAGAGTAAAAATATTATCTACATTAAGACGTAATATTGTGCGTTTTCCAATTACAGAGCATTATGCGACTCAGTGCCGCACAATGCCGCATAATGCTGAAGCTTAATTGCATCAGTAGAGTGCGCTAAGTCAGTGTTGAAAAAAAAAATGTTCTGAATAGAGTTAGCAACCTCATTAATGTATAAATAATGTGGTAAACAATAATAATTGGTTAAAAAAACTTGTTACGCTATAATCAAATTATTTCATTAACATTTCTTTACTGAAATAAGAGAAAACCTTTAAAGAATATAAGGTTTTAACAAGCTAAATTAACAGTAAAATATTTAGTTTCATGTAAGAATTCATTCATCATTTACGTTTTGAGTAATTTTTTTTAATGATTTCTAAAAAAAATTATATACTTTTTCAAAACCATTGCAATGTTTACAAAAGTATAATCCTGTAAAATAAATTTGTTTACAGATCCGAATTTTAAAATAAAATTGTATTCATATTTTAAATGTGGAATATAAAAAAAGTAACTATTTATACCTTCATCCATACTTATATTTTTTTTTAGCAGTATGAAATAACTTTAATTATTTTCAAAATCTACGACGAAACGAAAGCCTTACAAATTTTTCAACAATAAATAATATTTACTAACGAAAATTTCGATAAATGCCAACTTAAAGAAAAACACTGGTCAATTTTCTGTCACTGTGTTGGTATTGATTGCGAGAAGCACGCGAGAGCATTCGTTTTGAAAGTGCTCAATTGTGCGAAGCGTTGCTGTAGTTGGAACATTCAACGTTGAGCATTATGCCGCATAATGCGCTCTAGTGCTGTAATTGGAAAACGCACATAGTAGACATTTTCAGCTCATGATGATGGAGGCAAGTATTAAATAATTAAATGTCAAAAGCAAACTAAAGGACCAAAACCACGCCGAAATAGCAAAAAAGAATTATTTTGTTCCTTTATCTAGTCTTTATAATGCATAAAAATAATATAATATAATACTCGTCATGTTTTAATTTACGCAAGTTTTCTTACAGGTTTTCACCATATTTGTCTATTAAAATAAAATATGTAGCGGTAACCGCTGTTTCTTTTAATACAATCATAATTAATCACGTAGTAACTTTAATAAGCAAGAATTTATGTTGACTGTTTTGTAAATTATTGAATGACTTAAAAACGTTCACAACAAAAAGCTGTAATGAAATCAAACATTGGAAGTCTTAAAATATAGATATAGGGAATAGTATCCTAGTATTGTTTCCTGAAAGAACATTTTTATGCATTGGTTTTGAATGAAATCGAGTAGTGGTATTTCATTTGACGTCTTTTTACACGGGTTGCATGCTTTAGTTCTTGTATTTCCCGTCTCTAATTTCTCCCTTCGCAAATTCCCTATATCCTGCTATATTTATAAAACTCTATTTATGATTTATACTACTCTGTTTGGCTTAAAGGTCTCGTTACCAGGCCATAAAATTAAAACAAAAACTACTCTTGTTAGTCAATAGTCAGTCTAAGGGCCGATTTACATTATCTTAGTGTTTAGCAGAGTGCTTTAGGATAGTTATTTAGTTGAAACATGTAAACGCTACTTGCTTTAGTACGGTTCTACTTGACTTTCAAGTTGAATCAAAATAGAATCGCTTTCTATTTTTGTTTCAAGTGATACCCCTCCCGCGCCCGCGCAACCTCCGAGATCTTTCCTCGTTGTGTGTAAACACGTAATTTACATTTAGTAAAATCTTTAGGAGAGTGCACAAGTGCCGTGAAACGCATGCGTGTTTTTTGATTTTTAAAGGTGGCTAAATGGTCGGAAGATACAACTATCAAATTTGTGTCTGAATATGTTGTTCACGAATGTTTGTGGAACGTTAAAAACAATTTATACAAAAACAAACAGGCTAGGCATTCGGCATACACTGCCTTAAAATAAGCTATTTGATTTATTATTTATATTTTGTTTATTTATTTCGAATAAAATCTCGTCTTCTATTTGTTCCATAACTACAGTTAGTATTTTGTGTAGAATAGAGCGTATTTGCCGACGTCGTTGCGCGGTCATTGTGGCGCTGTAATGATACTCTACTGGAAGAAATGTAAACGTTCACTCGCAACGCACTAAAGCACTAACGAACTTGCCTTTCAAGTTGTACTAAAATACTTTCCTAAACACTAAGATAATATAAATCGGCCCTTAGTATAAGTATATCGGCCTTCTAGTCTGTGGTAATTAATAGCCTGTAATGCTCCGTTGCCAGGCTTATAAATTTTATAGTATTTTATATAGTATATATTTTTTTTGAAAAAAAAGCGCGGGAAACGTTGGTCGTGGCGGGAGTGTTTTTTCTTGTGAAATTTTTAAATTTAATTTAACTTGTATAAAAGATCAGTTTGTATATATTTGTATGTAGTAATTTAATTTAATAGTTTAGTTTATTCATTTGTGTATATATTCTATAGTATCTGGTAAGTTTGTATACTTTTTCCTCAAGGCCTGGAGTCAGGCGAAAAAATGGACGAGCCCCCGGACATCGGGGGCTCGCCCCCCGAGGTAGCTTGTAATATTATAATAGAAAATAGATTTTCTAAACTGGACGAGTCCAGTGTAGATACAGATGTGGATCAACGGAATGACCGAAAAAGAACGCGACTAGGTAAAATTTGCAAACACTGCAACAAAAGGAAAAAAAGATTCGATCCGACGCGTCGGAACAAACAAAAGGACACTGATTGTTCGTGCCAAATACCGGAAATTGAAATTCCCTCAATATATACTGGGCTTAAGAACGCTAATGCTCTAGATAGTTTTCAGAACAAAGTAGACCGTGTAGATACTACAACTGTTAATACCCAACAGCACCCATCACCACCATCAGATGTTTCTCAGTTCATAAAAAATCCTATAGGCCGAACGTTTTATGATACCTGTGACATAGGGCCATTCGTAGTTCATGCGCAAAAAGTTTCTTTAGATACGGACATCTCCTCCCTACACCCCGTCCACTTTGGGTATTTCCTCAAGAAAAATTCTTTTAAAAACATAATTAATGGTAGCATCAAAAGGATAGGCAGAAACCGAATTTCCCTATCATTCTCAGATCACAAATGTGCAAACGAATTTATTAATAACCCTTGCCTGGCAAGAAATAATTACAAAGCTTTTATTCCCTCATTTTATGTGACCCGAATGGGCCTGGTGCGAGGCGTTCCCGCGGAATGGTCTCCCGAAGAGACATTAGACAACATCTCTCTGCCTGTAGGCAGCGGAGGAATTATAAAAATTAGACGACTAAATTATAAAGTACGTAACAGCAGCCCTCCTGAGTGGAAGCCATCACAGACTATTGTAATAACTTTCGATGGTCAAACCCTACCTAAACATGTATTTGTCTGCTACAATGCCCTGCCCGTGGAACTTTATGCATATCCCACTATTCAGTGCTGTTCTTGTTGCCGATTTGGTCATACTAAGTCTAATTGTAACTCTCGGCCCCGCTGTTACAAGTGTGGCCATGGCCATACTGGGGACACATGCAACATACAAGATGATGCCGCGTCTTGCTGTCTATGTTCTGGTCTACACTTTGCTACAAACAGAAAGTGTCCAGAATATGAACGGCAGACTAAAATTAAATTGTATATGGCTCAGAAATGTGTATCTTACGCAGAAGCAAATAAAGTGTATGATCCAATTTCAAAATCTTTTGCTGATATAGTTAAGTTTTCAAACATCCAGAATACTCCTATTTCTCCTGTCCCACATGTATCGCCTTCCTCTCCCTCGATTCCGTCGGATAGTAGATCTTATAAGAAAACAATATTTGCTAAACCAACATCCCCCAAACCAAAACGACTGGGGTATAACAAAACAGAACACTTCAATTTGATAAAGGACTACGACGCTCCAGCTCCTTCTAACGGGTCGCTTTAATAAACAGTAATTTTTTACTGAAATTAAATCCAATTCTAACTCTGACAACAACGTAACTGAACAACGTCGCCAAATGATTGCTTCCTTAACTAAATTAAAATCCGCTTATGAGTCACGAACGCGAACAAATAATCCAGTGGAATTGCAGAAGCGCTTTCTGCAATAAAAATGATTTAATCCATTTGCATAATAAATTTGAACCATTTGTCTCAACTCTGTCGGAAACATGGCTTCGCCCGGAATTGGCTGATCGAATTCCAGGTTAGGTATGTTATTCTCCGACAGCACAGACCAGGGGGTCTAGCCATATTGGTGTCGAAAAGTATTCTACATACACAACCGCTTTTGCGTAATTGTATTGTCGAAAACGCTTCGTTCGTAGCCAAGAGACATGTCGATACATTACCGCAAAGTCGACAGCGTAGATGCGAGCTGCTGTTCGTAGCACCTTATTCCGTCATATTGTCTCTGGATTAAATGTATTCCTAATGTCACTTTTATAAACAAATAAAAGTTAAAACTTTACAATATTATTGTAAATTTGCAATTGGAAGCTACAAAAGGGACATTAGAATGTCAGCAAGGTCGGAACAATTTTCGATTTAAGTGGAATTTACGGAAGGTGCAAAGTGAATATATGAATTTTAATTGCATGTTTAAATTAATTATGGTTTGTTTCATGTTTTCTCAGAAATTTAAGGCTACAAATAAATACAATATTTTGAAATTGCATAATCGCGATATATAATAATTAGTAGTACTCATACTTTGATATTTTTAGGATTTGACCTCACAAGTCACAACTAATCTACAAAATGAAGAAGCAACATATTTTGTTACCGCTTAGAAGAAACAATAAAAATAGTACTGTGGATTGATAAATAAAAAGTGAAAATAAGGTTGACTAGAAGTTGATAAAGTCCAAGGAATTAAAAAACAATAGAAAAAAAACGTAGACTAGTGTGATCACTGAAATTAGAGTTTGATTTAAGCTTTAATTAGGTTTGGTGTTTGTGCTTGAACATTTTTAATGTCAATTTGAAAGCAGATTTATATATAAGTGTAGATTTTATTAGTGATTTGCTACTAGTTGGAATTATCTCTGTTTATGTCCAACAAACAATTTCAGTTTAAGTTAGAGTCATAAAAGTTGATTGTTTATAATATATTTATACTTTTAGAAAGTGAGAATTGAAAAACAGCAAGTACCTACTCAATGAAATGAAAAGAGGAATTAATAAAAATTATAAAATAGAAACTTAGTCTGGTATGAAATTATAACCCTTAATCAACCTTTGATTCCATATTGATGCTCCAACATCTTAGATATAATAGATATAAATTTAAGTTTGATGCTGATTTTAAGTTAATATTTATGTCAATTAACTTTTGGTTATATCAGTGATTTGCTACTAGTTAATATGTAAATGCAAAATCTGTTTAAGTAAGAAATGAATAAACATTGTATGTTATGTATTTGTCAGTTTTATTTTTGGTAATTTACCTATGTCTTCTTTAGTAGGAAAAGCCATTAAAGTGGTTCACAATATAGGGTTTATTTTACAAGAATATACAGATAATGCATATATGAATTACCCATACCTACTAATAGTTAGGAATATTAAACAAACAGGTAGCAAAATAAAAATGTTTCAGTTATCGTTATTTTTTATTAAAATAAGGCACCAAATATCTTCCTTAACATAATGCAGTCTACATAGAAAAATAAGCATATGTAACAACTTATTAAACAATACAGACATTACTACTGAACACACGCAGGTGCACCAAATTAAATGCATTACTACCTAATGATGTATTCATATATGTAGATAATTAACTAATGTAAGTGTTAATTTGCAGCAATGTCAATATCTTGTTTGTGTGCTGTTATATACAAAAAATTGTTCAATTCATAAAACCTAACGTTAGATGTTGTGATGATTTCATAAAATTACTATGATACCTACAGTTACTATGAATACATCCTGGGCGATTAAAAAAATAGTGATTGTTTCCTTAACACAACAATTGTAAATAATAATAGTTATTGTAAAGATATAATTCTTCCCAAAATCTACAAATGCAGTTTGTTTATAATAATATCTCATTAACATTCAAACTGCTGAACTTATTAAGATTAAATGTGGAAGAACATAGTTTCAGTTACTGTTTCCTGTTCTTGAGGTAATGTTACTTAACCAACCATTATTTCATACTCCACTTGTCTTATTTTTTACATTATTCATAAAATGCTTCGTTCCCCATTATCAAATTCATTTTCAGGTACATAATATAACACTTTAATTAATTAAAAGATAAGACTTTAATAAAACTTGTCCATTTGTGGTTTTTTTTAATACTTTTAGTTGTCTTTTTCTGAAAATAAAATATTTTAGTTAGTACTTTGATCAATAGGTAACTTTAATATTAAAAGTCTTTACTTCATTCTAAACTTAAAAATATACTTAATTTGTCACTTTGCTGCTTATTGTCAATTAAAGTTTTTAATAACCAAACAATGTCAGTAACTCCCAAAGGACTTGAATTAAAACTTCTCATTCATTAACAATATTTTAATAACTTCTCTAGTATATTAACTTAGTAAATAATTAAAGAAAATATCTGCTTACCATTAAGTACTTAGTATTGCTCACTATATTTTATATTTCCAAAGTTCATGAAGTAAAAATCCACTTTATTTGATTAATTTAAATCAATATTATATCATTAGCTTCTATTATAATTACAATAAAATATATTTAGAACTTCTAATAATGTTCATTAGTGACTGCTTTCTCATCTGAAATATACAAATATTATGTACAATCATTTTACTTTGTGATTACATAATATAAGCAATATTAAATGGTATATGTATTTTTCAAATTAAAGAAAAATAAAAGATATCCAATATAACTAGGATTTACCTCTACTAATTTGCTGATTTTCTTGATATTTTCATATTTATCTGTGTCTATTATGTTATCCTCGCATTGATTCATAGAAAAACTAAAACTCTTAACTTAAAAATATTGACTCTAGTTTAAATTATTATAATTACACGAGAACGTTAAAAAAAGACAGATAACAAATTAAAACCATTTCGTTAAAATGTCCAATATATGACATGTTTTTAAAACGGTAGCCATTAAAGATGGCGATAGTTGTACTGAATTATTGCAAACAGCAGCTTTTGAGATCACGCTAAAACATGGCGGAGAAACGCCGTTTTTTCTACACTGCCGAAACATTAATTGGCCGTTGGCTACCGAATAGCGTAAGCGTTAATGTGTGTCTTTTCGTAGCACTGTCATGGCGTCGCTTATTGTATCCCGACTCACGCCTTTAGGGCCTAGGCTACCGACTGTCGACACGAGCTGTCATTTTCATACAAATTTAGTTTTCGACTTTCTACATACACTACTGTTAAGCCATCTTGGCTAGACCCCCAGACAGCTATGGTGGTGTTGCCATAGTCATTAAAAATTATCTCCCCTATTCCTTATTTTCACTTCCCTCATTCGGAGATGACTTATCAGTCATTGCTGCTATTGTAAATAAAATTTGTATAGTGTCTATTTATTTTTCTCGTCCTAATGTAAATATTTTTACGTCAAAATTTAATGCGGATATGATGTAGGTGATTATAATCACATAATGTTTGTTTGTCCTCGGCGCGACCGGTCGGCTCTTCTCGAAGGTCTCATTTCCCTTCAAATTCCATTCCCTTCATCTATATCAAGTTTACTTTCAACTTTACAACCCATATGTATATAAACTTTTCGCAGCTTTTATCTTAAGTAATAATATAAAAATTTAGACAATATGAACGTAAATATATGTAAATATGTTTTCTTACACTCCTTTTGTATGTAGATTTATAAGAATCGATCTTTTATTTTATAGTTTAATTATTTTCTATTCCTAAATTCCTTTCCAGTCGATAATTTTATGGTTTTACCCGTTTCCCTGTTTTTGACCCTGGGCCACAATGCACAAACCGTGCGGGCCATTAAAAAAAAAAAAAAAGTATATATTTTTTATAGTATAAAATCTTTTAAAAAGAACCATAAAAATAAATCGTGATTGTGTTTATAAGTTATAATCAGATTTAATTTATAAATTATGTTTTGCTATAGTTATTCTATAAATTGTAACATATAAATGTGATTTTACGCCTGAAAATATGAATGAGCACAGCAAGAAGAAATTAACTTTCAATAAATCAACTGTATGTTTTCTCCTCATTTTTATGTTTACTGTACTATGTATATATTATTAGTAATCTCAAGATTACTATTATTGTTGCAGTTATTTAGTTTAAAGGCAGAACTTCTTAAAAAGCAAGAAGAGGTTTTAGAAAAGAAGAATCTACCAAAGCACAGGTTGGAAAACTATAAACCTGTAAAGGTTTTAGATAAAAATAAACATGAGTCTAACAATCCCAAGACTTTAAAAAGTAAACTGAAGGCTATTGATACTGATGAATTAGAAGCACAAAGAAAATCCAAGTAAGTTTTAATTTAATCAATTTTAATTGAATAATATGTAATTATATAATGTTTATTGTAGTTAATTATGATTATCGTCAATATTTTAAAAACAATATAAACAGTATTACAGGTATGTTTTGAAAGTCCTGCAATGCTTTCAAAACATACCTGTAATAATTTTATCAAAAGGAATCTTAAAATATTAATTTAAGTCATTTACCAATTTCATTTATGGGTTTATAATAAATCAATATACAATCTTGTGAATTTTAGTTTATATTTCAAGCTATTTTATGCTGGAGATCATTGTCATTTTATTATAGGAATGGGTCTGTGAACATGGACTGTGAACTGACAAATCAAATCCAAATTTTTCATGTTGGTTATGAACTTTATTGATTGGTTACTTATGAATGTCAATATTTAAAAAAGTTCATTATATAAATTTACATATAGAAGCAGTTCTCGAATCAAGCACTTAGAGAGTGGGCGAGAAGAACTAGCCAGAAATACCCCACCACTCATTTTAATCTGCCAGAAAGCAAGAAGGCTTATTATATATTGTGGTAACATATTAATAAGCATTGTTACAATTAAAAATATATATACATATAGTTTCTCGTGTGTGGGTACCGTACACATCGGCTCCCGTGTAAAAATACAATTAAAAATAGAAATTCCTGCGACTTCAAATTGTTGTGCTAGCTGTCATATTGAGCTACCAAAAAAGGATTTTTTATGCTGTCATATCTGCAAGTTAAAATGCGACCTAGAATGTGCTAATGTCTCCCGCAAGCGCTTTGTTGATATGGTCGCAAGACAAAAGGCGTCATTTAGATGTCCCGAATGCTCTAGGAAACCGACTAATGTTAGCAATGCAAAGACGTCATTGCTGACTTGTGAAAATTCCGATGGAAGCCCCCATAGTATGAGCTCACAGGAAGCAAGTCCGGAGAGTGAACCTCCGTGCTCTAAAGTAACGCAGCGAATAAAGCCATCACATAGACCCCCTTCACAACTACCAGAACTAGAACCATATGTCACTGAAGATAAATTGCGAGATATCTTACAACGGGAGTTATCTTCAGTCCTCACTGTGACAATAAAGCGATTGGTGACATCGGAACTTAATAATCTCACTGAAAGGGTTGCTGGGTTCCAGGACACAATCTGCTTCCTGAGTCGACAATTTGAGGATATAAAGTCTTCTCTTGAGGAGAAGGACATCGCAATAGTGAATCTAAAAAAAGATAATGAGAGGTTAAAGTCTAATGTGGCTGACCTAACGAACCGGCTAACTTCTGTTGAACTACATGCCCGGGAGAATAATATATTGATTAATGGGATCCCTGAGAATAGGTCAGAAAATTTATTTGAAACTGTCCTTCGTATAGCCAAGACTGTGGACTGTCCCCTCACTCAAGTTGATATTTTTTCACTCAACTTGAGTTTTTCCAAGCTCTTTGAGTCTGTCCTGTATCCCGTAATCTCCAAATGTTTAGACGGCTGTATCATTGATGAGCAACATGGTTTTAGAAAAGGCCGTTCAATTCAAACGAACCTCATGTCTTTTGTGACTGAAACATGTCAGGAATTAGATCGTGGGCGCCAGATTGATGTCATATATACTGACTTTAGCAATGCCTTTGACAAAGTTAGTCACGCGTTACTGATTCAGAACCTTCGTGGTTATGGAATGGGAGAGAATTTGCTGAACTGGTTTAAGTCCTATCTTCGTAACAGGCCTCAGTCAGTAGTTGTTGGAGGCGCTGAGTCTACTCCCTAAATTGCGCAATCTGGTGTTCCGCAAGGATCCCATTTGCAACCGTTGCTATTCTTACTATTTGTAAACGACGTTAGGAATCATATAAAGCACTTGAAAGCGTCTCTATTCGCTGATGATTTAAAAATTTATAAAGTTATTAACACTGTCTGTGATGCTGCTCTAGTTCAAAGTGACCTTAATGGTATACAACATTGGTGCTTTTTAAATGGTATGATCCTCAATATAAACAAGTGCTTTCATATTAAATACACAAGAAAAAAAAACCACTTGTTACTGTGTAAGCTTGACAGCGCGCCATTGAAGGAGGTTCAGGAGATTCGTGACTTGGGTGTTATTATTGACAAAAAATTAACGTTTACATCACAAGTCAATAAAGTAGTCACCACATCCACACGAATGCTTGGATTTCTTAAACGGAATGCGGATTGTTTTGGTTGTACGACTAAAACAATTTTGTACAACGCTCTGGTGCGCAGTCATGTTGAATTTGGCAGTATTATATGGAATCCACTATATGCGATCCATTCGCAACGCGTTGAAAGCATTCGAAGATCTTTTACGCGGCACCTAGCTTTCATAAGCAGAGGATTTTCACATAGGCACCCGTACCATCAGCGCCTCAAAAAATTTAATGTTATCTCTGTACAATCGAAGAACTCTAGCCGGTGTTACCTTCTTGCATAAATTGCTCAATAACCATATACAGAGTAGTGACCTCTTACAGGAAATCAAATTTGTCGTCCCTTACTCATTCCCTAGGTTTAAAATCAACAATATCTTCCAAATTCCCTCTGCCAAAACCAACCTAGGAGTTCAGGCACCTCTCGTTCGAATTCTTCGCGATTTTAACAAATTGAACTCAGCTTATCCAGAGCTGGATATATTCGGTAGTGGGCTGATCGGTTTTAGAGAAAGCATTGTGGGGTGCCTTTCTCGAACCTGATTTCGCTGTTTTGATGATGATTTTTCTTTTTTTTCTGCTCTAAGTGGCAACAAACTTCTGTAATTTGATTTTATTTAATTGTGTGCTTTTACTATCGTATATGTTTTAATTGTATTTTTTAATTTTTAATTTCTATTTAAATTAAATTTTTTTTTGTGAAACTTATGCTTACATTAATTGGCACACATTTTAGATGTGAGATTTTGTAAAATAATTGGTAATTTTGGTACTGTGTGTGCTGTCGAGGGCTTAATAACTAAATAAATAAAAAAATAAAATACAAATAATTTATTTCCCTCCAGGTCAGCACTGGAGAAGAAAGCTGAACTTTATGAACATTTGACTGATAATGCTGGGCATTCTGAGTTGGCAGCACGATTCCTTGTGGATTTTAAAGAGAAGAAACAGCAAGGGATTACAAAGCCAGACGTTGAGCTGACTGAAGTTCAATTAGTTGAAAAGGAGGAGAAAGAAGATGGTGACTGGTAAATTAAAGTTTTTTATATACATTTTCAGGAAAAGTTGTAAAATAAATGCGGAACTTTTGATTAGCAACATTGCCAGTCCATGCATGGATGTTCAGCCACCAAGTTACAAAACAAGCTTCTTATCATGATTTTTGTTTCCAGGATTGAGTTTACTGACTGTTTGGGAAGAACTAGAAAATGTCTGAAATCAGACTTGGATTTTTACAAAAAACGTGATAAAGAACTAATGAAAAGAATGCCTGGATTCGAAGAGGATGAAAGTGATATGGTAAAAGCTATATACATACATATATACCTTTAAAGTTATGCTATAGTAATTTATTTATTCAGAAAACTGAATAATAAATAAAACCTTACTAGCACTGTTTTATCTCAGACAGATATATAAGGAATTAAGTTATAACATTGCAATTAGACTGTTCCAGTTTTTATGAATATGTAAATCTTTGTTTGGATTATATGGTAACCTGATCTCTAAGGCAGTGTTATGTAAGGCCACTGTCACATTTTATTTATTTATACATCTGGATTCCTAATACCTACTTACACAAATAAACAATTTTACCATTTGTAACCAGAATCCCATAGCAAGATTTAAAAACTCTGTGTATAATTTGTGTCAATCAATAATTGTAACAGCCAATTATGTCACCTGTGAATTTAAAATTTACCTTAGTCATTCAGACACTATGTTTAATGATTTTTGATTACATGCGATTTATGCAATCGCTTGATATGCATTGCGCTTGTCACCTCAAAATAGAAAACCTTTGGAGTAAGTACATACATAAATGTTTTTTTTTGTTTAAATCAAATTGCTTACATCTCACAGACTGAAAAAAAAGCAGAGCATCCATTCCTGGTGCAGAAGACCAAAGATTACCTTCAATCTCTAAGGCAGAAATGGGAAGAGAAAGAGAAAGAATTACTGGCTAAGGACGAAGATATTCATTATCAGGATATCCTCTTTGACGGTAGGAACAATTATTAATTTTTATATGACTTGTAATTGGTTATAAGTTTACTTTTCTTAAATTTGTTTGTTCATTCTAATCATATTTCTTCTGGGATAATATTAAAAAAAAAATCTGAATCTTATTTATTTTCATAAAGTGAATATTTCCTTTCATTTTAATTAAATGTAAGTAAAATAATAAAAATATAAATTTATTCCTTAAACCTTTCAGAGGCAAGAATGCATGGTGTTGGATACTATGCATTCAGTACAGATGAGTCTGAACGAAAAAAGCAAATAGAGCAACTGATGAAGGAAAGAGAGGAGACCCTCAAGGCCCAAAAGCAAGCTGAAGAGTTGAGGAAGAAAAGAGACGAGTTAGTTGCTGCTAGAGTTGCAGCTGCCAAGGCGAGGCAGAGAATGAGATTAGGACTTCCACCCGAAGACCCTGAAGGTAAGGTTTAAGAGTCTACAGTCATTTCAATGTTAATTGTTTTTTCCGTTCCGTTTTCATACAAATTCTTTTGGAGTTAGTGGGTCACGCCTGTCGATAATTTACTTTGTCCCAAGCCCTAGTATTTCTTATTGCGTAATTAGACTATGGCAGGGCTATTCAGATTTCCACAAGCTTTTCTACTCTCGAAAATTTAGGTTTCTGCTCAAATACGATTTATTAGGAAAATATGACTGTTGTAGTTAAAGATATAATTGTAAGGTTCGAATGACTTACGACTTATTAGCTATTTAACCATGGAATTGAAACCGAAAGTCGCTATTTACAGATTCAGTTTAATCTGTGTGTAAACAAATTAATAAAATGGGTTATAGTAACTTGGAAGGAAGGCGAATTTTAGTGAAATAATGGCTTTTAAGAAGACACATAGTCTATAGCTTTCCAAAATTGAAAAGTGGCGCGGAATTCGGAATAGTTTTGCTAGTCTTAATCCATTTACATTAATGCTTTGTGCTACGTTCCGTCAAAACAGAATTATCAGCAAGAAAAGTTGTGCAAATTTGATGATATTGTTTAGAAAAATGAATGTGAGAAAAATGTGTGTTACGATGAGTACAAGTTCAGTCAATGTACCCTCGAATCATTTCAACTTTGCAAATTAATTATAGTGGCTACTATGTCTTAAATTCTTAAAAGGCCGACAATGCACTTGCGATCCCTCTGGCATTGAGAGCCATGGGCGGCGGTATCACTTAACATCCGGTGAGCCTCCTGCCCGTTCAGCCCTGTTCTATAAAAAAATCTATTTTCATTAAGATCACGTTTTTTGATTTATCCCATGATTATAATTCATAACTTTAATATTGCAGATAAACAGAACGAATTTAGAAAATGTCTAATTGAATTCTTAAACGAAAAGAAAACTGAAGCAGATAATAAAGCGAATGAAGAAGAAAAAAGATTAAAAGAAGAACGTGAGAAAGAACGACAAAAAGAACGAGACGCCTATATCCGCGAATGGGACTTGGGTAAAGAAGGCGTAGATGATAAAGCTACGAAATTTAGAGTAATGACACAAGAAGAATATGTTGAAAAGCAGAGAGCTAAGCGAATCAATGAGTTTGCTCCACTTGAAGCATCTACATCTCGTAGATCTAAATTTTCATTTGATACTCAAGGAAGTAAAGTAGATACACAAACCAATATAAAAGAATGTGATTCAACTAAAAAGAAGACTTGGGCAGATGTTCGACAAGAAGTCAGGCCACTCACTCCTCCTCCACCTGAGATTAGCGATTTAAATCAAAAAGGTCTATATTTTTCATCAAAAAAATCAGAAAATTCAGTAAAATATAAGAATTTTGTTAAAAGTGGGGACCCAATTCCGATACAGAATGAATTGAGTGAAGAAGAAGACAATGTGAGAAGACATGATAAACGTCATATTGAATGTCACTCGGAAATAGCGCCACCACCAACTTACGACTATTACGGTCCTGTGCCTAAAACCTCGAAATATCCAAAACCTTTTGAATCCGATATAAGAGAATCATTTGCCCAAGGTACTAAAAGTCTAGAAACTAAGTCAACTGGTATACATTTACCTAAACATTATGACTTCACATTCGATTAATTGTAAATTAATAAAGAAACAAATATATTTTTATTCAATTTTATTCTCACAAATACATAAGCAAAAACATTAATATATACCTGCCTAGTCTAATATCACAACACGATGCCTTTTTGAATTGATAGAAGGTGAGATCATTATTGACTACAAAAGCTTTAAACTTAAAAAGGGTCTCTACAACTTTGCACATAGTAAAAATATCAATGAATAAATATTAAAGTAGACACCGCTAGCCGAGTTTTCACGCGGCGTGGGTTGCTCTGTACCTAACGCGGCGTCCGTTGTTGTGACATCATCGTCGCTAACTGTACTTTCAACCTCTTCACTTTCACTAGGAGTATCAGAATGTTCGCTCTGCAATGCTTCGGCTGTTGGCAACTTTTCACTAGTTTTAATCAGATTTTCTGCATGTTTCTCCTTACTTTCAGATATTTTTACTACTGTGGATTCTAAAATATAAGGCGTACTTACAGCTACGGAAATATTCTGTTCTTCTGCGGTGTTCTCTTCACTCGTGCCAGTTATACTAGTAACTTGTCCATTTTCCTGATGAGTGACTCTAGATGTACTAAATGTTGGCATAAATTTATCTCTGTCATTTTCGTTCATCCCGGGCTCTGTAAATGTTTTGTTTACAATATCGGGATCGACCATCGCAGCGTTCTTGTCTTCAGTTTGTACAGAGCGTACTAAAGGTTCCTTAATACTCTTTTTTGTTCTTCTTTTAAGATCCTTTTGAGTTGTAGCGATAAGTTCGGCGAAAGACGATTCCTCTCGATCTGAGTTTTGTCCATTGCAGAGATTTCCCTTGCATGGGCATGTCATTTTCCATGTTCTCGTGGTATTACAGAAATCTAGATAGCACTCATCTTGATAGATTTTGACGCAGTATCTGGATTCAACGTAAGCTGGAAAATTTAGGTTTTGGAAAGTTAGTACACCAGAATTTATAAATATTGATAAAAAATGCATCAGGTAAAACAAAAAGTTTTAGTATATTATGTATATACATATATTTAAAAAAATTATATATATATAATTAATTTATATAATATGACACCAATACATCAAACTAATAATAATATATATAAATCTGCGTCGAATTGTCGGAGAATAAGCCAAAATTTTATAAAAAGCAATAGCAAGATGTGTTACATAAATAGTAACAACAGTGACTAAATTAAGTCTTACGCGGTGCAGTGGCGACAATGGCACAATGCGGGAAGCCTGCATCGCACGTTGTCACGTGAGCTTTGGGAGCGTCACAAGGTGGCGCTCTTCTACTGCGGTGGACCTGTTCCGCTAGAGGGCCGCACCAGTAGCATTCATTCTCCGCGGCAACACCTACAAAAAAGTACATTTTAGTATTTGGTGCATGTAGGCATTGTAGCTAATAATCGACATCAATTTTTAAAATTGATGATTTTTTGCATTGGGGAAATGCCGCCTTCAGTTATAATATGGAGGCCACCATATGAAAATAAATTTGGCTTAATGTTTACTTCCACAAATGTTGCGAGATCGATCTAAAGGTATAAAGATATAAGTTCTCTAAATTATATCCTAACATTTATAGTAAAAGGGTAAAAAACAATTTCCATTTTCAGTTTTGAGCTTTCAAAATTAAGTTAATCATGCACAGAAGTGCATTCTTTTACATAAAAAGTCCTGTATAAAAAGCTATTAAAGCTAAAATTGACACATTCGATATTTCAAATACTGATGCTGTACCTAGTAACTAATACAAAAACTTAAGAAAGTGCATAAGTAATTAAATAGTAAGAATTTTGGTAATTAACGGATTTTTTTTTTATTAATAATTTTTTTTACTAATAAATATTTTCGTTACAGTTTACAGTAATTTAAACTGTACCTTGGGCTGATAGGACCATACATAAGTGATCGCGGTAAGTATCGCTCGCGTTGATTATGAACGGTTAAAAATCTATAAAGAGGATCTAAACTATTCTTCAACTATTAAATGAAGAGGACTTTGAAGGTTTTTTTACTCAATTGTAATAAAGAATTGTTCCTACGGTCAACACTCTTTATAGTCTAGAGAACTGTTACTACTCCGCAGAGTCTAGAGAAATATATTCATAAAAAGCGTTACGAAGGATCAGGTTTTATAACGCTCTGAGAAGACTTTTACGCTCAGATTCAGAGTCGACGCTAAGAATGATTTCCTTCTGGCCATTTGGTATGCCCCATCTTATAGGATTTTATGAATCACTGAATATGAGCGTGGAATTCTTATCCATATAGTTCTGATGACCACCAAAGGCTTTTACTTGGTTACAAGTTAATGTATTATATATTTATAGTAAATAGTATAATGCAAATCCACAGCAGTCATTCGATAATAAGATCACGATATCCAGGATTATCCATCTTATGCAAGAACAATTATTTAATTCAATATTATAGGTGATCAACTAGCTTCTAAACCCGACTTTATAGACCTTAATGTTTATCATGTTACCCGCTATATGTAAAATTTTATTAAAATCGATTTTGAGCGAATTAACGACAAAGTTACAATTTGAACTTCCTAACATCTTTGTTACGAAAATGATACTTAAATTTTTACTGTAAGAAATGGGCGGCGCAGACAAAATATATACTTTCAAACACTTATATTCTTTATAACAATGGAAGATGACAAATGCGAAATACATGTAATTTTTTTTAAATTTGTCTTAGTTGTATATTAAACATTAGGTGGGTGGTGAGTAAGTTCATACCTTCTTTAAAACATTATTATTGAGCGATTGATCAATAACCGACATATTTGTCTGACCGTTGCATTCTTATCATCATTTTTTTAAAGAATGTAGTTGGTCAGCCTGTTATATTATGTACAATTTTTTAAATTAATACATTATACTCTTTAATACGCAGGGACAATATCTTTTATTATATATACGCATATAAATAAGAAGCTAAATAACTTTGAAAAATATGTCGCTTTTTCGTGATGCTGCTAGTCGTAGCAAGCAATTAGTAAGCATTAAAGATTGAAAACGCCGTAAAATACATTCTATTTCGAGATTACTCGAAACGTACGTTGGAATAAGTTTGTCGTGTAAATTTTTTATTGAGCGTGTAACTACAAATAGCAAACTAAAAGCAATTTACAAGTCGTAAAATTCTCTGTCTTTGTTAGGCATGGAACACAAAAAGTATTTGTTATTTTAAATGCCTGAAGTGAGTTTGTAACGCTTTTATACTTCCGTAACGAAGTCAAGTAATGATCCGATATCTCTTTAGGTACTATAATATATAAGAAACAAATCTTTATTATTATCTATTTCAGAATAAATTTAATGGTAAATATGTTGAAAAGGAGCTTTTTGTAATCATTTTATTATATGCATAACCACAATGGGTTGGCCAGAGCTAATTGATAGTTCTTTTGTGTTTCAAACAACGTATCGATTGTTGGCTGGCAAACCAATTACACATGTTAGTTGCCTTGGGAAAACAACAGATTGTTTCATGGCCTCATAAAAAATACGAAGTTAACAATTATAGAAATATTTTTTCCATCAACATAAAACAATGAAGTGCGATGCGACTTCGATACATCAAAAAAGAAAAAATAAAGTTCGATATTTAGGATATACAAAAAAAAAATGCTTTTTAAATAATCAAAGGTCAGATAATTGTAACAATATGTTATTATTAAAGGTATACTTATATTATAGTTATTTTTTATTCCTCACAAAGTTACAACATTCAAGACCAGTGTAATGAATTAAAATTTATAAAATGCGCTCGATTCGAGGAAAAATAATAATAGAAAATGTGTGGCCTTAAATTTTTTGAAATATTTATATATTTACGAAACAATAAAAACTACTGTTCACTTTACAATCAATTTAAGTCAGCAAACATTAATCAAATTTCAATAAAACACAAACCTCGAAAAAAAAATTGCTAAACAAACAACGTTATAACGTTGCCAAAGCTTTGTTTTAGAATTGAAGTATTCGTATGGAACAAAATAGAACCGAAATTATTTTATCTGCAAAAGTTCTACAGCCAACGATTATTTATTTATTTCTCGAGTACTCACCACTTAACAAAATGAACGCGGCAACGCTCAGCAAAATTGTTGATGTTGAAAACTTTCTTTCCGCCATCTGCGGCCAAGAAACATGAAAAATAGATACCAATACCACTTTACCAATTCAAACAAACATTTTAAAACAAAAAATACCTTATATTCAATAAATGTTATCCTCAGGCTACATCAAAACCTTATAAACCAAAGATCATGTAAATTCGTGCGCGCGTTCTGAGTCTACGCGCTAACTGCAAGGTTCGTAGCGCGTAGCTGTGACGTGGACATATGTCTACGGTGACACTTTATTCTGAGTCAACACGACGATTAATGAATGTGAAAACAGGGTGATCATTTATTTATGGTAGTACATACTTATATAGCAACTTAATTCTAATCGATACTCCTAAGAAGCATTTTTTAATAAATATTGGTTGTTAACAGTTGTATTAATACAATATATAGTATGGTAGTGTATACTACTTTTTTTTGTAAACGTAAGTTGACTGATATTAACCGTAACTGTATGAAATATATTACGACAATTTAATCTTCTCAATTTGATAAATAGATTCGACGAGTTGAACGCTTACTAAGAACTACATTTTTTTTACAATTCAAAATCACAATTATAATTTTAAAATTGAATAAGTTTTTAATCTATCTTCAAATATATAGTTTTGGCGATTTTAGTCAGAAGTTAAAAAAAATATTAAACAAAAACCTATTCAAAAGTTTTGATTAAATTCATATCCATTTTAACTTTAAAATGTTTGTAGGCAAACTGGAAGTAATTGGATTTTGGGTTAGATGAGCAGCTGAATTCTTGTTTGTATTAGGTATTTGGGTAGATATTGTGGTCGTGTGGCAGGCATTGTGAGCGATGTAGGTCATCTGTGCATCGCCGTGTGAGCCTGCAATGCGGTGTCTGCACTACAATCACTAATAGCTTATGTAAAAAACACCACTGACATTGATGTTCCTTTTTAAAGTTCACCTCCGTGATGTATATAATATTGACATATGATTCATGTTACTAGTTTTATTTTATCGTTATGATACTATCTATACATTTCAAATAATTATAATGCCTTTGATGGATGTTAGTCACAAACTACTTTAGGAAGCTAAATAAAAACTATTACCTCAACTATTACTTGATATTATCTATCTTTCCATCGCTCTCTTTGTTACATTGTCACAACCATGGTCATTATATAGGTTTTGCAAATGCAAAAAACAAGAAAACGAAATATGCAGCGAATAGTCTCTAGAATTGTTAAAGAAATTTCAATGTTAGGTAGGGACGGTTTATCGGTTGAATACAAAGGCAACAGAAAAACACAAAATAAATTTTCAAACAAATAGGTCAACATTTATATCAATTTAAATTGCTTCATGTACCAGTGACAAAGAAAAATTAAATAGGGAACGCGGTGAGTTCGTAAAATTGGTGCAAAATATGTACGGTTTACGGTGCTCTTGGAATATTTATGCAGAGGTGGGGTGAAGTGGTCTTTCGTCTTCATTAAGGGGCTTCCTGCTAGTGTTGTGAGAATCAGAATAAATGACACTATTTGTATAGATTTGCAATTTGAATCCTTTTTATTTCTACCGTTATATATATTTCTACGTAGTTCCGTTTAATATTTAAATGCAGAGGGCAGGCAACGTAAATATTGTTTTTATTATTCCTGAATCACGGAATACCCAGTTTTATATTTTGGTTTAAAATCAGTTTCACCTAATAAACAAATTGTATATATGTCAAATGGTCTATGAAATAATAAGATTCACTTCTGATTTAGGTAGTAGGCTTATGACCTACATTTTACTATTTTAATTATACCTAATAATTTATGGACAACAATTTTGTTTGGTGTAAAGTGTATTAGGGGTGTTCAATAGTTATTATTCAATAGTTCAGATCGTCGAGTGTATACATTGAATGTTTGATGGGTTTTTATGTTTAGCTTTTTAATAATAATATACTAACACTAGTCTGTAAGTTTATACTAACACAATGATGGATTATTTTATCTGAACAAATAAATAAATAATAATAATAATAATGCGATACATTATCCTTGGAAAGAAAAACAGAATAGTGTCAGGCATTGGGAACGTTCAATATCATATAATAATAATCAAATTATTAAAGCTAATATGAATAATGTGTTTCCTTGTTTTTGAAGAGCATAAATAATAATAATAAGTTAAGGGCTCACCTAAGAAATTTATTATAATAAACTTTTCATAGCGAAAAAACTTCATAAGATATTTGAAATAATGTCAAAGCACATTATGTATGAGCGTGCATCACGTATGTTTATGGCCCCGGCGAAGCGTGCCGCGTCTTTTATAGTAGATATACGTGTTATCAATACACTGTTACACCAAACCGGCACTTTATATTTTAAATTAAGTTTGCAGTAAGATGCTACATACCTTCTATCTTGTGAATTACTTAAAAGTTGTACTTCTATGAAAACAAAATTGTCGCCAAATAATTAGAGAATATAGTTAAATTATTACATATCTACATTTTATCACGTTTACATTTTAAATTACACAGTGTTAGTACTAGTAATAAATACTTTTTATTATTTTGTTGAGAGTAATGCATAACTTTTGATACAGCCGATCGCTACATTTGATTATACTCAATTCTCTTTGGCTTTGTAATAATGCTTGGTTAGATGCCCTTCTTATCCTGGCAGGGCCAACTCTGCGCTGCGCAAGAAGAAAGTCCTTTGGCAAAGTGAGTGTCTATGGTCGGCGGTATCGCTTAACATCAGGTTGCCCTACCCGTTTGCCCCCTATAATATAAAAATAATTAATACGAAGTTCCCTCAGTTTAATATTCGAAATAAATAAAGCGACTATAAACTTTTCAAGAAACTGATGCATCTTTTTATAATTTGAACTAAATGTAACATATTAAAACATTTCTCATTTTCGTTTAAAATATTAATCTGTTTCACAAGTGAAGCTGGTGGCTAAATTTGCTCAATGTGAGGTACATTAGTAGCGTAGGTACATATTTATGTAAAGCATCTAGTTGTATATATTATTTAATTATGTACGTTTTAATAATACGTATGGAAGAGTGTTAAGTATTTGCTTTTGGAAATCAAAGGTTGACTTACCTTATGAAGAAAATCACCGAAGTGGTCAGAATAATCATATTTTACGCTTGCCAAAGCATATAAAATTTATACGTACCAATGCAACAATGTAAATCAAATGCGGAGACGTAAGATAAGTTATATTAAATATAATTTGATTATGATTATAATGGACGTATGTATATTGCGCGTGGCCGTGAACTTATCTCGCTCGAGTCGCCATTATGTTTTATTGTAGTGCCCCACTTCCCTCCCTACATGCTGTCGTCATGCTAAAAATAAACAATTTTCACACAGTAAAACAAAGTTACCTTACTAATGAATAAAGGTTGTACACAAATACATTCAGAAAAAAGTAGTTAGAGTGGGTAAGAAATTTTTCAAGACTAATAACACTTAGCACGAGTAAACTTTGGCTATAAAATATCGAACGTCCCCAACCAGCTGAAACTTAGATGATAAAAGTGCAACATTAAATATTGCTCTAAGCTTCCGGAGTTTAATAGCTCTTTGCCTAACAGAATTTTATCTGGCAGTACGTAAATAACAAGGGATCAAAAATTAAATACCAAATCAATTAAGTACCTACTTGTTCACCTTTCATAAATATATTGGCCTTTTATTTACGCGATTATACCTAGTCTTGCCATAAATACTGAAACAAAGAAAAAAAATTATATTGCAAATAGCATTTATTACTTTTACAGTGTTAGTTTAATACAAAATAATTCAAAATATTCGAAGTGGTCTCCATGGCTTCAATACAGTCCTTTAAACGTTGTGGCCAGTTATCAATAGAAGCACGCACTATTCCCATGCGAAAATTCTTCACTCGTACGGATTGATTTAGGGACTCCAAATTATCATGGCGTTTAGAGCAAGCCGTACTCTCTAAAACTGTCCATAATTCATAATCCAGCGGATTAAGATCGGGACTAGAAAACGACAATTGTTGGTTATTGAACATGGTGTTGTTAAGGGGTTTCACTACCTTCTCAAGAATGGTATCTTGATACACTTGTGCCGATGTTTTGATACCTTTTTCACAAAATTATGGCTCAGTCTCTCCTTCATAGCCAATACCCCACCAAACCATCACTGAAGTCGAATCAATGAATAATCATATAAAAATGACAGATTCCAAATTCAAATGTAATATTTTGTTAATTTTAAATTTTAAAAGTATTTATGGCCAGACTAAGTATATAACCCTTCCAAACGTCAAACAAAAAAAACAAAATTGGTATTTTATTATATTTCCCAACATACGTTAGCTTCCTCTTACTAGGCACTCTTTCATTAACTTTGTTCCCATTTGGTCCATTAGTATAGAATTAAAATATGTACTAGTGCAATACAATAACTGCAGGATGCAATATGCAGTAAGCGCAGGACGTCCGGCTGGAGTGGACCAGCGACCTTGTCAACTTGTTCTATTCTTATACATATTTTTCTACAGGAGCTCAGAACACGGTTTTGTATATAAGTTGACATTTTGTAATACTGAGTTGGAGAAAAAAATAATTTAATATTATTAAAAATAAAATCAAAACAAATTTAAAAAGTTTGGTCCCTGTGGCAGTGTACCTTTAACGCTGGCAGCATTTCCTCGCTGTATTGCAATACTTATTCGTTAAGCCAAACACTAGCACCCTTTTGGACCCTGAATCACTTCGCATTGCCATCAGCCTCCGCTTAGGAGTGCCCATATGTACTCCCCATAAGTGTCCCTGTGGCTTTGAAGTAAGTAGCCTTGGACACCATTGCCTACATTGCCAAAAGAGTGCAGGTTGTTTTTCTTGCCATACCGCGCTCAACGACATTATACGCCGCTCTCTTGCCTCCGTCAATGTTCCAAAAATTTTGGAGCCAACAGGCATCGCAAGAGACGATGGCAAGCGGCCGGATGAAATGTCGTTGATCGCTTGGAAAATGAGACGGGCTTTAGTATGGGGTGCTACTTGTGTGGACACGTTTGCCCCGTCTCACCTCCTTCGGACAAGCAAAAAAGCTGGGGCGGCCGCAGAGCAGGCAGAAAATAATACGCAGCACAAATATAAGAGTCTTTCCTCCAACTTCGATTTTGTTACTTTTGAAGTAGAGTATCTTGGGCCGTGGGGTTCAAGTGCACAGGCGCTTATTAAAGATTTAAGTTGGCGCCTAGTAGATAGTACCGGTGACCCCAGAGCTGGCACTTTCCTGGCTCAACGAATAAGTATAGCAATACAGCTAGGAAATGCTGCCAGCGTTAAAGGTTCACTGCCACAGGGACCAAAGTTTTTAAATTTGTTTTGATTTTCTTTTTAATTATTTTTATTATTACTTTTTAGGTTAATAATATTGTAAATACTGTATACTTGATTGTGAATAAAATTTAATATTTAGATTAACAATATGATTAGTAGATTAGTCTTCATTGCATGTGATGTGATGTGCAGGTTTACACCATATTACATTTAAGAAGAACGGACTCAGAATCAATATTTATATTAAAAGTCCTCCATCGTCATTTATGATAATGATATACTCATATATGGAAATGTTGTCTGTACAGCAAAGAAAACTAACGTTTCCATAGCGACACTGGAAAGAGCTTTGGATACATATTACGAGTACATGTATATTTTCGATAATTGTGTACTTCAGAAACCTCAACCAAATTTGAATTTAAACATTTTTATTAAGGTGAAATAATAATAAAAAAACTGGATATCAAACTGATTATTATCATTAATATTAAATAATATAATAAATTATAGAATTCGTTTAAACTAAATATAGCGTTAGAATAATGACCAAAATATTATGTGAAATATGATCGCAATTCACTAATGTCGAATTAATGAGAGCTTCGTTCGTAATTATTAAACCGAGTCGCGTGCATTCGAAATAAATGTGAAAATTAATATCTCCATAGCATTAATAATGTTCACTAATTAATAACTGAACAGACGCACAAAAAAATATATTTTGGGAATCATTGTTAAATACAAATAAGTTAAATCAATGTAATAAAATTAATCTACTATTTTGAGGAACGTTGATACGGAAATTCTATGCGTACAATCAGTCATTAACAGATAAAAATGATTTATTTTTAAATATATTATTATTTATTACTTTTGGCGATTAAAAATTAAATTCTGAAATGGCTTTCCTCTTCCATATTCCTTTTACATTGATGTTGCAATAAGATTCCTAGAATCACCGCTGAAATATGCCAACTGAAAATACTTGGTAAAGGTACTTATTTTTCTTTTAAAGTTTCCAACGTTTTTCAGAACAAAGACCGCTTTTAACAGAAATTGAAATAAAAAGATGTGCTCAAGTTTATATTAGTTTACATCGAATACAGTTATTGTTATTAACTAGCTATCCATTGTGGCTACATATTTTTACCATTTAGACTTCTTCAAAACATATAAAATTTTGGAATACTAGAAGATTTAACAAAACTGGTCTATGCCTCTATGTCATTAATTAATATTTGTAATATTAATCGTTATCAGTAAAATAGAAAACATAACTAAATACATATTTAAAAAATTCTATTTAAATTGTATAGACATTTTTTCCTGTCTTTATTCGCTTCAAATTGTATTGTTGTAACTCGTAGATCTACTGTAACATAATAACATATAACAATAATTTTTGTGTAGTACCTAAGGTATCTTTCTATTGAAACTTGTGATGATAAATGAGTAGACACCCAAACCTTAGATCATTTATGTACGACACATTTTGCTACAATATTCGGACTGACAAGGTGACATATTGGTGAACTTATCCGACAATTAGTGCGAACTTTGCCCGGACAACGTTACAGATCGCTTGTAATACTTGGAATCGTGCCAGATTCCAGCAATTTGTGGAATATTCCATCCGGTTTGGCGGAAAGCGGAGATATTTATGATGAAAACCAATTAAGCGTTGAAGGTTTTAATTAATGTTCACTTATACGAAAATAGGTAATGCAGGAAATGTGAGAAATGAAAAAATTGCTTTCATCCAAAATAAATATACATTTAATTTATGTACAAACTAAAAATTAAGATCAAAGCAGTATCTTAAACTATATTTTCATTTATATTAGTCATCGCCATTTTTAAACTTCACATTAATGTTGTTAGTTTAGGGCGGCTGTGGTTCCTCTCTTCCTTGGGGAGCCTAGCCAACATTATGTTGCGCATGAGGTTGGGCCCCCCCTCTATGTAATAATCTTATCTAAATTGCCCTAGCGTTCCAAAAGGTCTATTATTCATTTCCAAAAAATTCATGGATCGCCGTTAACGGTTAACAATGACAATCTATAAATACTCATATAAAAATGAATCCCTATATCCCTTGGTCACGGCATCACGCGTGAACGGCTGGACCGATTTCGCTAATTCTTTTTTTGATGTGTTACTGTCAGAAGGTTCTTATGAAAGAAAAAAATAAGAAAATTGCGAGGAAAATTAGAAAATTTAAGAATACTTAACCACCATACAATTCGATTTTCATTTTTTTGATGTAACCTTACCGCTCGTGTATTTGAGCCCTTATGGCGTTTGACATATGCTGTAAATATCGTCAAAGAGGATGTAAGAAAAATTACTATCGTTTAAAACAAATGCTTCGATCTGAATTATTAACTTGATAAAATACATATAATAAATATTAAAAAAACGTAAAATATGTACGAGTAATAGATTATACTTATAACTAGATCAGCACACTAAATCAAAAAACTTTTAGAAAGGGAGACAAGAAGAAACTGTATGAGCTAATATGTTGGTATATAAAATCTTTATATTTATATTTCTGCAGAACGTGTGTATGTCTCTGAACTCCTCTTAAACAGCTGGACCGATTTTAATGATTTTTTTGTATGCGTTTGGGTGACGCCCTGCAGACGGTATCATACTTTGTTTAATATACTAATCGCTTGAAATATCATGCAGGACAACGTCTGTCGGGTCCGCTAGTGTTATAAATATTATTATTATTGAAGGCCTTACCTTGATATTTACAAAAAGAAACACATTGTTGAAGTATTTAGATTACAGCCTTGCGATTCTGTAACTCACTTTTCGAACTCACGCAGCGGTTTTCGCATCGGCGGTCGCTCTCAAATCAGTCGTGAAGCAGTCATTTTATGATTTGGCATTCTGAAAAGGTGGGAGCTTGTAGTTTATTGTTAATCAGAATGCCAAAACATAAAATGACTGCTTCACGACTGATTTGAGAGCGACCGCCGATGCGAAAACCGATGTGTGAGTTCGAAAAGTGAGTTACAGAATCGCAGGGCAGCTGAGTGAGTTCCACACAGATTCAGAATTCGATGAGTGGAAAATAGTGCACGATGTCCTTCCGCAGAGTGCATCCGCCTGCCGCATAAGTGTTTCCGATGACCGGTGTAATTACAAATTTACATATATTATCATAACTTAAATGAGTGTATTATAATGTATTTAATTTACCCAACTGAAACTGGTATTTATTAGGTGTTAGTAGCCCGTTCATGAATTATTTATGTAATTTTATAATAGTAGAGTCGACCTTTATAATGGTTAACGCATATGGCATATTGTTCTGAGGTCTAGAAGGTCATTTCTACATTTCATCAAAAAAATATTGAAGAAACAGAGGAAGAAAAGTATCTGCCTCCGTCGGGGATGACATTGACAATTAAACATTGTCGTTATCATAAATATGCCAGAACATTAATAGTCAATATGTAGACTTATAAATCGTTAAAAAAATCCTTTTCTAATATATAAAATTTTCATGTCGCTAAAACAATTTTGATAACGGTAAAATTAGATTTATGTGACCGAAAGCACACAGCCGCTATTCAATTATTCAGGCTATTAATTATTACTATTTAATAAGGTCACGTCATTTCAGTGTAAAACAAAGTTTAAACTCAGTAAGAGGGATGAAGGCGTAATACGTACTTTGAATTAGTATCATATATCTCCAAGGTGGCGCCAAGGGCATCCACGGTGCTTCGCTATAGCTATTTTGAAGCACGCACCAATTCAACCAAAAATGGTTCGTGTTTCAGCCCTGCGATTCTGTCACTCACTTTTCGAACTCACACAGCGGTTTTCGCATCGGCGGTCGCTCTGAAATCAGTCGTGAAGCAGTCATTTTATGATTTGGCATTCTGATAAACAATAAACTACAAGCTCCCACCTTTTCAGCGTCGCCAGGATTGTTTAGGATTGTTACTTTTCCCTGTCCTTAGGAAGTTTAGTCTAGTGTCTGTTTAGGGTTGTGATAAATTCCTTCGAAGGGTGTGTTCTATCCACCTCCACTGGAGAGCTTGCTACGCCAACTCCTAGGCTAAATCTGGTCCTTGAACTCGTACTTTACTAATATGTTTATTATTTATATTAAGCAGTAATTGATATAAAATATGTGCTTATTTTTTAAATGCGTAAAATTTTATCATTTATATAGTACATAACAAATAAGCCATTTCAAGGACTGTATTTAAAATTCATTATTAAATATTGAATATATAGCTTTATTCAATATAGGTAAACGTTATATTTTTTAAGTTGAGCAGCATTTAAATATTCAATGGTTAAAACTTAAAAATTAATATAATCCAAAATTAGATAGAGTTGAGAGTGTATCAAAACAAAAAAATAGCAGGGTAAGTAAGTAAGCTTTAGAGCGATCTGCATAAGAGAATGTCTCATAAAACCCGAGACTCTAAATAAAGTCCTATATAATACAGTCTACAAAATTTACAAAGCGGTTCGGGCTTCATAAATCTATACTCAATATTCAGAACAATAACCTCAGTAATTTGAAACTGCATTACATAATATAAAACTTAGTTTGCCCTGTGACCTAAATGAAGTGTGCATGGCTTGGTTGTTGCCTTAATGCAACTAAGTTGTCGAGTTTCTACAGGGTAAATAAAACTTAGAACATGTACGCTGTTTATCCCCTGTCTGGAGAGGGGGTGTGTTTTTGCGGCTCTCGGACAATTATTTATGTTACATTTTCTACGATCGCTGAGCAGTGTTGGCCTAGTGGCTTCAGCGTTGCGGACAAGGCTACGCTGTTACCGTGTCCGGCCCCGGGCGATTGCTGGTGGCGCCGTGGGGTTTTAGTGGGTATGCACAACAGCGAGTCCCACATCACCCTTCCCCAGGTCAACCATGCCGCGGGAGGGTATGCGTAACGCATTTCCCCACGGAGAAAAAAAAAGAAAAAAGTGGCTTCAGCGTGCGATTTTCATCCCTGAGGTCGATCCGCGGCTATGCACCAATGGACTTTCTTTATGTGCGCAATTAACATTCGCTCGTACGGTGAAGGAAAACATCACCAGAAGAACATACAGAAATCTGAGGCCTAGATCTAAAAAGGTTTTTTTAGGATATAGGTTAGGATTTTTTTATTTTTTTCATACTCAAGCATTTTGTGGCTTCGACCCAAATCATTTATAGTTTCGTAAAAAAATATTGCAGAGTTAATTGTCTAAAATCTAAATGATATTTCGCTTAAATGAATAAAGATTGATGTGTTAGACATACGTAAATTTCGTAAATAAAGCGTAATATAAAATGTACTTAATTTGAAATATATGATATAATATTTACTCACTATAGAAATAATATCTTCATGTCAAAGCAAACGTACCCTCATCACTGAGATGAACTGAAGTCAAATATACTATAGTCAAGTAAAATATAATATTTATCATGTAGTTACCCTTTGAGGAACTAAACAAGTTAACTTTGTATGTATCGTTACATATAAAGAGCAACTACACTTAACTATATTATGACTTTTTATGACGAAGAACTTGTCAACTGTTTTAACTTAAACTAAACGTTGTATTTAACATAATTTTACACTAGTAAAAATACAAGATTTAGATTATTGAGTGATCACTGAGTTGAATTACTTTTATAGATTAGTTATTTATGAACTAATTTCACTCGTATAGAGTAAATTGAAAGGTTAACATGATATTTCGGAGTTTTTTTTAGTTCATAAGATCGATACTGCACCAAAACTGACCTGACCTGGCACCAATATCGACGATCATTTGCTATTCGTTTGTCTTTAGTCATTTAAATTTCTAACAACATGCTATTGATTTCCGTAAAGAATTCATGTTGTTACGAACTATGGGATCAGATAGAAAATACCGTAGATCTCTTCAAGGGTTTATTTTTAAATTAATCTACGAGGAATTTGTGTACAAAAAAAATCCACAAATTACGCGCAGAAATACTCTAATTACCACTCACAAAATACGGTCACTAGTTACTTAAATTACACGCACTTCACACAGTACCTTATCACTTGTCTTCACTATTCGCACTTTATCACTTCAATGTTAATCTCTTGGAATCGTTCTCGAAACTGAATTAATTGGTCGCGTTTCGGCGGTTATATATCCCTGGGATAATCTTGGACGATGTTCGAGAAGTTTCTAGGCAGGATTGCTACTGAGTAGCGATTGCACAATTCTAGAACGTCCGTACTCTTTATCTCTTTCGCACATTGCTCCGTCCTTGTCGTACGGCGTTCTAGAGAGTTCAGTCAGACTTCAAGAAGGTTCCGATCTTCCCCCTCTCTCGCGTATCATTCCATCCTTATCCCACACCTAGAAAACTTGGTCTAGATTATTCCTTAATAAAAGGGGTATAATTAGTCCTGAAAACGTCTGAAAACGAGTTTCCTGAAAATTTACCTCCCAACTACACTTGTCCTAAAACTGTCTGAAAAACGTTTCAGCCTCCTGAACACTATACAAATTTCAATTTTCTAATACGTGATAGAGCCTCTCCTGAAACGGCCATAAATCATATTTTAGCTTACTGAAAACGTCCCTAACTTGTGGAAAACTCGAGAAACATTTCACTCAACCCATTTTCGTAACAATATAACGAAACTATATGCGGCTTACTAAGCGTACGCACATATTCCTATGATGAAATGATAAGACTATGTTGCTCAAGCATACGATTTTGGCTTCCCGGTTTAATTTATTGTCGTTGTGTATTTGTACGGAATAAATATAAATATGCAGTGGCCTATTGCCTAAAAAAGAGGCAAGTTTGTAGATAGAGTTAAATAACTTGTTACTAACAGACTAGATTAAAATAATAATTTGAACAATATTATAATAAACAATGTTTATTTAAATTATACGTTGAGGTATTTGTTCAGTCCCCTTCTTATTAGAAGTTAAAATATTCTGACGTAATGTCCTTGATGTCAGGTAAAATTAATTCGTAGCACCTTTTAACTGAGAGCCGAGGCTCCCGAGGGGAGAAATTTATACGGCACATTACATATTCGCAAAAGGTCTACAACAAATAAAACGTGAAGATCGATGTCGTAGCCAAATATAAATAGACACTTTTTCTGTATACTTTTAAGATCGAAATTTAGAAATCCTTGAGAATTGTTTATGGCAATTTTCTTATAAGTATCACGAAAGATAAACAAATATAGCTTCCTAGAATTCAGCTCAATAAATTATTAATTTGTTATAAATTACGAACAGCGAACGAACGAATAAGCCAAACGGATGCTAAATTATATATTCAATATTCAGCTGACTTAACGCAACTAAAATACTGTTTACTTGTACCTATGCTTGTTTTTGGTGTAAATATAATACTTAAATAGAGCAGTGTTGGCCTAGTGGCTTCAGCGTGCGACTCTCATCCCTGAGGTCGTAGGTTCGATCCCCGGCTGTGCACCAATGGACTTTCTTTCTATGTGCGCATTGAACATTCGCTCGAACGGTGAAGGAAAACATCGTGAGGAAACCGGCTTGCCTTAGACCCAAAAAGTCAACGGCGCGCGTCAGGCACATAAGGCTGATCACCTACTTGCCTATTAGATTACCAAATAATCATGAAACAGATACAGAAATCCGAGGCACAGACCTAAAAAGGTTGTAGCGCCATTGATTTATTTTATTTTTATAATACTTAAATATTATAATAAAAACTATTTTATAATAGGTTTACTTATGTGGGTATATGTGGACATACGGATAACGACGATGCTTAATTAGTTTGCGGTAAAGAAATGTAATGTGTTTGTATTATGTGACAGATTTTAATAATCTATGTTTGAAAATTATAGCCTGAAGAAATTCTTCATTGGTTTCTTCGATGTGGGTCAGATCACCCTCAGATGTCTATAATTTTGTCTTACAAAAAAATATTTGTGTTGACAATGATGACTTTATATTAACCATTTGTATTAAATAACTTGAATACAAACATACGAATATATGGAATATCAATTCGATTCAATTTCAAACTGCTTCCTTAGTGTTAGTGCTGCCTGAGGTACCGTCTAAGGTGTTAAGTTTCTATTGTCTTAGTATCAAGTTAATTCAATTGTGTATTATTGCAGCAATAACATTGTAGAGCAGTGTTAGCCTGGACATTAAGCATGCAACTTGATTGAATGTCGTGTCGTGCGGTTAAAACCTTGAATGTCCACGACTGAAAATTGATTGCAACAAAAATACTCAAAAAATTTAAACAGCAGTTGTCAGTCGGTAGCAGAACAAACTGGTGATTAAAGTCGAATATCTGCTACGTGAAGGCTTTATCTAACCCCAAGAAGAGAACTACCCTTCGTTCAGTTTCGCGATCATTTCGAAAGTAAGGCTAAATTATTCTGAAAAAGATTGGTGTATTCAGCAAGGGAAGACGGTACTTCACTATGGGGCTATCGCTTCCAACTGTATAAAGCGCAAATTCGGAAAACATATCCACATCACCTCTCGGCGGGAGATTTTTTTAATTATTCAGAAAGTCCATTGGTTGCACAGCCGTGGATCGAATCTACGACCTCAACGATGCGATACACTATTGGCATTGGTATGTAGAATATATATATACATACATATATATTATAAAAGAAAACTTATGACGCTTTTGTTCCCTATAAAACGTTTTCGTGAGGTATTGTTACAAATTCTTTTATTGTTACAATGAATGTCCTCGATATCTTTACAGACATTTGTCTCTTAACGACAAAGTATCTTATGATATAAAAAATAAAACTTTATTTCAACTGTGTACACACACATTTTTTGACCACAATTGTATTTGTTACTAAAGACGGACAGAGGCAAATCCTACTTACTAATTTATTATAGTAAATGAGAACGAAAGTATATATTTTTGTTCAAAGAATCTAACGTTTTTAAATTTTTGTAAGCAATTGATGTCGGACTCATCAGTACTTACCAAACAAAGTCGCCTCAATCTTTATCTCGACACAAAAATTTTAACAAACTTATTGACATTGTTATTAGTAAAGACAAGGAAATGGGTCACATACAGCAGCTATAAATTGAGAGGATGGTAATGTCGAACTAACTACCAACAATGTGTCCTTTATGGGATCGGCACGTGGTACACATTATGTTTGATGACAATATCTGGACATTACCATCATAACAGTATGATTAATGATGTTCTTATCTGATATTGCTCCTAATATCAGTGCACAGTTCATGGTCTTTTAAAATATGTTATTAGATATTGGCTAAGAACTGATATACACACAAATACTGGTTACCTTGTTTTTATGGCAATAGTTTTAACTTTATGCCAGGTTCAAGTAAAAACATTAAATGGTAGGCAAAAACGACTTTAATAAAACCTCACTGAACCTGAACTCACTTTTGAAGTAAGTAAACCAAGTAGGGAATTCACCTATAACCACATATCGATGACCTGACTCTTGGCAGGCAAATAAATAAATTTGTTATAAAATTGTCTGTGGTGTAACTCATTGAAAAGGCTACAATATCATATAGACAACCTTAATACAAAAATAATATAGTGTTAAAATATTAACACTACAATATTATTTTTCATTAATAGAGAATTGTCTCCTATACGATGACGACCAAGTGATATTTGCATTTTCGGTGGAGGAATTGCAAGAGCCGGTAACAGTTATGAAAAGCTCTTTAAGTGTTAAGTGTATGAAAGTAAAAGAAGGAAAAACAATATCTATGGTATTTGAAATAATTATATTTTGATAGATGGGGAAAAAGTGAAACCAGTGAATAAATTCGTGTACTTAGACTGTAAGTTACCTCCGCATGGAAAGTATGAGGATGATATAGAAAGACGATTGAATACTGAGAATGAGAAAATGGAGCATTGCATTCCTTTATCTGAGCAATGAAATCTTAAACGAGGCTCGACTGGCCGTACATAGGGGAGTACTTATGCTGACGTTAACATACGGGACTGAATGTTGGGAATGGCAGATAAAGAATGAAAGTAAAATAAAGGCCGTGGAAATAAGAGCATTAACAAGTATGTGTGGTGTAACATTGCGTGATAGGGGTACGTAATAGTGAGATGCGTGGAAGAGGAGGTAATGACAAGGATAGAAAGGGAATGCTTAGGTGGTTTGGACATGTAAAACGGATAAATGAGAAGCTGTTAACAAGTTGGGTATACCAGGCAACCGTGGATGGTGATATCGGGTTGGGGAGGCCTTGTCGTAGCTGGACCAAATTCAGGAGGTACTAGAGAAGTGTGACTAGTAAGCATAGAGGTACGTTTATCTCTGCTCTAGTCTCTGCCTACCCCTTCGGGAAAAAGGGACCCACGCTAATGTTCTACATTTAAGAAAATGCGGTGCATTTGAATTTTAAAGTGTGCTGCTTAAAAATATTCTGCATTATTATTTTAAAATGCATGAAATTTTAAGAAAAAATAAGTTTTAAACGCAAGTTAAAAGTACATTATGCATAAGTGATAACTTTTTAGAACACGAGCGCAGTGCGGTAGAGTGAAACACAAGTTATTCAAGAGCAATTCAGCAAATAGCTCACCTCGAGAGCCTGAATTGTGTATCAATGTACCTCATCAAATATGTTTTATATTAAAGTCTCTATTAGATTGATCTAGGTCATATGATCATGGCGACTGCTGCTTGTTGGTGCCCTCGCCACTTCCTATATAGGAACTTATCTTATCCCAGCTATCTACAAAAGGAATTTAGTTGCTATATCTTTTATCGAATACCTTTTAATTAATGTTTTTTCAAAGCATTTAAGTAAAAATGCGTTTAATAAATAAATGAATAATAATAAATATAAGATGACAAAAGGTTTCATTAGAAAATTTCACGGGCAAAATTAAATAAAATTTGTTTCCCACCTTTTCAATAAAGTTTTTTGATCGTGTGATATTTATTAAAGCCCTACATAATTTGATAGCCCAAAAATATTTTTTAATAAAATAAATTTAATAAATATATTCCTCCTATATTTTGAATTGTCATTGTACATTATCTCACTAACTTGTTTGCTTTATCAAATATTGTAGTGTACAATTTTTTTTATAGTTTGTTCTCGTTCAAATAAGTATAAAAAAATACGTTATTTTTAGACTAACGCACTCTAATAAAAAGTATATTACACACAAACCTATTTAGAAATGAAACATATTCTTTATAATTTTTCTGAGTATACATTTCACAACGTGCTAGGTCTACTGTGCGCGATAAAGCTGTCGGTAAACTAATACTGGACAAATCGATCATCCACTCAGACGGTCCACCCCAGCACCCACGTAGACACGAAAGTCAACATATTATGAAACATTCAAATTAAGTAAATTTTTTCCATGTCTGCTTATTTTTTAAAACAGAGTAAATCTAGATTAAGAGAAAGTGTTTGATTAAAATTTAACGATGTATTATGTAGACAATTTATTAGTGTTGACAAATTATGTAATGCAAAAAGAGACTCTCAAGTCTTTGAAAATCAGTTTCAATTTCATAGCGGAGCGTTTTATCTTTTATATAATACATATAAAAAGAGCAGCACATTGAGCAGTGTTGGCCTAGTGGCTTCAGCGTGCGACTCTCATACCTGCGGTCGTAGGTTCGATCCCCGGCTGTGAACCAATGGACTATCTTTCTATGTGCGCATTTAACATTTGCTCGAACGGTGAAGGAAAACATCGTGAAGAAACCGACATGTCTTAGACCCAAAAAGTCCACGGCGTGAGTCAGGCACTGGAGGCTGATCCACCTACTTGCCTATTAGATTTTAAAAAAAATTATCATGATACAGATTCAGAAATCTGAGGCCAAGACCTAAAGAGGTTGTAACGCCACTGATTTTATTTTATAATACATATAAAGTTAAGCAAAATGTTGAAATTTTTTATTTGATTAGATGTTTCAAAATAATTAAATTGCAGTATGTTAACGTTCAAAAGTTTTTCGATAAATTGCTAAATCGAATACATTATTGCCGGTTTAATTAAAGTACATGAACTGCAAATTCACTGTTAAAGCCTTCCGTTCATTTAAATACGGTAAACGAGATGCAAAGGAAGGCTAGGAATTGAGTGTATTTAGGTCCGTTTTATGTTTACAATCCTTTGCAAACACTAATTCGTTCAAAGATAACCAGAGATTGTCGCTTTGAGCCATCCTATATGCTTTTTTAAAAGCAGTGAAGTTAATTGCTTTACGAAAAATAGCACAAAATATTTATCTTACGCTTTTGGACTTTTGAACAGACTCGTAATAATATAATAACTGTTAAAGGTAGATTTTATGTGAAATTTAACTGAAGTTATAGTCTATAAGGCAAAACGAAGGGACGGCTTATGTATACATATATTAAAGGTTGAAAAGCATTTATAAATAGACATTCATAAACCATATAAATACTGTGAGCATTGAGATGAGGGTTGTAAGGGAATGAAATAAAAATTAATGTTTCGCCGACGCATACACAATACACATACATATAAACATTCAAGCTTACACACAGAAACTCGGAACGGCAAATTCACAAATATATTACAGTAAAATTATATTATACTAATCGATTTTTATGCAATCACAATACCATACTAGTTAAAATCAAGGTTACCTGTCATTTAGATTTTCAGTGTTTTTTGCATGTATTGTTTTGTTAAAGATTATCATACTGATAATAGCACAGGTTCATAGACACGCACATCATTATAGGTGATGTCTAAATCTTAATTAAATTTTATTTTAGCTTAAGGCTTGGCTTTTTGTGTTAGATTTGCCATTCCGAGGCATACAAGATGTACAAATTGGAAGAGTCAAATGTCAAGATCAAAAGCAAAAAAACACACCAAATGGTTATTTTAGGGAGAATATCGTTCTTCTGAATAACGATGACTTGAACATCGGCCCCTGGAGTCGCAAACTTTCAGGGCTGCAAGAAGAATATTTCTAAAGTATTCGATGTAACAGGATTTAATGAAATATGTTTCCTTGGTTTTTCGTGGTTGGAATATTGGAATTCTTTCTCAGATTCTTATATTCTATTAAAACACTTAAAAAATGCATGTTATATCCAATCAAATCCAAGAAATTTGTATTTAATGTTCTCCAATAAAACATATTTTGTCATAAAATCGATGGCCATCATAGGGTAGGTACGTGTATAGGTTGTAACCGGCTCGGAAATGGCTTGAATGTGTTCAAGATATTATATTTATCCCCATCCACGCTCTCTAGATCTACCGTATACTTCCCTCTGTATTATTCATATTTTTGGAAACCGAATAAACATAACATTTTCTATTTTTTTTCTTCTTTTCTTTCTCCCCTGACGTAAACTATCGTCTATCCAAATTATAATTGGGCTGAATTAACTATATTAAAATTCAAAGTATCTTTTTGATACCAAAATGAAAAGTTTTTCTATCATAAACAAAAAACAAATTGTTGTATATTGGAATTGTGTTTCTAAAAACATATAGAAAATTGTTGAAAAAAGAGTGCAAACATTTGATGATTTTTCCGATAATGTGCAGCTTGATATATTTTACGTTTCCTGTCGGACATTTACTCCCATGATTTTATCTGCTGCATGTTTGTATTATTAACGTAATGAACTATGTGCCTGTGGTGAATAAAGTACTTCCGAGTACTATTAAAAGTTTAACGATTATTATATAAGCGTATATGGTATAGTCAATATTGTATATGACCGTTATACATAAACGTATTTGTAAGCAGATACTGTTCCTGACATGAATAGAGTTTGCCAACAAATATGGAGTGCACCTATATACAATTGTAACAATACACTGAATTTAAATTCTCTTTACGGATGAAACTGTGATATAATATCACATGATTTCAAAAATAAATTGCGTTTGAGTGTATAGGTTGATTCTTTATTTAAGCTTGAATAACCGAATAGGAAAGAGCAATAAAGAAAAGTTCGATAAGAAAACTACAAAACATCATATACCTACTCTCTGCAATATTTTATGCAAAAAAGAAACACAATAATAAGTATTATAAATTTTTATAGTGAAACCAACATAGAATCTCAGGTAAATTAAATAAATATGTTAGTTATACACAATTAGTTCGTTAGTTTAACAATAATTACATCTTCATTATCTTTTCCTTATTTGAAATTAATAAATTGTCAACATTTTTATTAATACACTTGGGCAGCGTCATAGCCGGCAGCAGTCTTTTCTATTTCTCATAATTTGAACTTGAAACAGAAAAAAATAATCTTTATAAGCCCTGTATATTTATAACGAAAATTTTATTTTTACTGATATGAAAAAATATGGTATTATGTATGTTCTAAACGGTCTAAAGTGTTTCTTTCGCGTTCATTTTTTATAGATAGAGAAAGAGATATACTACTTTTAACCCTGAATCGAACGATAGTGCGATCTGTCGTGATAAGACCTATACATTAAGCTATGTTCGATGGTAACGAGGGCTAGGCGCGCTGTCAAGCTGACACTGGCACGAGAGATAAAAAGGGTAACATTATCGGAAACAGATGTCATTCGTCTACGCAAATTTACGTGTTCGAGCCAAATGTGAATTAAATAGATCGTTATGTACAAACGATAGAACACCAGAGTGTTCTTGAGTTGATTTTATTAAACATTATTTTATTGTGTTTCGTTTCTTACCGCTTTGACGATAAAATCTTGTAGAATTGAGAAATGAAACGTTTATTAAAAACCGAGATACAAAAACTTACGATAAGATATATTTTATTTTTACAAAACGATTTAATAAAGACTAGAGACTAGCAAATACGTGTGACATTTTCTCGTCAGGAATCTTCAATTGCTTTACTTCTTAAATATCGTTATTGTATCATATCACGTGATAATACTCAAAATGCTTATTTAAATTTTATTTTCCGTATTAATTCAAGTCACGTACAAAACGTTAATTGGTTCACCTTTTGCAATTTCTCTTCGAACCTCTAGGGTGGTATAAATATGACTATTATATACCGTAGGAAATACGCAAAATTGAAAATCGTACTAATTCAAAATTGGGCGTCACATTTTGCGGTGCCTTACGTAATCAAGTATTTGTTTGGCATGTGATAATATTTTTAAGACTTAGGGTAAGATTTAGAAACGTGACATAGGGCTAAGTCTGACTGCGGTACATAAAAGATGTGTAGGAATGTAATACACAGCATTGTCGCACTAAGAGTGAAAAAGAGTGGCGGAGAGTTTATTGCCAGTTCTTCTCTGCCTTTCTACGCCCTTGATTTGAGAACTGGCAGTAAATATAAAATTAGAAGCATTTAATGTATATTTCTTTTTTGATGTTCATAAGTGTACATTGTGTTATCTACATGAATAAATTATTTTTGACTTTTGACTTTTTGACTTGAGGCGCTACCCTAAATCTCAGGGTCCAACTCTGTTTCGAAATAGTTTTTGTTATTAACTAAAAATGGGTAGGAAATAAGGATTTTTTATGAATTTTCTGTTTACGAAGTTAATGTGATTGATAGGATTCACGGTTATTACGCTGATACATAACCTTTAGCCGCTTGATTTATATTTAAAGGGATATTCTGTTCAGGCACATAATTGAATCTGAAACCCGAAACCAACTTCGATTAACTTCGGTAAGTAGAACAAGATCCTGCTCCAAGTTTAAAATATTTGTCTTATTTCTATATAGAGATGTTTTGTTTGTAATGTTCTGATATAGGTGCTTTAGTGAAGAGTTGTCATTGTTAAAAAAGGTATAATTGATTTAATTCATAACCAAAATAACGTGGAAGGCTTAAAATATAAATTTAGAAACCCTCGTCAAATTTAAAATTTATAAATAGAATATATTTTTAACGATTCGTTTTAAAACACAAATAAAGGACCTACGATGCCACAGACACTCAAATACTGTATACCCCGAGCATTGCAGATAATATAAATAATATAATATATTGCACTTATCTGAAAATAATATAATTATATTATTTAATAATATAATTATATTATTAATAATAAATTTTTAATTAATAATAAATAGAATAACATTAAATTAATAATAATAATATTATTATTTTTTATTTTGTTTTATTATTAATCTTCTCCGTATATATATGATAATATTTCTTATACTAGAAAGCAAGAAATCATAAGCACTATTTGGTAGAGAACATTTTATCTTGTCCCAAATATATGTTTCACTGTGTATAGTATAAAGAAATTTATTTTTCTCTTATGTCCATTGTGTGTTTTGTATTCAACCTGTTTGTCCACCTCACAAGGATTACCAGCTTTTATAGAGAAAAAGTAAATTGTTTGTTTATTTTGCCCCGAGCTCACATTTAGTTTTCCTGGTGGACGACTGCTTTAGCCAAATTTATACCTTTTAGAAATTAAATATATAAAAAAAATAACATAAAAACATACTTACTAATAATAATAATAAAAAAAATACAAAAATAATGCAAATGATACGAATAAAATTTAAAAAATGCATTGAATGGATTGTATCCATACTTAATAGTGATCTTACTTTCCAGGTTGCGTAAATTATTTTTAGAAAGCGCATTGATAGCATATTACTTTTATTGAAAAATCTACAGTTTCTAAGTACGACTTATATTTTATACATAAACATATAATTTGTATGAGAAAGTGGGAATTTCAGTTCTTATTTTAAATTGACTTGCAATTGACAAATAATGTGATCCAGTGTTTGCTTCTGTGTGTATGTTTTTAAACCGTTTGGGTGCCTTTACAGTAAACACTTCTAGGTCGTTAAAGCATAAAAGTTCCAAAGTGCATTAAAGCAAAGTTGGAAACCGCTTGCATGTTAAAGACAAGCCGCCACGTTAAAACTTAAAACTGGCAGTGTTGACCCCACTCGTACCCGAGTTGAGAATACTAAGATTTCTTTATGAAACAACTTGCTGCCCGCTCCGGGTTTATAATTGTAAAATAATGGGTTTCAAAGTGCGCGTAAATATAAAACTTATAGTTAAATATACTAATAACAGGCCCGTGTCATATAAACTTTATTTAATGATTTCATTCGCCACTCACTTCTCCCAACGCAGAGATTGGTTGATTACGCGTCTTCAGCCGAAGCTGAAGCGAGTTTGACTCGAAATTCGTTCAAGTTCACTAACAGAATTGCCCTAGGTAGATTTGCCTTAGATGTATTAGGCCTTTTAAATATATTTTTGACGTCATAGATATGACGTCTGACCCGTCTGTAAAGATTTACATTTTAACTATATATATGGATAGTTTGGCACACTAGTCCACTGGACGTTAACCCGACCTAATTTAAAATCATTGTACTCTGAAGCAGATACATATTAGATATTAACGCCGTTCTATTCGTTAAAAGATTTTTGTAAAACTGTCGTTACTGAGCTTTTGTAGGATTTATGGGAACTTTAAACATTTTATTCTTTTGTATATAAATTTATTAGAATTTTGTACATAAATTGTAATAGAGATCGGCAATTTTATAATAAAATCCATAATTATGTTTTTAAAGCGTTGAAAAAATTACATAATTCTTTGAGAAGCTGTGCGAAAATTACATCAATCTATTCATTCATTTTTTTGATAAGTTATGTATTATTTAACTTTGGATTACATTTAGATTAGGTTTCATGTGTTGAATGCAACGTATTGTCTGCTAAATAAAATGAAATTTACATTTTCGTAGCAACGTCGTTGTTACTATAATAAAGTAATTGGTCTTTTATGCATTTTAATAATGAATATTATGAATAGTTTTCAATTTCTAATATGTTTAAAAGTTCATTTATTAAACTATTACTTACGTTCTTATCGATAGATAGCATTTGGAATAACTCTGCGTTAACGAAGTGAAGCAAACACAGTCTTTTTTAAGGTACATATTTATTTATACTCTCAAAATTAAAAACGCATTGCGTTTTGACCTATTTTTTTTCACCACTTGTTCACAAGTGTTCACAAATTAGTTTATACAAAGAGCACAGTGCTTTGTACTTATTGAAGCTAAACAACAACAACAAAACAACAAAGTAAATTCTTCTTTATTAATGTAAAGTTGATATCTGTTTTTATTTGTTATAGGAGTAGCTACACATTACAATGCAGAGGAGCTTTAAGCTTCGCAAACACAAATTACAAAAGGCTCGTCACTGCAGGCGACGGTCCACTTGATTTTAAAACTTTCAGTATGAAACATTTTAAAGCTTCTTGATTACACTGTATTTAAAAATAATTTCCTTTTTGTACAAACCAATATGGCCAATCTGTCCATTGTCCTACTTAAAAGTGTAATTTTAAGAATCTATCTGCATCGTACCAAGGATTCAGCTGCCTGTGGACTTGTTTCCAATAAATGGTTTCCTTTAGGTAATAGGTATACGATATCACTTTTTAAAAGGGTTGGTAAAGTATTGTGGCAACTGACAGCCTTTCATTTAACTTCAAATTCTGAGACTCGTGTCGATTTACTGTTGTCGTATACAACAAAATAAAACCGTAAACGTTTTTATGATTGGCCGGTGAATTAATCACTAAAGAATATAAAAAATTTCGCTATTTCTTGTGTGTGACCTTAGTGCCGCATCATCAGCTCTCTTCCATCTGGGTCAAGTTCATGTTGAACTTGACAACATTTATATTAACTAGTTTACTAATATATTACCACTATCTTAATTAAGCATTGCATTTAAGATATATAATTTATCAATTCAATAAACACAAAACATTGATCATAAGTTATTAACGTGAAATCATTACGGTTTCCCTAATCAATACGTTCCCCATTTTCACCGCAAAACCATTTCATATCCCAGGCATATATCAACAAATGTAGCTCAGACTGCGGATAGCTGTGAGCTTTATTGAGTTTCCCGGGGATGCCGACTACACTTACACCACTTTCCTTTGCAATATAGCCACGCTTATACGAACATTTTACTGAGATTACCTCCTCAAAATCCCAGCTTCGCATGTTTTAGGCGAATGAAGAAAATACTCGTATTATATGGTTATTAAGGTTGAAGGTTGTTATTATTTCTTTTCATAGAGTTTCGAATTACATACCAGTACATGATTGAATAATCCGTGAATTTGCGTTGACAAAATTCGTAATAGACACCAAAACAATAGGTTTTAACATTTTATATGATCGTTTGGACAATTGAAAATATTAAAAGTGGAAAATAAAATGATATAATTTCGTATTCCATTTTCGTTAAAATGATATTAATTTCTGGCTGGTTTGCGAGGTGTTATTCGCTCCGTGTGACGTTACTCAATTATTCAACCGGCGAATGGGGTCACACGGAGAACGAATCTATACATTATTTAAATGAAAGTCAAAATTACTTCCATGGTGTGATTACTTACCACCGCGGCTAATTGGTATTTTAGGTTTGTAAAACCAAAAATATTTTCGGAGCCAAAATAAAATAATCCAAATAAGACATATCCCTGTCCCAGATTCCTTTAAAATCTCCGCAGATCATGATTAATTCAAGATAACATATTGTTTTTTGTTCTTTTTGATCATTAGATCAATAAAGCATTATTTTTAATTCATTTTTTTTGCTATATAATCTATGTAATAGAAAAAAGTTTTTTTCTACTGTATTAATTGTTTATACTTACTTCTAATAATGGGTTAGGGTTAGGGTAGTAGGACTCCTTTCTCCGCAATTAGACTCGTAATTGGTTGGTTGTGCGTACTTCTAATAATGGGTAATTGTATTGATAGTGCACATCGAACTGTCATCGAGGCCCACAATTATTTCAACAGCTTGATACAATGATAGCATCGTATATATAAATATATGCAGTAAATTTGTTGAGTATTGATTGACGGTAAAATCTACACAGCTTGAGCTGATGATCGTCTATGATGTAGTATTATGACAATAGCTGTTTCTGTTACGGTGTTTTTTTTTTAAATTGGTTACTGACCTTCAAATAGCACTATAGACAAGATCGATTCCGCTGTGTGAAAAACATAAATTTCCAATACTTCTTGGGGAACATGTTCATGACATTTAATGGAAATTATCGAATTCCTGATGATTTCCAAATCTAAATATCTGTCAGGGAATCAAAGTGCTGTTTACCGTGATATTGAATTTAACGTTGGTTATTGTTAAGACATTTTGCCATATAGTCTTAATATTGTTGAATAATGTTGTTATGTTCATGTTAAAAAGTAAATTCCCAGAAGAGAAGAGAGGTACACGTTGAATAATGTCGGCTATTTGCAAAGCAAAACGTATTTGTGGAAACCCTCGCTATATACGCACCTGTGACCCGGTGCCAACCAGTTTCGTTTTGTTTTAACTTGACTAGGCCTGGTATTGTTACTAGAACTAAAAGACATATTGAATTCGTAACTATGATTAACTTTGCATAATTTAGCATAAATAGTCGTACGAATTGATCTTTGCTTTAAATTGCATATTCGTTATCCAACTCTCTCTAACAATTAAAAGTAGACGTAATCGAAATACATTTGAAGTTGATCGACCTATTTAGTAAGCTTACTAAACGTACTTCAGCTAATAATTGAAATGTTAATGTGCGCTCATTCGTACTAAGGCAATTTACATTAATATTAATATGTTTTGATGAAATATATATCTATAATGATTCTTGAGGAGCACGAATGCGCAAACCTTTCATAGAAAATATTAACCCATTTTCGTCACAATATTAGAAGTCGTAAAAAAGATAGATGGGCAAATAACATAATGCAATAAAATAGTATTCAGTGAGGCGATAAAATGGCAATCAGCTTGTCTCGAGTTTGCCCGAAGGCAGATTTTTGTGGTAAGGAAGAGTATTTATCCAGACCCTTGATTTGTTCAACTTGAAATCGTATTAGCCACCCCAATACCTACACGTAAATGTCAGTATCGACTTTAGACGTTTACGATTACATAAATAATTAAATCCTAAGCGAATATTTTTATTATTGGCGAAGAAATTTAAGAGTTTTACTGTAATATGTTATGATATTCATTAAATCGCAGATAACGAGTGCTTTTTAAAAATGTATCAAACTTATATTTTAGATATAATATATTTGATATTACATATTGTTTCCGAAGTCATTAACACAATACTAAATTTGAAGTATAAAAAGCAAATAGCATGAGTTATAAGAAGTAAAATAATTTTTAGTTTAGTTTGAACGGTTTCTTACATGTTAAGAAACATTTCACTATAACTTTGCGGTATAGAAGAAAACAATAAATAACGGCCCTAAATACATTTCCTTTGAGAATCCCAGCCTCTTTTGTACATTAGCTGGGTATTATGATGGATAAATGGAAGACATCCGTTCTCGGTATTGTTAGCAAAACAAACCATCTCATACATATATAAAGCAGGAACATTAATTGTATTTAATTTATGTATTGGAGTGCAAAATTTGTTCCATAATTTCGTTCTTAAATATATCGAAAAATGTAATGGTTATTAACATTTGTGTTCATAAATATATATCAAGGCACTGTATAATTCCATACATGATACAAATGTGTAATAGATATTCTCACCTGATAACTTATTTTATTTATGTCTTATTTAAATGAGTTAATTCCATATACCAAACCTAACATAATTAGTTTCAGTACCTGTGACACTCTCCATACATTACAATGTGAACAACGTACATACTATAAACTTTGAAAAATATTTGGAAACTTAAATCTTTGTTGAAATAAGTTATACGGCTTTTTTGGTGTTTAAATTTTAGTAAATAAATTGTGGGGATAGAACTCACTCATAAAAACGAAGACAGAACGCGACTCACCTTTGTAATTCTTTATGATTTCAGTGCGTCCCTTGTGCTCGTTTTCAGAATTCTTATAAAACAAAAATTCTATCGGTTATGAACGAACGTTAACTTGACCTATTTTATTCTCTTTGTAGTTCGCTTAAAATTTTACCACTCGGCTTAAAATGTTTTAATGAAGAGAAAATGTAGCTTTTCAAAGGCTATATTATGTTTAAAAGAAACTTGAATATAGTACTGAAATGAATTAATAAAAGGTATACTACAATATTTAAATTGGAGTAAGAGTTATTACAATATTATACTGCTTATCAATTATGATTCAATTTACATGTTTTTTCTTTGGAATGGATTACAACTCCGGGGAAATAAATACAGATAATGCAACTTTTTCTACAGCTGTGATACTTTTTGACATCCAACACCTTTTGTCTTCAGTCACCGTGACCACGTCGGTTAAATGTAAAATTATGTTAAATAATTGTAAATTTATAATAATACTTTAATCCGGTTAAAAGTTATGTCAATAAAAGACAATACTATGGATTACATTCAAAGGCACCTTTGCTCTGCCCGTTCTTGCCTCATAAAAATAATTTAGAAGCGCTTTTGATTTAGATTGAACTAAATTGAGTAGTAATATATGACTAGACATTTAAATTTACGTCAGATAAAAAGTACTTAGCTTACACTAAGCTTAAATTACGGACTTAATTAAATATCCACTTCCTGATTTCCAAGAAAGTACTAAAACTAGGCCAATTAAGGAAAGGTAGAGTAAGAATTTCTCAGCAATTTCCAAGTTTATTAGCCCACTTAATCCACTGTAATACCAGTATTCCTAGCATACGTTGCCGTATCCCTTGATATTAAATACGACCGTAACAACTTAAACTTGTCAGACTTCGCCAACAGAGTATTACTCTCTTTGATGTTGACGAAATAAATACTGTTAACTACAAAATAATTAATTACTCAAAAGATTAACAGCACGTCGCCTATAATACCATGCCACGTTTTAAGGAATATATGACCTATTTCTATGTATGACCGGATATATAGCCTTGTAAAAATTAGTTTTGTCTATGGATTAAACTCGACGTTGTAAATCGCCTGCGATCGACGTAATGTGGTTTAGAACCTTTTGTGATTAACTGGAGGTGACTTAAATTTTTAACACTTTTCTGGCATACTACTTTCTCGATGTTTGTAAACAATTGAATGTAGCTAATGTATACCTCCTTTGTTTTTTTAAGCTCGATCAAAAAGTTTAAATAGGTGCACATATCGCGTGGCTAAATACTATTATCGTAACATAAACAAATAATATGTTGAGATACAAATCAATATTATATAAGGTAATTTGAAATAATATATTGCTAAAGTTGCTCACGCTTTTTAGCTCGAAGTAATTCATCCACTCTTATATCGTAAAAAATTGAGTTTTATATTATGTTCGTTTGTTGATTTTTAAATAAAAAAATTCTTATTCAGCATGTTATTACTTGAATTATTTTTAAATATAACATATGTATCCCTATATTCTGCAAGTATATTAACTAGAAGTTGTCTTTAATTACCATCTGATATAATGTTAAAAACAAAAGCATGGTAGTTAATGATTGATTTATATGTTTATTCTATGCTTGTAGTGAACTAAACCTCTACGCACATATTTGTCACTTCTAAAAAGATACACACCCAACACAAAGGTAGAAAAAATATAACTACCATACATATCTCTGTTTCCAGTGCTTATAAATATAAATGGACGTGCGCTAAAAAACACAATAACCATGAAATAATTGTTATCTTTTACTTGTAGAAATAAAGTACTGATTGGAATACTATTCTATCAACTCGTGTGAAGATTTTAAGTCACTAGTTTTCATCATTATAACGAAGTTGTAGAAATCAGTGATATAAACAGTCACATGCCTTCTTCTTAAATGGCAACATAGTCTAAACATATTTTTTCATAGTATTCCATTATACACAGCTTCAGTTCATTTGCCCTGGTATTATTACATCAGTCAGTTTCATCTGCAGATGCCGAGGGGCACAAAACCCAGTCTACAACTTGTAAGCGTTTTATTGTTACGACTTTGGAACAGTGTATATGGCAGAGCCAATCTGCCCTAGAGCAATTATGTGCTACTAATGACTGATTTACGAACTTTACTAAAATTATTTATATATCAAATTCTTCATGTTAACACTGATTTAATTAAAGCACTCGCTTACGATTAGTTATTTAAGATACGTCTCTTATCAACCGTCTTCAAAAAAATTCCACGTATATAGTTTTTGTTAGCCACAGACCTCAAGGACTTTTTAATTAATGCATCGCTTAATCCTTAATTATATCATTCTGGTTTAGTTTTTGTAATCATCATTAAGATAGCTTAAGGCTAGCGTAAGGTTATAAAAGCTAAATGTATTAATGAATGAATGAATAAAACAAATGCAGTCTGTGGACTGTGTGCTATATTTGGTAATATTGTTTTCTTTTCTCGCCGTGATACTATAATATTATTTACATATTATACTGTTAGTTTGTTATCTTAGTTGAACTATGGATTTATATAATTCAACGCCCGAGACAAAAATTTAATTTTTCGCTTAACGAAGTGAAAAAATGTGTAAACTTTCGAATAACTTTTCTCAGTGTAATTATTTAACTTTGGTAATTTTTAGTAATTACTTATTGTTATGGTAATCTGTGTGTAATTTAATACAAAAATCTTTTAAATTAAATTCGTTTAATCAATAATATATAACACCTTAATATTTTAGGAACCCCTTAAACCTTTTAGTAAATTAAACTCCGTCTTAAATTGTTCTCTGTAAATGTATGCGAAGTAAATCAGTGAAATCTTAAACGTTTCGCTGTGCTCGTAGCTATATTAAATCTGAGAACGTCACTTGAAAGAGAAAACTAAATAAACATAACATTCAAGAAATCGTATATTGTATATTTATGCGTAGAATCGTATTATCAATTAGTCAATTTTATTCCCGTTAAAATCCAGTGAAATGGAAAGGAACTATAAATATAAATAATTTATGATAGAGACCCTCAAGTGGAAAACAATTGTCTCTGTAAGCAACGGGATTTTTGAAATATAATTTTAGCGAAGTACGTCGATATAGCTTCATATCGTTTAAATCAGAGTGCTTAAAACTACACACGTCGAGATACTAGCCGACGCTTAACAAAGGTGAAAGCTTGATACCTTGCTCCAAATAAAACTCGGGCCTTGAATTAGTGAACAACTGCTAATGAGAGAACTATAATAAAGATCTGTTTCATATGCATAGAGAAAGCGTTTTGTGTTGAACAAAAATATAAAAACATACAAGAAGTTCAATTTACCTTTTCATTTAACTGCGAATAAGTCGATGTATGGAATTAGGTTACGCAATTTGAAGAGGATTTTGAATCATAATAAAAAGAACAATGGCTTTGGAGAGCTGAAAGTATTGAAAAAGTTGTCAAGTGCCCTTCACTGCTACCGCAGAGATGGCCCTTCAGAGAGCTTCGATCGCCTCTCGCTCGCCGTTTTAATCCATTTTTTTAGTTAGTGTAAACATTTTAACTTACTTATTTTTATAATAAATTTTACTGAAAAATAGTATTAATATTTAATTTCATATTGCTACTATATTAATAGTTGTGTAATAAAGTAAAGCTTTATTAACAGTGTGTGATTATACGTTAGAATCTTTATTCTAACGTATAAAGATTTTAACGGTTAGTTTTAAGATTAGTGACATGGGGAGTGCAGTGACACAATTGTCTGTATTTATTATTTATAAGCCATAGAATATTTAGAGTAAGGAGATTTTAATTGTAATTACATGTGAAAGTTAAGGGTTTCACATTCTCTGTTCTTCAGGAGAAATATTACATCCTAGTGTTACACAATTGACGCGGTGTCCCGCCATTAATTTTGTTTATATAATTCAATTCTCCAGATTTTGTTACTTGCTCTAAGCTTTTGTATTTGTAATTTGCAGCATTTTATGTTTGTGTAACAAATTGAATAAGCAATGATAAATAGTTTGTAATTTCGTATTATGAAACTTGTTACAAATTGTAAGAAATGTATTTTGACCTTTAAAATATATTGGACGTAAAATTAATCGTCATGTTCAACACGTAACTATCGGTTAGTTAAAAAAAGGCTTAGTGGAGGACAATCATGTGTTATTATCAAATATAAGTTTTGGTATAACTTAATTTTCATAATTTTGATTTTACTTGTTATTCACTAAAATTTTAGTCAAAGAAAAGATTTTTTTAGCTTAGATTATAAATACTAAATATATTATTATTAAATGACGTCTGATGCAGAATTTGAATATTTGTTACTGTCACCAGTTATACAATTCCAACACTTTCTACACACTTTATTCTTCACGCTTATAAGTCTTTAATAAATAGAGTAACTTGATATGTTTTAAATCTTTATTGATAGTATACAATGTATAATAACCAAACCAAAATAAAGATATAATTGTATAATTGACAATATCTACAGGTGTTTAAAGTGCTTTCAGGGCAGTTTTTTCGATGTTAATAATTAATTAGCATTAACCTAATGTAGATTATAAATATGGAATGTAATGATCTGGCATCTATATAATTATTAACGTACAAGTAATTTTGCAGTGCGTGAAATGGAATCACATTTGAAATCCTTATTTTATATCTTAATTCGTTATTTTACGTCTTTAATAATGCCTATTTTAATAAATTATAGCAAAAACTTTGGACTTTACTATATTTTTAGAATCTTACTTTTATTACATGAGACACAAATTTTATATGAAGTAAAACTAAGACCAACTTCCATATGTAATGTATTCCAATGTACGCTAAATAGATAAATAAGCATTGAGCGATCTTAAATCTCCCTTCTCCTGCATACATTATAATTTTAATAAAGTATTCTGCTTAATTTTCTTTATATCACTTTAATGTACAACAATCCTAAATAAGTTTTAAATAGAAACACAGTGTATGTATCAGTAGATACAAAATTATCAACGGGTTGGGTGTTGAATACCACCGCACTTTTTTGACGATACTAATTATCTAGGAGTGTCGGGGGACCTTCATTGGAACACCTCCAAGTGAGTTTTGCTACAGGAAACGCGTCTAAGTATTTAAAAAAAAAATTTAAAGTTTTGTGCAATGTATTGAAATTTGTAAACAATCCGCCATTTTCTACTTTTCTATTGGTTATAAGAGATGTGACGTTCACTTTAAAAAATCGTTTTTTAATTTATCGATTGTTACTAATCGTTTTATTTATTTATCGATTATTTCCTCATTTTTGAAATTTAAAGTTATAGAATAATCAACATTGAAATTAACCTAATTTCGTGTTGATAGATTATAGAGATCCGAAATTTTTTGAAATTATCGATACCTACTCGTCTGTATTTCCTAATTAGTACTTGTATTTCATTGTTTGCAACTTTCTATATTATTTAATTTTTACTAGAATAAAGTGTTTACTTTAATATCCAAAAAGTACCCAAAACCGAATCAGAGCACCCCACTATCTACGTGGTCTTGTCTGTCTTACCCCTAGAGTGTATATAAATAATCGGAGGCGCGGAGGATATATAATGCCTGTGCTTTGGTACGTAAGGGTGGAGGGGCTGCATTTCCCGTAGCGCCGGAGCTGTCCAAAAAAACAAATATTATTTAGATCGGTTAGGTTAGGTTAGTATATGAATATTTGGTCGCCGAAGGCGACCAAGACGCCGGGTTGGGGGGGCTTGAATAAACAATTATTATTTAGATCGGTTAGGTTAGGTTAGTATAATATGAATATTTGGTCGCCGAAGGCGACCAAAAAGCCGGGTTGGGGGGGCTTGAATAAACAATTATTATTGAGATCGGAGCTGTCCAAAAAAACAAATATTATTTAGATCGGTTAGGTTAGGTTAGTATATGAATATTTATTTTTAAAATAACTGTTCAACTGAAACTGATCAACTATGATTGATTTTCAATAATTTTTAATATTAAAATCGAATACAAAAATCGATTTTCACTTTTAAAGAAATCGATTATTTTTCACATCCCTATTAATTTTATAAACGTTACTTAAAAAACGATTATTAACAATCGATTAATTAAAAAACGATTTTTTAAAGTGAATGTCACATCTCTTATAACCTATAGAAACGTAGAAAATGGCGGATTGTTTACAAATTTCAATACATTTCACAAAACTTTAAATTTTTATTAAAAATACTTAGACGCGTTTCCTGGAACAAAAATCACTTGGAGGTGTTCCAATGAAGGTCCCCCGAGACTCCTGCATAGTTAGTATCATCAAATAAATGCGACGACATTCAAAACTGTTACCTTATCAACAATTGGCACGAAAATATAGCCGTTAATTATAAATAACCCGTCATTAAAGTAATCTAAACAATAATAGTAGGTATTAATGTTTCGTACAATTGGCACAGAGTAAGTACTATCTATTATGTTCTCTAAATTTTAACTACTCATTTAAATCATCAATTTCAATGAATTAGTATATATTATGCATTTATGCATAACAAATGTTATTCCTATACTGATTTTGGCTGTTTCAATAAATAAAAACCGTCGAAAGAGGTCATTTGCTCCCATATTAGGACAACAATCCCAATAAATTCTTATATACGCTGAATTCTATTTAAACTAGAATTAAAAGTTTTGGTTAAGAAATAAAGGTACTAAGAATAAGATGTTCAGAGAAAGACAAGGTGCGCCATTTTCTTTGGCTGGAAGAAATGAACTTGGAGCAGCTGGTGACGCATGCTCATGTAGTTTGGACTCATCAACTCCACTACCTTCACCCTCATCTTCATCATCATCAGGAGGTATGGTCGCGTGTTTTAACGCTTCAGCCCGTGGCAACTTAGGAACGTGTGTTGAGTTTTTAGTCGTAGCGCTCGTAGAGGTCACGAGAGCTATTGAGGTCGATGTCGTATTTGCAGTTATCATTTCATAAATGGCTTCGTTACTGACGTTAGCGTACGTCGTGAATTTCAAAAATATCTCTGTCAAATTGGCATCGCTATTCGCCGGAAAGTTTGTTGAAAAATTGAGCAGCTCGTCCCGTAACTGTTGATTGTAAGGCGCATTGCAGAGATTGTCATCACATATGCAGGTCAACAGATATTCAGTTTTGTATTCCAACACACAAGGTGACTCTTGAGCCGCTCCGCAGGCAAGAGTAATCGTTAAATCTGTAAGGAAAAATATTATTGAATGCATAATAGACATATTTATACAAGGGAATACTGCATATTTTCTAAATATCATTCTGTGCTATCTAGCTGAATGTATGGTAGATTTGTTTCATTTAATATATGTATATTTACAAACAATCATAATAACCGTAAAAGTCTAATCTGATTGTATTACCAATTTAAATATTCAAAGCACTACGATAGCAATTAGAATTCAATTAATAATAGAATATTTGAATTAGGTCAGAGGGTAAGAACTTACTAGGAGCTGACGCAACTGTAGTGCAATAGGGTTGTTCATCTGGACACATGCCGATCCGACTGGCATTTGAGCTTAAATGACATTTTCGAGGCTGGTTACCTGCTGACAACGATTTTGTTTGTTACTGATGGTTATGACAATAAAACACTATTCAATTTTACTTTTAAGTAGATGTTTTCTGGATTCAAAATTAATAAACACGTTTAAAAATATTGTCTATGGTTGTAAATAGTTTTTGTAAGCTTGATCTGAATTAAATCGCATTAAATGTAGGTTCTAAACTTTTTTGTTATCATAAAGTGTTATGTTATTATGTGGTGCAATGGTTGCAAACATTTTTTAAAACAAAAAACTTGGCGATTAAAGAATGGCGGAGAGTTTATTGCCAGTTCTCCTCGTCCGTTCTACGCCCTTGATTTGAGAACTGGCAGTAAATGTAAAATTAGAAGCATTTGGCATTTAATATTTATTTCTTTATTGAGGTTATAAGTGTACATTGTGTTACCTAAATGAATAAATGATTTTGAATTTATTACAATTATGAAACGAACTGAACGGAACCAATTTTTAAATTCTTATATTCTTTTAAGTTACTAAGTCACTATCTCTTAAAAGCACGCTGCGAATTTCCACCTAATAAATAACCAATGAACCGTAAATTCTAGCCACAAGATCAAGCTCTAACTCTATTATATAATCTTAGTATTAGTACCGAAACCTAATCAAGTCTATATTTATTACGATTGTGTTGTGCAGCACGTTTCTAATTTGCTTTGTGCACTTGGAAAGGAAGACTGCACAATATATGTATAGGTATGTCAAGGGAATAAGTTAAGGCTTACGATAAATATCTTCGTAATATGTTTTTGTATTTTCGTAACTATATTTTAATAGAAAATGGCTTTTATTCGATGCAATGCAAAATATAAAATACATAAATTACGTTATTTAATAACTTTATTGTTTTAACTTAATAAGTTAAAAAAGTCCCGAGGTTTTACACGGTGAGACTGTCAGACTACCGAATTAATTATATTTAATAACACGGTGTTAAAACGTTATTTTTAATATATAATAATCTGCCCAATTGTTATATTTTTTTATTTGCTTTTGCAAAAATACTTTTATGAAAAGCGTGTGCATAAACATACATTCCTTTTACCGCAATTTTAACTGACTAAACTGTCCTTTGCCTCTTTAATCTCCGCATTTCCTATTTTTATTTTCTCGGTGACCCAAAAACTGTTGGAACGTGTTTGGACTAAATTCAAGCTATTTATACGATATATTTTAAACGCTTTTGTATAATGGTCTTATCCATTTAATTTTTTCTTTGCCACGTTAACGTTTAATGTTTAGTTTAAATTACACAAATATGGTGGAAGATACAAGGATTTTTTTAAATAGCTTTAAAAACCCATGCGTGTAGTTTATATTAAAGGTTGTATTTTTTTTTAAAGGTTGGCGGTAGGCGTTATGCGTCCGATTGAATGTTTCGTCGGGAAAAGAACTCGGCGAAACAATGCCGTTAATAAGCAAATTAATTTATTCACTACAATGTTACATTTTTCAAATGAAAAGTCAAATAAAAAGTTCATGTTTTACAAAAGAGTCTCTATCAAACCATTAAGTCTCATGACTCGAAAAGGTAAAGAATAATTGTTAGACTCATAAAAAATTCAATCATCGTTACAATAAAGTTTATGAATACTCCAACACGGCGCGTTGCTTGGGGATTTCGACCGCAAACTTTTATATTCTGAAATCAACATAACAATCACGTTTGTTACCTGAATTATACGGAAACATCTTAAAATACCGTTATTTGAATAATTGTTGAATATTTTGGTACATATTTAAAGATGTTTATACAATGAGGTTAGTCTTCAAAATTTATTTAAAGTTCTATATTTATCGCATAAAGTTCGTTCGTTCTTAGATAATATAGGCATAAAGTAATTATTTGTTAAATTGTTAAAAAATATATTTATTTCATATAAATAGATTTCGGCATACTGAAACCGTGGTGATGCCGACTTTTATAGCTTAACAAAGAAATATTTGGTGCCTTGCGGGACGATATACGCTACTTTAATACAAAATTTGCCGAGGACACAATTTAGCAAAACAAAGGCTGACAAGGCAAGACGGTGTAGAAGTCTCTTCTATTCCCGATATTGAGAGACATTATGAGAAGCTTTATACCTCTTCTATTATGCCTTTGACGTGTCTAATGACGCACAAACTCGACTTACCCGATATTACACTAAAGACATATCGGATATCAGCTAATATCAGATAAGGATGGCTCTGATATAATTAAATAATAATAAAGCACTAGGCGATGACGGAATAACCACTGAGCTGCAATCCTCAGAATGCTTCCGAAAAGCCTACAGTACGATCAACCACATACATACGCTTAGGCAGTTCGTACAGAAAACCGAAGTGTACATTTACCACTATGCCTAGCGTTTGTGAACTATGAAAATACGATCGATTCCATTGAGACTTGAGCTGTGTTGAGATCACTACAAAGATGCCGTATACATCGAGTTGCTACAATAACAGAGCCACTATCACATTCAGAGCAATGCACTAAGGCTATTCCACTTAAGCGAGGTGTCAAACAGGGCGATGTTATATCCCCCAAACTTTACCGATGGAATGGAAGATGCCTTCAAACACCTTGAATGGAACTATCAAGGCCTTAATGTCAATGGCAAGTACATGTTACACCTCCGATTCGCGGATGATATCGTTATCATGGCAGAGTCTCGGGAAGATCTCAACCGAATGCTCTTCGACCTTCAGAAAGTCTCAAAACGAGTAAATCTTGAAATAAACATGGATAAGAGAAAAATTATGTCGCGCCTACTCCAGTAACATTGGGGAACATAATTCTAGTGGTAGAAGATGAATACGTTTACTTAGGCAACTTACAATGCAATTAGGTAAATCCTTCAAAAAATTAAAAAGTGTATTTCCAGCGATTTCGCACCCTCAATGCTTAAAGTCAAAAGTCTCTTACCAGTGACTGCTCTGAGATTTGGTATCTTACTTTAAGCCTGGTACACAAGCTCCGCGTCGCTCAATGAGACCCGTAGATGAACTAAATTCACTGATATAGCAAAAGGCCGTATAATTAAATGGCAATGGGGGGGTCGTATTGCCCGAAGAACGGATAGCCGATGGGCCAAAAATTCCTGGAATGGAGGAAGAGTACCAGTCGGCGAAGCGTTGGACGGCCCACTTGGGGACAGATGACCTGGTGAGGGAAGTAAGGCGAAAAGCGCGGGGTAGCGGATACTGGAAATTTAAGTTAGAGGCCTATGTCCTGCAGTGGTCGTCAACAGGCTGAGACGACGAAGTGTCTGTCTAACCGCTTCGTAATGCACGATTCGATTATTCGAGAATCGCAATTATTGTTACGGATTGTTAGTTCCGATCACCTGCCTTACAAAACATAAGTAATAAGCAAAGAAATGTTTTACCCTATACGTGACGAGACGTGATTTTAAACGAAACATATTCAAAGTTTACCTTTGTCCAATAACATCATTTAAGTACGGTCTGTGAAACAGCCTGAGAGTACGAAGTAAAGTAATTAAACTTGTTAACCCAACATTAAATTTATTATTCGATATGTCTACGTAATGCGGCACGTAAAGTTTACTACTTTATCTTTGTTTTAATTAGAAATACAAATATTCGAATAATAGGAATTTTACTACTATTCAACAATTCACGAAGCTTAAGAAATGAATTAGACTGACGCCGCGTGTTACTTTAATCTTGTTGTGTTATATTATATATAAATTAACTAATCAATTAAGATCAAACAAGGGAAATTCCTACACAGATAAAACAAACATATAAATAATACAAACTTGTATGTGGTAAAGCACCAATCCTCGTATCCACTATCAGTAGCATCAATAAACAGAAGAACATAGCACAAGAAAACATCTTTATTCTCATCCCTACGGATATTTATAACTAGCTCGCTTGATATTAATTCAATAATTATTTTTTATGACTATTGTAACGAATCATTCATAAATGGTTCCAAAGGAAAATTTCAATCAATTACCATAACATTAAACGAAAAAACGATATTGTTACCAATGACGCCGACTTTTTAATATCTAAACCAATATATTTACATCTGATTTTATACTAATAATCTATAAGTGTTTCTGTAATATACGAATAAAGTAATAAATGATGTATGTTAATAAATTAATCACGTTTCCATTAGCTCTCGTAGCCCACTTAATAATTAACTTCGATTCGCGATCTAGCTACGACGTAGCGTTGCTCGTTGGCTACGTCCCGTAGACGACTGACGTAGCTCTAGTGGCTTGTAGCCGACATCCCGGACAACACTTCAATCAGAATACGAATTGAATAATTTTATACCCGAGATAATGAAATTAGGAAATCGATAGTTTAACGATTATAACTTTAACCCTTAAATATGTTGGTACAATGCGTTTATACTAAAATATAGCAATAGGTAACTCGAACTCTAAAATATTGACTTTTATCTAATTCTATAATTATGTTGCTTGTCAGGAGTCTGTACCTAAATTTGTACTTGATTTACACATTAGTTTTCAATTGATCATATTTTATGACACACAACCTAAAGACGCGAAATTATATATTACGAAATACTTTGCTGCTATACATAAATTTAATTAATTAATCGGAAATTAGTCGATTAAATATTGCGTAGTTGTGTGGACTTGTTATACCGTAATTGAAAATAATTATCCAAAAAGCAATTAATGCGGCTTATAGCAGTCATTTCGATTGTATACTCCCATGTTGGTTTATAGTATAAAATAATTAAAAAGATAACGATAAAGTTTACAATTATATATTAACATCTTGGTTTGTAACTGTTTTTCTTTACAATCGTATTTCCGTTCTAGACATCACCATATCCCGTTAAATTTATATTAGTTCTCAGTAGCAAAGTGTAACAATAGAGAAACAAATCCATTCCATTAACATATTCATGCACAAAAACTTTCGCATTAATAAAATTAAAAGGATAGGATTTCAGATTCCATTTTCACATACCTTTGAGCACGAAAGTTTGAAAGGATATTCCGCATTGCGGAAAGACGCTGAAAAGAAGTAATTATTTATTACCAGCTGGTGCTCACGACTTCGTCTACGTAGATCTAAATAGAGAGTTAAACATAGCTTATACTTTTAGAATAGCTATTTTTTCTTTTATAATACATATTAGGATGGGTATATCCAGACAGATAAATCTCAGGGAAAGGTATTCGGAATAACCATGAGGGCGAAGGGAGGCTGGGAGGAATGTAACATTAATTGGCAATCTCCGTATCCAAATGCCCTCGCTCGAGTGTTATCCTCAAATATATTAGTTACCGTTCATTAGTGAGATGGTTGCATAATATTGTATATTATGTATGTGCGGAACTATATGCGTTTTTATAGAGTACCTTACCTACGCTATTTAATGAAATTTTCATGTGTATGGGGTAAATAAATTAACCACCATTTTTCAAGTGAATTAATTGTATTTAATGTTTTGTTACAATTCATTTATAATATAACGAAATAAACATATGTGCATCAAATACAAAGCCACCAAGCGCACTGACTGCGTACCTACGCACACATTCGCGCGAATCCTGCAAGACCAGTTTTCTGCAGTTCTGTGCGAGTGACGATAATATGATATCGATGTAAAGTGTCGATAAAAAATACATTACATGTATATGCTACATGTGCATTATTATGTTAAAAAAAACATCCTTATTTTTCTTATTAACGAAAAAAATGGAATATTAATTATTTACAATAATATTTACCCTATCCTGGCTTTGTTGATAACGCACTTGATCTTAGGCTCAATTTCTGGCGAACAAAGTGTCAGCTTTAACTCTTAATGTGAACAATGGTAATTTAAGTCATGAACTAATTCATCAGAATGAAATAATACGCTAGCTGTAGATCCTAATTTAAAATTAAGAAAACTGTGCAGACTTTTACGTGATGTAAGTTTAAAGCTAAGTGTGTGGATTCCATTAAAGGACTTCGAAACTTAGTAGGAAAATATTCGCCCCAGGAGATGAAAGTTTGGAACACGAGTTTCATACAGCTGTAATTTTATATCTTTAAATAATGATGAATGGGAGGATGATGCTAACGAAGAATATTTAATTCTTAATTTATTCAAGTTAAGAATTAAATAATATCAAGATGTTTTAAAAATGATTATTGTATCTCGAGATTAAAATAATTGTTATATAGTTTAAAGTTTGTTATATGCTATTATTATTTAAATTGATATGAGAATGTTGCCGTGCATAAAATTTTAATTAAAGATATAATCATTTATCAGAAACCGTCGTGAAATGTTCAGACGAAAAGGAAACGGCGCTCACACGTAGATGTTTAATGAATTAATTAATGAGTATGGAATTCTTTGTTTGATATTCGTCTGTGGGCGACACTATTGTTATTTTTGTAATAAATAACTATACCTATTGTTTTTCTTTTAGCAATTATAATTCCATGAAGGTTTCTAGAGGAAAAAATTACGACATTCACTGGTTTCATTCGACGTAAATGGCGGACAACCTTTCGAAATTACAACAATAAATAATCCACTTCTTAAAAGATGTTGGCATCAAATTGCACTTGCTTCTTTGATCATGTATAGTTTGTATATATAGAACATCATCTTTTGTAGGCAACTCATAACATGTGATCGGCTCTTTGCTTCGATTTTTTACTCTAAAAAACCGAGAGTAATGATATGTTTAATTACTAGACACAAAGTAATAACAGTATGAACTACAAAATATAGATATTGGGTTGGCAATCCAAAGCAAATAGAAGTGAGGATGCCCGAATGAGTTCAAAACGTAATGGAGTCGTAATCAAAGTGAAAACGGTTTAATCAGGCGACTGAGTTGGCTCAGCGACGGCCTAATGCAATTATCTGCGTAGCCTTCGCAGATGCCAACGATACCTAAATTTTTAATATCAAATGGATTTGATATTAAAAATTTATATTTGGATACCATAAGACTGCTTTATATAAACGCGATATTTTACATTACGTACATAATTGGATGTTTCAATTGTAATAAGAAAAATGACAAGGTGCGATTTTATGTTACGATGTTTAAAAATTTTTCGTTCTTAATTTATTTTCTTCTGGAGTTACCTTAGTAAATTAATTTTAAAGAAAAAGGTTTTATAGGATTATATAATTTATTTACACTTAATAAAAAATATCCCATGACCCACAGCGTCGATTCTCTCTATCTACATGTACAATGTATTTATTTTAAATTAACAGTTGAATTCATAACGCGTATCTTACTCCTAACTTCGAAAACTAATATAACACGAAATACTAACGCCCCTAGAATATTGACTTCGACTAGATTGTTAGTCTATTCTGCAGATATAAAAATATTTTAAACATGTGTATGTTATATGTTTGGTATGTTCATAGGTTTTATTAAAGTACTAGCAGACTCGGCCAAGCGTTGCTGTGGATAAGGTTTTTGTTATATTACATAGTAGTAAACTATTCAAAGGAAACGGCAAGAAAACAACAGTCATGGGGATCACCATGCTTTTTTGGTGGCTATGCCATTAAATTGTAGCTTATGTGAAACGTTGGTAATTTCAACACAGCGCCATCTGTTAGAATTGTGACTATCAAATAATAAACAAATATTTTGCAATAAAATAATATTGCGGGTATAAATTGAGATGTAAGCTATCCTATCTTTTACGTTGGATCAAACTATACACGGTGTGCAAATTTGATTGATATCGGTTCGGTAGTTTAGGAGTCCATAGCAGACAAACAACGTGACACGTAATTTATATATTTTAAGATAATGAAATACTATGCCCGTAAAGGGTTTTTTTTTAATATATGGGCCGGAACACATGATAATGAATAACATAGGCAAAGCTTCAACAAACCGATAACATTTTGATGAATTACTTACATTTATCAGGCAATTGATCACACAATTTTGAACGGTATTATTTGATCGTGAATAAATCGTGACACTAAGCGTGACGATATTTCACAAATTATCTGTGTAAATATTGTCTGCTTAACATTTCGAGAAAAATCGATTCATTATTAGTGTTTGAAAGACATTTCACTTTTATGATATTAACATACTTTTAGTGCGTGATGAACTATATATATGACTCCTAGTACATAAGTTTAAATATAACACAATTACATTACAATTCTTACACAAAAATATTACGATACTTAAATATGGTGGTTATCAATCTATTACAATCGTATCGTATAAAAATATACAAAAATGCTATGGCATACGCCTTCCCCATTTATCACAAGAGTTGCCTAAATCCATCTACCTACGCAATAATAATTTTATTGATGACGGCACATACTTATCGACGTCATCTTCGTATATTTTGAAATGGAAAACTTGCAGCGAAATTTTAAAACACAAAAGCCTTAAATATATCATATCGTCATACAATTTCCTGCTGTATTGTTTATTACTTTTAAACATACTTGATTGATAGCTTTAAGCTTTCAAATACTAAGCATTGGGACTTGGTCTTCGAAAGAGCTTCCTAAGACATTAGCTAGGAAGAAAATGAGAGGAAACGACCGCTTGTAAGAGCACGAGGAGATGAATACCTAAACATATAAGGGTGGATTAATGAACTTTCTTACAATTAGAAGCCAATTCACCCTACGCAACATTTATAGATAAAACATGTTTGTACGTGATATTTTATGTATACCTAATCACAAAAACCTACCGATTTTGATAAAACTAAACTATTTTTAAATAGGCAATAATGTTAATGAACTTCTAGTATGACTATTTTTGGACATCTATCCAATACAGATACCTTGACAAATGAAATGTTTCGACAATTTGAAGCCAGAATTATGTGTTCAAATGTTGGGTGCCTTCCAATCTAAACATTTTTAGTTTGAAATTTGAAGCTCGCAGCGAAGCGTTTATTTGAAAATATTGGGCAATATTAGTTTATAGTCCTCACTAATCTCGTCAATAGAAAAGTAAAAGCTTGGAGAGCAATGGACAATCTATCAACTATCAATAGCAAAGTATTACATGTAAATCAATTACTGAGAATCATTGCGTGTATGCCTGGATGGACCACTTCCCTGCCTATTAATATTCATTCAACGTGATCGGATTTCTGTTAAATCATCCCTATACCTAATGGTCAAATACAATATTATTATGAGGCATTGGATATTAACGTTCATAATACATTGAACCTAAATATGTCAAATCACAATCGAGCGTGGTTAAAAGCTTTTTAAACTATGTAGCTTTTTTACTTTTATAAAACATTTTTTTTTAATACAATCAATATATTTATTTAATATTACTGTACTTACTGTAATGTGCCACATGGTAAATTGATGGAAATACTTCAGAGAATTGGCTTAAATTATAAGGATTGCCGTTTCATTAAAGACCTATATTCGAAGCAAAGTGCCAATATAAGAGTAAAGAGCAAATATTCATCATATATCGAGATTCAGAGAGGTGTGCGTCAAGGTTGCATTTTATCACCCTTGCTATTTAACTTGTATGCCGATGCAATATTTTCAGAAGCCCTAGGATAATTGTCCACATGGCATAGCAATTAATGGCAAACTGCTGAATAACTTAAGATACGCTGATGACACGATCTTAATCGCAGAGAGCCTCGATGGTGTACAGACTTTAGTCAATTAAGTTGCCGCCGTGAGTTCTAAATTTGGAATTATCATCAACGCGAAAATGTCAAAATATATGACAATAAACCGAACACCGAAGTTTTTCACACAACTTATACACCTCAACATTGATCGATGAAAAGGGTGAATCCGCTGCAGAATTGAACAAACGCGGAACGCCTTGTCGAAACTAAAAAAAGTACTTTGTGACAAGCGCCTAAATTTACAACTTTTAAATTTAAGCGCATTGCGCGATGTTACGTCTTCTCTGTTCAAAAAATACGACCTCCTTCAACTGATCATACATATACAAGGCAAAGTGGCACGTAGAAGGGGACCTGGCCGCAGACGCACGTCTTGGCTGAAAAACCTAAGAAACTGGTTTGGTCAAAGCACTAAGTTATTGTTTAGAAGCGCGGCATTCAAAATTAAACTAGCCATGACGCCAACCTTTGCAAGGATGGCACTTTAATAAAAAGTACTTACTGTGTGTGATAAGCAGATAGCCTTCCGTGCCTACAAACCCAAAATAATGTATTATTTCGTAAGGAATGACTGAATTTTCTAAAACAGTTTTTTTAATAACAGCCGTAAACAATAAAAAATCTTAAATAAGTAAGCACTTAAATCACGTGAGCATATATAATCATAGTTTCCAAAAATTAAAGTCAATATTAAATAATTTATGTTTATATTATCGGCTTATATCTATAAAAATAATTGTATGAGTTACTGAAATATAAATAATGTGATCAATGATATTAGTCGACGGAGCGTTCACGCCCTTTCGTTCCACTTCAACGAAGAATTTGCCTTCATTGGCTTATTATCGATAAATCGGTTAATTAGTAAATTCAAGGTCGTTATTATAATATAATCCCGATACTAAAAAATTCGAAGATACTTTAAGAATTGCGTATATTTATCAGTTCAGTAGAATATCTGAATTTAAATCTAGAACATTATCAAGTGTTTTAAATAAAATTCCAGTGGCGTAACAACTCTTGGTCTTGGCCCGAGATTTCTGTATGTTTCGTGATATTTTTTTGTCTTAAAGGCAAGTAGCTCTCTGTTTCCAACAAACGCCGTCGACTTTTGGGTCAAAAGCATGCGGGTTTGATCAAGATGTTTTTCTTCACTGTAATAGCGATTGTTTGAAGGTCTATTGGAGCTCAGCCATGATTCAAACACACAACCTTAGTGTTGAGTTGCGTATTTAAGATACTAGGCCAATTATTTGAAATAAATAATATCAGCTCATAATTAGTTATTTTTTCTCTCTCTATATACTTGGTAATTTCAAAAACTATATTTGAAACTAGAACAAGCTAGGATTAAATTTGTTACAATTAGGTCTAGTATAACTGTACAATATGGTATGGTACTTAGTACCTCATAAAGTATATTCTGAAATTGAATACCTATCACACCTCTCCACAATTAGCCGCTGCTAGAACAACTATGAATCTGGTTTAACATGTAAGTAATAATCAAGTCTTAAATATATAAAATATTACAGTCTAACAGGAATTTGTAATAAAAACAGCTCAAACTATATTTTACAAAATGTCATTATAATTAATAGATCTCTTGTGGAGGTGGTCTGCCAAATAAAAGTTTCCATGAGGCAGGTTGCATGAACTGAGTGGTAGGATTTTGATCTCTATCCAAAAGTGGAAAGATGTTTTGAAGTTGTTCTACCATATCATATGCATCAGGTACATTGTCTCCTTCTGAGCAGTATTTATAAACACACAAACATGGTAGAGATTTCTCTTTACATATATTAAATAGAATCGCAGCATACCCACCACCAAATATTTTAATGTCACTTTCAGGTTGTTCATGTGGAATTAAGTTTGCCATCTGAATCCGCTCTGAGTAAGGTGTGTTATTGCTTGCAATAAATCTGAATGGTGATGTCATTATGTGCTTTTTCTCATGCGCAAAACTACTTGATAGTATTATGATATCTTTAATTTGCTTTTGCTGAAACTGGTCTACTAAATTTTCCAAGAAACTTCGCGCTCGTTTTTGTATAAGTGGAGATCTGACTTGAAGAACAAGCAAATTGTGAATAGCCGATACATATAACTCACAGGCGGTTGCTAAAGTATTTGAAGCCAAATTGTATGGGTCACATCCAACTAAAGGAACTTGAGCTGTAGTATAAATCGAAGCTAGCTTTTCCATCCGTAATGTAGCGATCAAAAGATCACACGCAAGTTGTGCCACATTTCCAACAGCTACGCTGGGCACTACTAGGGTGTAATTGGTCAGGTCATAATTACTCGACCATTTCCAACTATTTTGCAAATCCATGTTTCTTTTTCTAAAAATCAGACAAGATCTTTAAGTCGATGTTTTGCTTAAATTATCGTTTTAATAGTTGGGATATACAAGAATAATACAATTGATACACTTTATTTACAGCAATATTTTTAATATATCATTTTTAATTTTAACTCACCAAATAGTTAATACTAATTGACAGTTCACTGTTCAGTTGTAACTTGTAATTCGTATGACGTAGGTAATTCGCAAGTGTTCCGAAGACTGATGACAACTACATATTATTTTTATTCTCAACATGACATTGCAGATTCTTTCAAATATTCATTCTATCTTAGCCAAGTATTTTAATATTTTTTTAATGTCATTCCCATGGTACCGACGAGTGATTTTGCCAGTAAATACTAATAATCAAAGCAGACTTATCCTAAACTATTTTTTTTTTAAATTCGTTAAATAATGTCTCAAATTATTAGGGCTAGCGCGCACCGGTGACTTTTGTCAGCATGACAAAAAAGTTTTTGTCGCTGTCACGTCACGCCTCCAAAGCGAGGTGCGCTCACGAAAGGTGACAGTGACAAGTTTTTTTTAAAACCTTCATTTGTCGAAATGGTTTCGACGAGACGGTCGTCACTGTGAGCTTATAAGGAAACTCTAAAGAGAAAAAGAGAATACTGGGTACACCCCCTTTGGAGTGGCGGTTAATAAATGGAAAGTTCAACCAGTTTCATTTGACATCCAAAGAAATTTTTTGGTATTTCGGGTAGGTTTGTGATGGGGGGGTTTCCCCCGGGGGGGGGGGGGGGGGGGGGGGGATGAAGAGACGGTCGTCATCTGTGAGCTTATAAGGAAACTCTAAAGAGAAAAAAAGCGAAAAGAATACTGGGTACACCCCCTTTGGAGTGACAGGTTAATAAATGGAAAGTTCTACACCATGTTTCATAAACTTCGGGAACATCCAAAGAAATTTTTTGGGTATTTTCGAATGAGTGTTAGAAGTTTTGATGAATTACTTCGCAATTTAGGACCTGCGTTGACATACGAAAATACAAACATGAGATTGTCTGTTCCGGCTGAAGAAAGACTCGGTGTTACTTTGAGGTAAATATAAGTAATTAGAATATTATGTAATTTTAAATTGTTTATTTTAATGAAAATACAAAAATGTTATACAAATTAAAGTAAGTAGTTTTTAACTATAATCAAAAATCAAAAAAGTAATTGAAATGTAATATTCTTTAATTATTCTTCATGTTGGTTGATATTGTACTCCTGGCAGATGTCATACAATTCGGAATCTTCTGTAAACTCTGTAATATAGGTTTGAATTGATGACGATGAGGCGGCTGAGGAGTTTTTAGGGTCTTGCTTAGGAGGCGATGATTGTGAAGATGAATTCGGTTGAGTGTGTGCAGAGGGTAGCAAATTTTGGGAACTGGTAGATGTATGAGTAGGAGAAGAGATAAAACAAGTTGAGTGTTTCTTGCTAAGTGGAGCGGATTTTGAGGAATGTGCGATGGAAGAGAGACAGAATATTTGGGTTTGATTTGCATATTTTGAGGGCTTGAAGATGGAATATATGTAGGAGAAGGAGATAAAGTCAGTGGAGTGTTTCTTGCTAAGTAGAGTGGGCCTTGGGGACTTTGCGATGGTAGAGAGACAGAATATTTGGGTTTGATTTGCATATTTTGAGGGCTTGAAGATGGAATATATGTAGGAGAAGGAGATAAAATCAGTGGAGTGTTTCTTGCTAAGTGGAGTGGGCCTTGGGGACTTTGCGATGGTATAGAAACAGAATATTTGGGCTTGATTTGGAAATTTTGAGGACTATCTGTATAAATTGTGGATGGGGGATAATTATTGCGCTGAGTGTTTTGTTTCTGAACTTCCTGGAAAATTTGTAAAATTTTGATCTGTACGTCTAGTTTTTTCTCCTCCGGGACTGCTTTTAACAACGGCACCAAAGACAGCGCAAAATGCTTTTCCTTGTCATCGTCATTACAGTCACTTTTGTTATTTCTCATAGTCTCGATAAACCTGTTATCATCAACTCTTTTGTTGTTTAAAATCTCTAGAAGCCTTTCTTCGTAACATATTTTATTCTTATTTTTCTTTCGGGAATATTCTTCTCGCTGTAGTACTTCCACACTGGCATCTTGACTATCTTCTTCGCAAGCAATTTCCTCTACAGAATCAGCATTTCCTGAGGTTTCTCGGGTATCCATGCTTGGGATAAGAAATAAAAGTTGGTCAAAATGTTTGTACTTTCTTCTTTTTGTAGCGGCCTGGCCAGACTTAGTACATTTTTGCTCACGTAGCTCACGTGAAAAACAAGCCCTTAAATTCTTCCATCGTTTTTGTACAAGTTTACCTGAAAATAAATATTTAACTAGTATAAAACAGTCAGTCATTTATTTAATTTATGTATTTTTAACTTTAATTTTGTATTATGTATTTAATTTTCTTTTGTTTCAGATATCTTGCAACCGGCAACAGTTTTTACAGCATATCATTTGAATATTTGATAGGTGCCACCACTGCACGAGAAATTGTAAAATCTACATGTTCTACGATCTGGAATTTACATACACTAGGTATACATGCCTGAAAAGTCTGAAGAGGATTGGTATACTATTTCAAATCAGTTTTACCAACGGACAAATTTTCCGAACATAATTGGCGCAATTGATGGCAAACATGTGAGAATAATTCAGCCGGAAAACACCGGTACGCAGTGTTTCAATTACAAAAAGTACTTTTCTACTGTTCTCATGGCATGGGTAGATGCAGATTATAAATTTGTATACATAGATGTTGGTTCTAATGGAGCAGCAAGCGACTCCAATGTATTTCAGAATTCTGGCATGGGCAAAAGATTGCAGCAAAATCAATTGAGCATACCAGATGATCGTAATTTGCCATATGATGAAAATGGAAAAAAAATGCCATTTTGTTTGGTCGCTGATGAGGCATTTGGCTTGTCGAGGCATATTTTGCGACCATATTCAAGAAAATCATTGTCTACTGTAAAAAAAAATTAACAACTATCGCCACACTAGGGCACGACGCATGGTTGAATGCACTTTTGGTATACTTTGTAACAAATGGCGAATTTTGCACAGGCCGATTGACGTCAGTCTTGATTTTGCTGATATAATAGTAAAAACATGTTGTATTTTACATAATTTTGTACGGTGCAGAGATGGCATTCAATTTACTGACACTGTTTACGATTGTCCATTAAAAGGTATTGCAACAAATCCATCAGACAGAACCATATCAGCAGCAAATATACGTAATTATTTTGCGAATTAGGTACTTTACTTCACCACAAGGGGCTGTGTCATGGCAGTATGACAAAATCTGAACTTCACCTTTTTGTACAACTGTTGTTTTAGTTACAAATACTAAAAATAAAAAGATACTCACCAGCTTCAGTTTTTTCTTGTGACGACAACGTACCCCAAACTGTAGAAAATATTATACGACTGATTTCATCCCATGCTTTAATTTTCAAATTAGAATCTGAATACTCTTTCAGCTTTTATCGTAAATTAATGCTCTTTTTTCAACTTCTTCAATAAGTAAATCATTATCGATATCCTCTTCGTGCACTTTCACGTTTTGCGTAGACGTTGACGCCATTTTGCGTTCGCTAAAGACGACGGTCCGAATGCAAATGGCGGAAGAACTACGTGTTGAGTGACAATTTTGTTGCCCGTGCGCGCGCTGCTATAAAAACCTAGCGGCGTGGTGACAGTTTCGTCACGGGCTTGTCCGCTGGTCGGCGGACAAAAATGTCACCCAATTGTCACGTCGTAACGTGCGCGCACCTCCATATATACTAATAGACTTGATGTGAGTGACGAAACAGTCACGGTGACAAAAGTCACCGGTGCGCGCTAGCCCTTAGCTGTTATTATTTATCTATATATATATTTATATAAATCTTAGGCATATAAAGAGCTGGATAGTATTTAATTTATTAAAGACACACTTTTATAGGAACTAAACCGTCGACGAAATACGGTAAGCGTTATGACATATTCTGCGCTTATGACGTTTTAACATATCGATTGCCGGCATATTTTCATACAATGTCATTCCTATATTTTAGAAACCGCATGAAACGATGTTTTTTTAAGTTGGAAGTGACGCAACGTCAATTCATTGCTTACATATACGCCAACTAATAATAATGCTATCATTGCTACTCCATATGTTAAATATACAAAGTAGTTGATTATAGAAACAGATAAACATCGGCCATCGGTCAATAATCATACTTTACCAAACCTTTTTGTACGTAGTGCATATTTATATAGTGTAATTTTCAAATGCCATAATAGACATAATTCATTAACAAATTATTCGTTCTAGATAAAACAATAGTGCATCGAGTCCCTCTGCGCGGAATAAGTAAAATTTCGTAATGTGGAAATGAAAATAGGAAGCATTCACTCTCGCTCTGTCTCTTTCTATTCCCCCTCTCCAGGAGCGTTAAACGTTTAACGCAACCTTGTTGGAAGTCGCATTAGAAGTTTCACATCAATGAATTGTTGCTATTAGGATAGATTTATTTCTTCAAGGTTAATTTTAGCGTATATATGTTTTAACTTTTAACATTCAAATTGGTTCTTTTGTTATAAGGTAGGCGTGTAACTAAATGAGTTATTGCCGACAGGAAATCAACAATAGTAGCGGTAATAGGAATTAATGTAGTGTTACTACATATGCCGGCGATGTTCGCCTGATGGATGCTGAAAGTGCTGCCGAATTGCTTTGCTAAGTCTTTGCCATATAACAATTTCATTAAGTACATCGCAAGCGCGAATTTTCGGCGTACTCGGAGCTCGTTGTAGCCCATAAGCCAAGAATAAATAATTTTGTATCCGCTCCAACTAATACTTAGTTTTGTGGCTTAAATCGCGCAATTGTGTATAATGTACCAAATGACTTCTCACCAGCACACCATATAACACAGTAATGATATATTTTGTAAATCGTGAATATAGTGATTATCTCATTATAAAACCGAGATTTTATATAATTTTTGTAAAATCTATCTTATATGTTCATGAAACATCAATTCCAGCTTAAAAAGACGCCAAACTCTCTTACTTGCGTCACCCGTTTGACTGATTCCGATCCAATTGTATAATTGTATAGTATAGTTGCATTTGAAAGATCGCTCTGAAGATGGTCGCTATCGAAATTTTTTATATTTTTTAAACATCTTCAGGTCATCTGCTATACCTCAGGACCTTATTTTTCTTCTTTATTCTATAGCTAGTAACAGGTAGATACACTGTCTAACGTTATGACTTGAACGTACAGTCCTGTACAAAAGGGCAGAAGATATACATATTTAAATTATTCAAATTCAAAAGTTATTTATTCATTTTGGTACAATTTGTACACTTATGCAAGTTAAATATACGCAGATTTATTACGTCTTCTTATCGCATAAAAAAATTCTAACAAGCTATTGTCGTGAATAACTTTACAAATGATTGCATTTAATTATTTGTTATTGATGTTCTTATTATTATATAGTCAATAACTATTAATACATTTATAGAACACGACACGATATGATGGGTACTCACCTTCCCTTCTCTCTCATTCCAGAATTTGTTGCTATAAATTTAAGTTAAGCACCACCTAGTAAACAGTAGCGTTTAATATTGATTATGTCTAACACTACAAACGCTGGTTTGTTTTAATGCTATCTACCGACACCACTTATAGATTTTATACTATACCTGAGGCTTGAGGCAAAGTGATTTTTCGACAGGCGTGACCAACACTACACGAATTTGTATGAGAATGATATTACCTCACGCTTTGTCTCTGTTTGGCGTTAGTGGGTCACGCCTGTCGAAAAGTGATTTTGTCTCAAGCCCGTGATATTGTCTTTTGTTCTGGGCATGGTGGGTGCACAATATCTGACAGCCAACAACTGACGTTTAGATAAGAAATAAAACTAAAAACGCCATCGGCCATAAACTTAAATCTTTATTTCTTGATTCAATTCCAAATCTTGCTCTTTGTTCATGCCCCCTGGTACTTGGATAAGGATTTAGATAGTTCAATGTTCAAATATATAAAAAAAATTATGCGGAGAATTTAAAATTTTGATGCATCACGATTTAACTTAATACTCATTGAATTCGTATTTCGTTTGATTATGAGCGATTCCGAAGGAGTAGATCCACAGCTACAAGATTTCATTTTAACAGAAACACAAAAACAACGCTTCCAGGTATGTAGTGGAGTTAATTCTAATACTAATACATATTTTTTTAATATATTATCCACCAAGTTTTCCTTGATTGAAGAATCATACTTTTATTAAATTATTGTTAAGTGATAACAGCTAATGTAGTTTACTTAGTATTTTCCTCTTCCTACAATTTATATAACAATATGTGTGACAGTTTTCAATTTGTAGTGAAGTATAATTTCTATATAAAATCTTTTGTCCATTTTTTAAATTAACATTTTGTATTGTACACTTGTGCAGCTACTTTTTGGAATATAATTTAACTACCTGTTATGTTTTTTATGTCCATTATCATTAGTTATAACTGTTAACTTGTTATTTCAGGTTTTAGTACATGGCCTTACTGATACCTGCTGGGATACTTGCATGGGAAAACCTTTGAACCGATTGGACTACAGGACTGAAGTATGCATTATGAACTGTGTTGAACGTTTTATTGATGCTACCACTTTTATAACAAAACGGCTAATGAACACAACAAAATACCGCTCTGATTCACCTTTGGAATTTCAATAGACTTGTTCAATCCTATAAAAAATTTTAAGCATTTGAATTATATAGCTTGAAAATGTTTTCGACTATCAAAAATTTTTTACATCGTCATAGAAGAAAGTTTCTTGTGACTGGTGCAGTTTTAGGGTCCATTTATTTTCTGATGAGCTATGCACAGAAAAAACTAAGAGAATGGCAAGAAACAGAGGCCAAAAAATTCTTTGAAATGACAAGAAAGAAACAACACTTTGAAAGCACTGAGCGTACATGTAATCAAACAATACTGTCACTTTCAAAAATTGTTTCTGAAAATATTTTGACTTCATTAAATACTGAGGAAATTGTACAAAAACTACAAGACAACCCTGGAAACAAACTGGAATTATGGGAACAAATAAAAATAATGATTTTTACCAGAATATGTGTGCTTGTGTATGCTCTTTCAATATTACAAGTGACATTAAGAATTCAACTGAATATAATTGGTGGCTATTTATATAGAGACTCTGTATTAGAACATGAGCCACTGATTGATAGCAATTTGCAATCAAAATATTTGTCCTTGTGTCATCACTTTGTTGGGGCTGGGTTAGAGGATTTAGTAAGGCAGATAGAAAGGGTGGTTAAAAGAGTAGTAGACCCTATATCACTAAAAAAAAAAATAACATTACTAGAAGTTGAACAAACATTTTGGTCGATCCAAACTATTTTATGTACTGATACTAATGAGGGAGATCCTGTTAAAAAGATGGTGCACTACTTGGTAGATCACACAGAAATAAATGAGGCTAAGTTTGACACAATTGTTAAAGAAACAATGGATGTTTTGGAAAGTGATGAAGTTACGTCTGTAACTATGTCTACTATTAGTAGAAGTTTTTCCTCTGTTATAGATGAGATAGCTAACTTATTTGTCTCAAAGTGGGTACCAACATCTAAGAATCACTTAGAAGTGGATGAGGGTCATGTTGTTACTAATGGTGCTCTAAAATTAGGAGCCCCAGCAGATCCCTTTATAAATGTCAATAAGGTAGAAATGCATTTTGTAAAGCTCTTGCCAATTGTTAATGAGCTGATTACAAAAAATACATGCAAAGGTAATACAAACATTCCAGATTTACTTACTCAACAATTAACATTAAATGACAAGTTGAAGCTTCTAGGAGCCAACATTTATGAAGTCTTTAGCAATACATAAAACTATTAAGGGGCTTATTATGGTAAGGTTGGTTAATATTATAATCATTATATACAATTATATGTAAATAGGTTTAAGATTTGTTTTTGAATGCAGATGTGCTGTGTTAGAATCTTTAGAAAAATTCAATTTTTGGTTTCAATATTTTTTAATTTACTTGTGAATGGGTACATAATAAACGTTTGCAAAACCTAATCAATTTATTATTACATGTATGTAGCATATGATAGTCAAACATATCCATGAGGAAAAGGCATCTTACAAAACAATTTTTACTTTCTACATACACTCACGCCTTTTTCCCGGGGGTTGGCAGATGCCACGGATTTCCACTTGCTACCATGTGCCTCTCGCCTCCTCCACCTTCATGACATTCACCATGCATTATCATCCGTTATGGGTACTTTTGACTTGTCCCTTTTCTACTACAAGCTGGATTTGGTCCAGGTCCAGGTATGTTAGACTAGTCCTACCCAACCCGACCTCACCAACAAGGATTGCCTCGTAGATGCTACTAACTATATTTATTTTTTAATACAAAAAGTCCAAGATCCAGATATTTGTACAGCATCTAGTAGGTGGAATTTTGCGTTGTTTAGTTTGAAATTCAAACAACGAAAGCAGTCACAATGTTATAGACCATAACCATATTTTTAGTGCAGAACCTGGAATACGTATAACAGACACAATATCATATACAAAATGTTATAAATTTGATAAAACCCTCAAAAACGCCTATAACTTTTTTGCTGCAAAAACTTGTGAAATAGTCTGAGTAGAATGTAGGTCGTTTCTAAAATAAATTATATCTTTGTCATCATTAAGAAGCAATTAAATATTCCTATTAATATCCACTCATTCGTCCATTTAACGAATTTATCACACAGCTCAGCCAATATTAATCCAGTAGCGTTACCTTAATATATGGCCGCAGAATGGATCTGTTTTTAAATTATTTTTATTGACAAGTAGGTGATCAGCCTTCTGTGTCTGGCACATGTGGATTTTTGGGTCATAAGACATGCCAGTTACTCACGATTTTTGCCTTCACCACCAAGTGTAAATTGCGCATATAGAAAGAATAATTCATTGGTGCACAACCGTCAGTCGTACGCTCCACCTCGGGGTTAAGAGTCGCACACATAAGACTAGGCCAACACTAAACTTACCAGCAGTAATGCTGAAAGAGTGTAAACTGTAACGGTTTCACCCTTTCACTCGTTTAAATGTTGGCATTACTGACTTGACATCCTGTAAAAGGTTAATGCTGTAATTATGGCAAACGTTAATTATTGTCACCATCAAAATCTCGTGAAGATTCTTAATATTATAATCATTACGACAAAAGGCTATTAAACACTTACATTTAGAACATTATTTTTAAATATTTGTTTTCACGTTTTGCATAGACACATTATAATAATACTTAGTAAAATAAAGCATGCTGGTACGTAACTTATAACTAAATGTACAAATAAGTAAAAGATTATTTTTATCGAATCTGAGATTTCTATTTTAAAGCATAGCAATAAATATACGTTACTTCTTACTATGCTTTTCAAACAAACTAAAGAGTATATAATATTTGATTTTGGAAGGATGGCTATAATACCAGCCTAATTTGTTTGATTTGAACAAGTGTATAAAACCTCGGATATATTCACCACATTCGGTGGGGGGTTATCACTCAACGCTTATTACATATTAACGCGCCAGAGGTTGCCAATTGCTGGAGGTGTCGTATACAATATGTATGTACAGTTCTTTTTTTGTACCAGCCTGAAAGTACCAGTCTGAAAAGGTGGGAGCTTATAGTTTATTGTTTATCAGAATGCCAAATCATAAAATGACTGCTTCACGACTGATTTGAGAGCGACCGCCGATGCCAAAACCGCTGTGTGAGTTCGAAAAGTGAGTTACAGAATCGCAGGGCTGTTCGTGTGTATCGTTTCTGTGATACAGTTGGAAGAACCTAAATCATGGAACTACATCGTACGTCACAGCGTCAATGCAGTGTGGCTTGCGACGAAAGGCAGAGGGCAGGTAATGCGCGCGCACGTAGCCGCGCCGAATCGTGCTGCCAATATTTCACCGTAGAACGCAGAGAGCGCGCGCCACACGCGGTATCGACGAAAATCAAATGTGTATCACACCCGTTGAACCCGTTGAATAAAAATTGATGTTCAGTGCGTTTCACCAGTGTAAACATCGAAGAGTCTCAGCTGGATAACAATATTTAGGATCGTACTTCTTGTAAGTTGATTTCAAAATAAATTTTTACATCAATAAGTATCGATATATGAAAATATATTACCATGTTAAATCCTTGGAAAATAAGGCTAAATAGTTATCAGTAAAGGAAAGGTACCTATCGATAAGCAGAAATATTCTATAAGATAAATACTACCTACATAGGTACTAACATGGAACTAATTAACATCGTATTGTCACAGCTGATAGTACCTTAATAAGGCTAGGCTGTTTTTTTAATTATTTAAGCAATCAATCCAATTTGATAGATAATTACTTATAATATCTAGACAGTATAATCAATAGCAGCCACAATTTTAACCGGTTTTAAAAAACTGAAGTAGGTAGGTTTGGTATTCGGCGACTATTTTCTTTATTTTGTACTATGCTGGTAAAGCCTTAGCCACGGTAGATTTACATATGGCAAACACCTATCAAATATACTATGTATGTGAGATAAACGCAGCGTACCATTAGACTATAAGACAGCAGACTTAACTCCAAAATTACCTTGTAGTCCAGATATAAATAAATTTGAAATGAGAATTAACTAGCATCGTATAATCGATAAAACTTTAAAACAGCAACAGTATAATTATTTAATAGTACAGCGTGTATGTACCATACACCGGTAAATAGATAACAAAAATGCTCATTATTTTCAAAAAAAATGTAATTTTAGAGCATAATAAATATATTACCAATAATGGTTTGCGCCAAAATTTATTTAAAAACTACTACAATATTACCTTACATTATCATAATAATGATATCCATATCACATATTGCACTGCTAAAGTTTTCAGTTTAGTTCGAAACATACATTTCATTACAATTTGTTGCTGAAAAGCACTCGATAAAATAATGCCCGATTATATCCGAAATATAAACAAAAAACGTCAGGTATGAAAAAGACATCTGATTTCTAACTCGTCCGCCCCATCCTAACTCCCCTACTTAATTACTATTGCTAATAAATCAATATTTTATTATCATCTTTATCTATATGTAAGATAAGCCTAACCTTTTTTAATGGCAACCCCTAAAGTTAGCAGTGCAGCAGATCAAGAAGTTGCTGAACCTTATCATATCAAATTGTGCATGGCCCATGATAAAACAAACTATATCACACGCACCTGTAAAAGTGTCTATTGACTTTTAAGGCAGACTTTAATAGATTTATTGTAGCTGAAACAAATCGATTCCGATATGGTATGAAATTAAATATAGTTTATATAAAAAATTAAATGTGTAATTCTTATCTCGCTGTTATTCATGCTATAAATTATATTTGGCATTAAGTAAATTTTTTTATATGTATAGATAATGTACTATGGCTTTTTAGTCTACTGGCGTACTGATGGCCTCTGAATCAAGACGGCATCATCTATGCCGATCTTGCGCTACTGCTTGCCATTTAGCCACTTGGACTTCGAATAGACCTTCACAGCGTCTACCCAGCTATATCTAAACCAGCCAGTTGCCATTCCCGATATATGCTTTCTAGACACTCCAATGACGTTCACGTTTCACTCACGACGATCTGTCTAACTGAGTTTGGGCTTTGGCTTAACCTATGACGTCGATTTAACTAACAAGTACTCGTTACATACGTAAATAATAATACTTTAGGTAAAATAGCATTGCTAATATTGTCTTATATTATGCATTTTGTTCACTAGATATTATTATTAAATAATTATAATTGCCTTTCATAGTTTTCGAAGTTATAACATACCAATAGTATCTATTTTATGTTACTAAAATTTTACTTTCGTTAAATGTAATCAATGGGTATCAAGTAGATGCCACGAAATCAGAACTTTTTTGATCGATCTAGTTTTATCGTCAATAATGTGTTTTCTGATATCACCAAAACAGATTTTCAATACACTTATCGTCGTTCGTATATTATATCGCGTTTCAGTTAATTTTAAATGAGTTGAATTTACTATCTACGTCAATATTTTGATTAATGTTCATGTCCAAACTCCCAAAATTCTCATTCATGGTAGTTAGTAGAAGCTCTTGACTAGTTTACTAAATAGATAAGGACTGTGATGAGAGGTTTGCCATGATTCTCTATTCTGAAGAAGTAGCGCGCATAAATAACCTAAAACTATGTTAACCTTGTGTGAACTGAAACAAAAGGAAATACGACCCTGACATTTGAGGAGTGTCTGGCCCTCTGTCCCTCGTACCAGCCAGAATAAGCATTTAACTTTAAACATTTTACATTCTGAACAAGCAGTGTGGAAATCTAATTTAAGTATAAAACAATTGTTTAAATTTCGAAAATCACCTCAACCTCAATAATTAGCCAATTATTATAAATTCCATATTCATCTCTACTAGCATAAAAATCGCAATATTTCGTAAAGACAAACGCACCGTTTATTCATAATTATATACATTCTATAATATAACGTGGAATAACATTAGTTATAATTCTAAGGAAAAGAATATGAATGGGTTGGACTCTAATCGTCAAATATTTACTTTTATGTTATTTTTTTAAATAAATATATTATTAGCTATTTCCCCGTCTATGTTGTCGTCAGAGGTATTAAATAACTTACGTATATGTACAACTAAATAGTTTTGGTAACCAGGATGATTAAGCACTACTACCTATTTCTCTTAACAACTTTTACTATAACATTTACAACAAATTCCAAAAAGATGCCTCTTAACCTATTGTTGGACATTATTTCTTTTTTCGTTCGTTACTTTTATTCCCATAGTTGTTCAATGTTATACCTGTCATATCCATGTATTGGACAGTCGGTCAGGACAGCTGTCTTGCTACAAGGACAGACAGCACTTGGTCAACCCTGAACCTGTAAAGATACGACAAGAATCCACCGTGACCTGCCAACATCTGGGTAATCAATCCAGTTTTATTTGTTTAGTTATTAAAAAGACCGAAACAACATTTGGAAGGAATAACTTAGTTATTGCAGCTGTTTCGTCGTTGCCATATCTGTGCTTCCACTTTTCTATCGTGAATTTTTATGTATTTCAGAACGCAAACAGATTTTTACTTAAATTACCAATAGACTTTCATATTAGCTATATTATCGCGCCAGGGTCACCAATATTATGTTATAGTATTGAGTGCCACGTGTATATCAAACAACAACTGTGTTCATGAATTTATTACATTCTTGGAAAGAACTGTATCATAGGCGACGGGGCCATAGTTATTAAAAAGATGGGTTGTTACTTGTTAGAGGATGAATATATAATCCTCCCTAAAATTTTACTCGAACAACTACATCATGTTTCTCGTAGGCTACAGTTGAACGTACAACTTCAACATTTATTGTAGACAGAATGAAAAATATAAATTCTCTAAATAAGAGAACAGTTTTATTTATTTACCTATAGAATTTACCCGCATAATAGTTTAGGTATGTAAGGTCAAACATAAATAGATCACGGGATCAGAGATGGTATCGGTCTAACGTTACATAGTAAGTAGGTACTTACATAGCACGCAAGTTTCTTTTTCTGTGTACGAAAGAGTAATATCCCATAAAGTCGGTTTTTATAAACCTCACCTGAATTACTACTAATACTACTCATAAAAACAGCTGTTCATGCGATATTTTGCCAAAATCCAAAATAAAATTAGTTTATTTAAGTATATGTATCATATAATATAATACCTTGTAGGTAAATTCCACGATTATATTATTTAATAAAACATTTTTTTTTATATTCCGAAGACTTGTTAATTTAACGAGCCTTAGCCTTATGAATTGACAAAATTTTCCTTCAGTATTAAAAAATATATAATAAACGATACACGTTATGGACAAACAAACATAGGGTTTAAAAGGATAATGTAAGGAGTCCAACTTGCAATAGGCTTCTCGTATCTGATTTCATGACTGAAAAGTACAAAGCACAGACTATAACAACCTTTGACATGGTGAAGAAATTTCGCATAACGAAAATGTAAATGGTGTCTGGTGTTAAAGTTATTACGTTTCTAACTTCATGTGGCGCCAAAAATAATTGACGCCAAATTATACTTTAAAATTTTTACGAAACAATGACAGCTGTGAAGTAATAAAAATGTACCTATTATTGTTATCACTAGTAATTTAATGTCATACTTAACGTTGGATTTTTTTAAAATTTATTGTTAAAGTTTCGAGCTAATTAAAAATTTGATTAAATAATTAGTCATGCATCCATAAGGATTGTTATAAAACAATACTGTGCCTATGATCTTTATACAATTCTAATGTATTATAATTCTGGTATTTATAGGAAATAAATGTGGAATAAAAAGTTGTCATACATAAAAAATGCAGCGCCGGCACGTAGCAGGGACATCAGAACTTAAAAATTGTTAGTACCTACTGTTAATACACATAAAGCGCTGAGCATTAAACGTTGGTCTAGCAATAAAACGAATGTGTTAACGCCGTAAAATGCTGCAATTAAGGATGTTGTAAACGCAAATTACCGTTTACTATAGATGACAAGTGGACTGAGATAATCATAATCATTATAGCCTATCAACACAGTGTAACAAAAGTACGTATTTATATGTCCCATGTATTTGCCAATATTAAGTGTGGTTGTGATATGACATTCTCACCCTTAAACTGTAAAGAACATAAATAGATGAGTGTTTTAAATATACATAATTTTCCCCTGAAATTCAAAGAAACGAAAAGGTCAAAGAGCTACAGCTGTTTGCCTCACAATTTAATGACGCAATGCAGCATAAAAAATACAGTAATATCACTATTTCCACTTTGTTTTACATCATACGTTTAACAGCTGATCCGAAATAAAACATTCCCAATGTGTATTGAGAATTGTGTCATTTGAATTCATAACATTATGTGTAATTTAGAATCCAATAAGCTGAAGTACAATTTTTTTTATAAAACAAACGGGCAGGAGACTCACCTGATGTTAAGAGATACCACTGCCCATGGACACGAGTGCGTTGCTGGCCTTTTAAGAATTGGTTAGCGCAGATTTGCCCCCCTTTTCCAGAATATAAAGGACACGTGTGGTACCACCATGGGGTAATCTCTGTTCGAACTGCATTTTTTAAAATCAAAATTTAAATAATCTATTTTAATAGTATTAAGACTATGGTACAATAATTCAAATTAATAAGTTAGAATAGAATCTTAACATAAGCTGTAGGTTTTAGACAAAGTATCTTTATAGTTAGCTAGCTGGTAATCGCAAGTTTGTCTATAGAGAAAAGAAATAACAGCCTATGTTTTCTATTCAAGGGATCTTAAAAGATAACTAAATTACGCTGATAACTTACAACATTGTCAAATTGATCAAAATATTATAGTATTTATGTTGAATTTATAAAATAATTATATAGTTTGAAGGTTTTTATAAAATATAACGTTTACTTTGTGTTTTTACAAAAAAAATATATAATAGAATATGAAATTGCACCTATTGTCTATTAAATGAAAAGCATTCATTAACACGTCTTTCAAATTGATTATTGAATTGTATTTAATTGACGTCTTTCACGAAGTCATAAATATTTTACTAGCTTCGTTATGCGGTCGAACTCGCAAAATAACTTAATATGGTATAATCGTCTACATTTTGTAGATGAATTATTAGTTCGTTTTTTAAATGTTAGTGACATTTGTTCTTTATCGACTAAGTAAGGTTTACATCTACAAAATTATTGCAAGCAATTCAAATTCGTACTAAGTTTGCAAACAGCGAAGAACTTCAGCCAGTGTAATTAAATTATATCCTAATGTAATCTTGAAAATGTCAATTTCATATTAAATAAAAGTTATGTTTATGTATCTATCCACTATACGTGTGTGTTATTGAAATACTTCGGAATATAAGATGTGTTGCATAGCATCGTGGTTGGCGTGTCATGTAGTTTACACACAAGAACAATAGATATTTATAATCAGTTTGTCTCGGGCACATTAGGTTGTCTATTGGGGTATACGATGTATAGATTTTTACATCGATACAAAGATTAAAGCGCATTTATATAACAGTATACTAATATGATAATAGCTGAAGAGTTTATTTGATAATTATAAGGACCTATAACCCGATCGAATCAAAATTTTCATAAGTTTAAGTTTTCAGCTGTTGTTTGAACTGTTTATATAAAAAAATTTATCGAGAACCACTTAGCTTTAAATCGAGTCTACGATTATATATATGTACTATTACGAGTATATAAAGCATATGCATATGCACTTTTACGTATAGTAATGGTATATAGTAGTAATAATAAGTCATATAATTAACGACAAAGGTCTAAGAAACAAGACTAATTTAACCGGAATTCAGTACGACGCATTATATCACAAATTTCAAGTGTTAGTTTTTTGAAATTGTTTTCCATAATTCTTCAAAAACTTATTAAAAAAAATAGGAACAATCTAAGATAGTAATTACGTAAGTATATAAAAGCTATAAATTAGGTATTTTATTTGCTACAAATGCTTTATTTATTCAGTTGCGAAGCGCATTAACAATTCTATAGATAATTAACAATGACAATCTAAATGCTAATATAAATGATAATAAAAATTACTTTTATATTTTTAATCATTGAAAATGTAAAAATGTTTCGCTTTATTACACATTTTCTGTGCATAAAGTTTAAAACTATGCTATAACTAAAAACTGTAAAATCAATTTTGCTACAAATAAAATTATATAAAACTAAGTAATTGCTATAACTAACTAACTGTATACTGAATCATTTCAACTGGGGCAAATGTAAAAGTTACGTAAAACTTGGAAATTTGATTTAATATTACGTACGTACTCTGAGTAATAATGTTTACCATTTGTTGGTAAGCGTAGAAGGTATGCGAATAACAAGTATTTAACGCAAACAAATTGTTCTGATCATTTTCATTCTTAGTTTGGTAGTCCATTCTATTATAATGATTGTAATGTAATTTTAATTGATGAATTAACTAAAATATATTTATTACGGGTATAATTCATTCTTAATACTCGGGCATTAGTGGTTTGTCACAATTAAATTATAATTAGTTTTCTGAATCTGTATAGAAACATGCTCTTTTAAACATAACTAATTTTGATTTAAGTTCAACAAATAAATGGTAATTTATTATTTACCTAATGTTTTTGCGTTCTGTTAGGCGGATACCTTGCGTGCAAATAAATATTTTTTCTTTTACATCACTACTTGTTACGATTAATAAAATACTCGGGAGACAAGCTTGAGTGCCAACAAATTTTATCATCCGTTCAATCTTCTTGGGATTTTACAAGAGTTACTTTGGCTGGGATGTACCTACTGAGGATAAGGCTCAACTTCAACTAAAGTCTAAACATTAAATTCAAATGCTCCGAGTTCAGCATGACAATTTGTTTAACTGGAAAACGGTATCAAATTAACACCTTCAGGTTACCGATAAGCTAACACACTTGTCTATAAGTTCAATAACCTGGGTCTATTTAGAAACTTACTTATTTCTTACTTTTAACTAGCTCTATTATCACTATTTTTCATCTTTTATAGTTGTTTTTAAGTATAATATTGAGATTAGTCATTGCGTTTAGGTTTTTTCTCATACATACATTGGTTACTAGTTAATTTTTTGTTATCGTATGGTGTAAAGCATTTAATTTTGTAGACGATAATGGCGTGCCAGCTAATTAAATAGCTGGTATGGCATCAAGGTCGTACTTACTTATGATTGAAAAATATTCAATCTACGGATACAATGTAGATAGACACTTGAACTTTTTATTGCTGACAACATTTTCAAGTTTGTCACGTCAAGTCAAAGTTCTCCTAGAAAATTTGTTTGGAAATAACGCAAAATTTGTTTAATTACCCATGTATAAAGATTATTTAACTGTACGTTATATATGAATTTAATTATAGGTGCAAATTTATTATGTAAATGAAACCGTGGTACTTTACATTTTACTTTTAAGGTAAATTACTTAATCATTTTATAATATCACGCAATTGCAAAAGAATCGGCATCGAATGTGCATGGTTTTTTGTCGAATGTGCCAGTATATTGAGTTAAATTATCGTTTGTATTGCCTTTAAATATACTTTATTTCTGTCTACATACAACTACTCTTAACAGTTTGTCTAAAATAATCGGAACAGAATCGTGTATTTCTCATTTTATGTATATTTTTAATTGATAATTTTTCAGTAGCTGTGCTGTGCCGATGAGATATATCTGTTATGACGCCACGAAGCTAGGCACTCCGAATTATACGTAGTGTGCGTTGCCAACTGGTGAAACATTTCATAAAATATGCGAAACTATCTTGATGTTGTTTTAGATGTCATCGCGGTAGTATGGCCAGCAAAACAGGGTTCGGCGGGGTGCGCTGAGCGGGCGCATGTGGTCGCGGACGGCGCGGCTGCTGCGGCGGTTAGCGCTGCTCGCGCCGTTTGTGTTAACGGCGCTGGCACTGCTGCTGCTGCCGCGCCCCCCGCCCTATCGCGCCTCGCGGCTGCCCTCACCACCACCAACTGCGCAGCCCCGGGACGATGTATACATACATGTAATTAATTTACTTTTATTGGCACATCTCAAAATCATAGATGCAGATTTCTTAGCCTTACTTTTACAGTTATCTAACCGAATTAAGATTATACGCTGAATTAGAACTCAGCTTAGAAGAACAAAGATTGTCACTGCTTTATTCAAAGCGACAAGCTTGAAAGTTTTTATTGAATATCCGATATATTATTTTATTCCGATTACCTATTTTACTTGGAAATTGGCGGTAAAAATTGTGGTATACAAATAAGCCTAGAGGCAGTAAATAATACTAAACAATATACCTTATAATATAATATGTATTATATAAAATAATATACCTTTACCCAATTTAAGAGTAAAACAGGTTCAATCTCACAAAATATTGAGTTTGTTAATACATGGATTGGCATTTTTATTAGAATTCGATATCAATTTTCAAAGTACCTATTGTGTATTGTATAGTTCTATTTATTTTAATCTGATAAAATTTCTGGCGATAAGATATGTATTTCCATAAATCAGTAATAACTCAAATACCCTAAAATATGTATCAATACCATAAATGAAAATGAATTAAATGTATCGAAGCATTAAACTCACCGACGTCACCAGCGTCAGTCATTGTAATGTTCACGCATCATGACCAGGTCCTTTTAATTTAAAAGCGTGACGTCCTTTTAGAACTCCATAACGGAAAGCGAAGAAGTGAACAATATTAGAGATGATACTTCAATGCGACCTTGGTACATGACAGGGGGGGAGAGACGACCAAGGAGTCATGATAAGCAGGCCAGGGTTTTTCCGGAAGACCTACCTGGAGAAGACAGGTATTATAAAATATATTTTAAATCCCATTCTAGGTTTGTGTGACGTTCCAGGGATAATCGGTAATGTACCCGGATTTCCCTGCAAACTATAAACTTATTAGATGACTATCACGTTGAACGCCATGGGGGTCACCGGTGACCTCATCATTCCTCTATCATAGCGCCATGGGGGTCACCGGTGGCCTCAAGCTAAAGACATATTCAAACCGTTTTTTCTCGCCGTCTGCCATACCCACTGTTGATTTTAAAGTACTATGTGACCGGCACTGCGCCGTAGAACAATACTTCGCATTGGGACAAATGTACCTAGATAGTACTTTGAAAAAATCGAAAGATTTTAAAAAAGAAGCAAAAATAAAACTTCGTTCCAAAAATGTTGGATATTTAACTCAATTCAGTCTTTATTTTTTAAACAAAAATTAGCAGAAAGTATGGTGTGTTGTGTTGTGTACCAATATTACTGAAAAATAAAATTTATCTTTAGAAAAACTAGGAAATTGTAAAGTGTAAAAAAGTTCGGAAAATCCACAAGTGCACGCCTTAGAACAACCCAACCCTTAGAAATATTAATATTTAGCCTTAATTTTGTCAAATAATACAGTAAAAGTTGATGAGAAAAGATGTCAGAAAGAAAAACAATAACAAAACATGCATACAGGGTTCACAATTATGTCAACCTAAGCCCAAACCGTTTTACGGTCATTTTACGAATATTACGATTATTTGGTCACTCATATCTACAGACCCTTCGGATTTATTATGATCCAATATGATCTTCGGCTTCCGAATCTGTTTGTCTTTTTACTCTACCACAGCAAATTTGTCGAAAGCAAAAGCACGTCCCTCTTATCCTTCCATTTTAACGCCGTTACTCCGTCTTCATTCTCCACAGCCATTATTTTACCTTTCTACAGCTCTGAATTCTAGAACGGCCTAACCCTCTTGTTTTTTCGCAAAGTGCCAATTAAATGGGTTTGTTTCTCCAATAACCTAGTTCTAAGCTTGTATACCAGTTGTCAGTTGCAAGTAAGTATAACCTAACGTCTTTTTATTTTCGGTATTAGCATCTGTTCGCTATCTGATTCTGAGTGGCAATCATTGTTTCTCAAAGGGTTTGTTGTAAAATAATATGCTAACGCGTTGATTTGTTGCAATTCATTCTGTGTAAATTTTAATTCCTCCATAGCTAAGCCAATACCTAAGGATCTCGTACATTATTAACGCAACCTAAGTTAAGTTCGTTATGTAGCGAACACAAATTTAGTAGAAAACTAATAGAAAGAGCAAAGCAGAGGCAATCGTCGCAAGCGCGAGCGCACTAACACTGTCGAAGTGAATAGCGGGTGGCCGGCGGGGTGGGTGGCACGGCGCAGGGTAACGGAAAATGTCTTTTCTGTATTTGTGCGCCATGGGGTGCACCGGTGACCTCAGTTATATATTTGGCTGTAACTATGTAACCCATGGGCAGAATTTAATAAAACTAATTTTCTATACATATATTATCATAATAAACAAATTACAGCAATAAAGTTTTTTACGATTTTTAATTTTTTCTATTGGCGTTTAACGTGCTATATATATTTAACTGACAAATATTTGTAGATTATTTATTAATTTTAATTTGGTATATGCAATTCATTTATGTTGTTTCTTATTTTTGTGTTTTATAACGTGCGAATCAATAACATATAAATGTTTTAAAAAACTAGAGTTAAAATTTTATAATTAATTTTCATATTTTTTGTGTACCTATTTGTAACATTAAGTAATAGGCATGACTTCATTATAACAATGTAAGACGCTCAAAACAGAGCAAGCCTATTGTTTGCACGATGGGCTAACCTTGGAAGGATGACGGTATTAATATTTAAAACAAATGAATTTAGACTGTCTTTCGACCTTCATATGAAATTTCTCTTTTACATCTAAGTTGATGAATACGTATTTAATAAAACATACATTTATAAGATAAATAACAATGTTTTTGAAAATAAAAACTACTTTAACGACAGTGAAATCTCAAATCAATGTTATGCTTTGTGATTAACGGGAGGTTTTAAAAACTAACGCATATAAAAATGCTTATCCGACTGTATAACAAGCGTACGTGTACGATTACCTGAATTCGTAATTATTTTGCACGTTATTGCGTCTATAAAAATTTATATCGTTTTATTGAGTGCGGCGTAAAAGAAAAACATGGTTTCCAGAAATCTAACAGTCTAGGAATAAAAATCGCACACATTTTTTCGCTACAACCTAGTTTTTACTAAAACCATAATAGATTAAAACAATTATTACCCTGAATCGAAAAATACGCGTTATATTAAATCAACTACATAAATTTCTTCAAAAGAAAATACACCGTAAAATAACGTGTTTAATTGTCACAATTTTATTACACATACATGTCTTACGTACTTCATGGCCTACCTGATTAACCTGGATTCCGCTTTGGTCGAATTGATAGCATATTTTCTTTTAAACGTGCAATGCCTGCATAATAAAATACTATATTATATAACATATCTTTTAGGATCGTCGAACAGCTTATGTATACATTGCCAAAAGACGAAGAAGTTCCTATGAAGAAGATATTGCTAGCTAACGGTTTAGGTACATGGGGTGTTTCGGGAGGTCGAACGGAATTCATCAGGAACAAATGCCCAGTGGACAGATGCACCCTAACCGCAGACTCCAGGGAAGCAGCTTCCGCGGATGCCATCTTATTTAAGGATCATCACACGCCGTATAATATCAAGCGTCCATCTCATCAAGTAAGATTTTCGTTTACTTAGGCCTGTGAGATAAAGAATAGTGGTGGTTTTTTCGTCTCTAGTTTTTTTGCATGCTTCTAAGAAACGTTAAGCTGTAAAGTATAGCTAACATATTAATGTTTAAGTTATGCAGATTGTGTGTAATTTGTGTGTAAAAATAACATACATAAATCTCATCATTACTAAATATATCAATTAATCTTGATTTGTTGCCTAAGAACCATGATATAGGAAGATTTATAACCAAATAATATCCATTAATCTGTTCAACTTAATTTAATCTATCTATTGTTCGAGGACGAGTACTGATTTAAAAAAAATAAGATTATATTATTATCAAACAATTATCATCATTAGTATTATAAATTGATCCTTATCATAAGATATAAATATTATATCGTACTATCTTATTATAGTTTTATCACTATTTGTAACAGTTTGATAACGTTTTAACTTTGAACTGCAATGCAACGTATTGATTCCAAACTTTTAAAAAAAATATACGTATTATGTCACGGTTACAGTCAACTACTTCGTTTAACGACATGACCGAAAACATAGATACTACATACATATATATACAGACTGTTAATTTACAATGGTATATCAGTAAACTATACTTTACCATCCACCAGCATAATTAGCTAGACCGAAAAATATGTCTAACAATTATTTGGACAAAAATCTAAAGGGATTTTGTTTTTTTCAGCTAAGTTGGAGTTGTTTTCATATCTAATCTAATATTTTACAATTTCCTCAATCTGCTACTAAATATTGATACTTCATAACATATTAAAAAATGCTCTTTATTCTTCAGGGTAACAGGGCTTTAATTTTTCGTTCCGCTGGATTCTAGATACAACTATATCCTTTTTTTTTCTCGTCAATATATTATTAGGTCCTTTTAATCAATTACTTCATGTTTTCAGATATGGATTTTATACTACCTAGAATGTCCCTACCACACCGCGTCACTACGGCCAACGTCTATCGATGTATTTAATTGGACAGCTACCTACCGGCGAGATTCTGACATCGTAGCGCCCTATGAAAAGTGGGTCTACCATGACCCTATTGTCACCGAGAAAGAATTAGAGCGGAATTACGCGGCTAACAAGACTAAAAAGGTTAGCTATCACAAGATTTATAAATGGTCTCATGAGGGTGGGTTTAATCTATATTAGGAACAATTATGCTGTGTATATAACTTACGCTTTTGATAAATTATTTTATCATATTTTTGTATGGTTTGATTTGAATGGTTTGTTGTTTTTAAAAATATGTTTCACGTAATCATATTAAATGAGTTTTCTGAAGTTGTAAAGTAAACGTGGCGTTTGTCACAGGTGGCGTGGTTTGTTTCAAACTGCCACGCACGCAACCGTCGGCTGCAGTACGCAAGGCAACTCTCTAAATACATTCCAGTGGATATATATGGAGCTTGTGGGCCTCATCATTGCCCCCGAACAGACCCAAATTGTCTGGAGATGTTGGATAAAGAGTATAAATTCTACCTCGCCTTTGAGAACTCCAATTGTCAGGACTACGTCACCGAAAAATTCTTTGTGAACGGATTGCAGTAAGTTAACTATAAAACAATATTTTTTAATGATGATGGAGTCGTTATCGTTTAAACCAGAGTTCCTCAAACTTTTTTGTGTCGTAGACCCCTTGCCATGTTTTTCCGTGTTGGGTAGACCCCCTACTTACCTGATATTGATTTCCTGTAAATTTCTAACTGTAGTGAAGTTTAGTGTTAAAAACACATGTTAATTTATACATTTATTAATTGAATTTAAATTAAAACTACTCAAAATAAAATGTTGTATCTGTTATGTAAAATATACGAAGCATTAAATAAACATAAAATAAAATAACATAAGCAATGAGTCAATATTTTTAGTGAGAAGGATGAACCTGATGCTTTAATAATAAATTATTATCAACATTTGGCGTCAATTTTGTAAGGGTTAATTTTTTTCTTCCCCATTTTCATTTCATGGATCCCAAATTTTTTTTCGCTGACGTAGACCCCTTGCAGGTTGTCATAGACCCCTAGGGGTCGATATAGACCACTTTGGGAATCACTGGTTTAAACAATTATAATATATTTCAAATAAAGTTAATGTTGATGGTATAGACAAAGCTTTGCAAAAAAAAAATTACTTTGAGTATTTTTTCCGCTTTAAACTTTTACTATAATTCACTGTAAAAGGAAGGAAAAGGTATCGAAGAAAATAATCCCCACATAAATGTAATCTAAACAAACAGTATTGTTAGCCAAAACATGTTGTTAATTCATGTCTGTATATTTTACTAATGGCCTCTTAACACACGCTGTGTTATTCCAGTATATACTTAACTCTGATAAAAATAGTTCCATTGGTCTTTCATTCCAATAAAATTCCATAGGAAAGCTAAAGAAATTAAGTCAGTTGGCAGAATAATATACATAAATCTGGGCCGGATCTTTATAGTTATGTCTTTATTAGGACAACGTGCAAGTATGATTAATTATTGATTGAACAGTTTAAAACAATATAAAAAGAGTTCATTACCAAAACTTTAACTGAATATATATTTTTTGGAGCTATATTTATATGTAAGTTGCAGCGTGTGCGATCGGCTTTACTCTAGTACAGTGTATTTAAATTTGCAGACATGACGTGCTTCCAATAGTTATGGGTGCTCGGCCCGATGAATACGCAGCAATAGCGCCGCACAACTCATACGTACATGTGGAAGAGTTTGCCAACCCAGAAGAGTTGGCAACGTATCTACGCCGACTCGACGAGGATGATACGCTTTACAACTCCTACTTTAAGTGGAAGGTAAATTTGTATGACGACATTTGTTAGCACCTATTACCTCTTATGAGCCCTTTAAATTAATATAGTTCTGCTTTCAGGGCACTGGTGAATTCATAAACACATACTTCTTTTGTCGTGTGTGCGCAATGGTTCACGCTAACGCGCGAAGGCAGCGAAACGCCCATTACACAGACGTTCAAGCGTGGTGGCGAGACGCAACTTGCACGCGCGGCGATTGGCGGTCGACCGTGCGCGACTCGCGCGATAAAGTCTAGGTTGAAACTACCCTCAAATTGAAAATAATGCTACCTACTTAAATACGCCTTCTCCACATACACACATCTTTCATAGCGCCGGCGCATTTTAATATCCCAGTTAAGACTGACATATATTTCGTGGGGAAAATAGTAGAGTCGTTGATGAATGTGCTTCGCTTGTGTCATATGTATACGGTGGTTCTATGATATGGAAGACCTAATTTTCTTTGATAAAGATGGTGTTTCCCTGAGGCATTATAGTTATTCCCAAAGTGAATGTGTAGTAGGATCCTCGTCCATTAACTTAGAAATATATGAAGTAAATCTAATTCAAATTATTTTGAAGTGCAATTTAAGAATTAGTGATCAATGTTGATGTGCGCTTGTATGTCTGAATATAATATAGTAAACATTTTACTTAACAAATTATAAATGTGAAAGGTTCTAATGAACGTACAAAATGGTTCCAGACCATACTACAATATAGTAAATTTAAAATTATATTATGTTATTAATACCTATATATTGAATACATCACTGTTAATTAATATTAATTGTGTAAGGTTATATTATTAAAATTTAAATTATAGTAGGTACTTCAAAAAGGCAACCTCTTTTGTTACTTCTTTATTTTTTATAATTTTTATGAATATAGTTGTTTGAATGGCTTTGTTAGTTAATATGAAAAATATCATAAAATTGATTTAATTTTAATTTACCATGACTACACAGGAGATATTTATTGTTTTTTGTTTGATAATGTCTACTGTAGTAATTTTTCATGTCTGCTCACAAATTCAATAATAAATACCAAGAACCTATCTTATTACAAATTTACAGTGAAATGCTTCGCTTTATATATCAAATTAATGCCAAAGCATTAATTACTATCTTTACAAATGTTTTAAAGTTTGGTACTTTTTTTATATACATACTAGCTGATCCGGCAAACGTCGTTTTGCCATGTACTCGTATATCATTTATAATAAAAAATAGGGGTTGGTGATAGAAGGGCAAAAACTTAGGGTTGTATGTATTTTTGAATATCGTATCATAAAAAAATAAAAAAAAAATTTTTGTCAAAAAAATGAAAAAAAAAAATTGAGGGGTGGACCACCCTTATTATTTAGGGGTGTGAAAAATAGATGTTAGCCGATTCTCAGACCTACCCAATATGCTTACCAAATTTCAGAGGAATCGGTCAAGCCGTTTCGGAGGAGTATGCAGACTAACATTGTGACACGAGAATTTTATATATAAGATATAAGTTTGTATATTTTTGTTTACATTTTTATTATTAATAAAATACCTGGTTTGAAGCCCACAGATAGTTATCCATTTTGAGAATCACAAATAATAAGCATGCATTATTATTGAAATCGCCTTTAAAGGCAAACAATGATAAAATTTTAATGACAAAAGTTCATAGGAAAACAAATGAGGCTACCAACTATTTAATAACATTCCATGTAATTACTATGTGTAAAATTCTTGTTTAAGTTTGGCTCTACGATTTTTTCATAAACTTTAGACTGTACTTATAAAAGCTGACAGGTATTTCTTAGTTAATTATTTGAAATAAGGAATAATTTTACTTACTTGTACCTAGCTAACATTGTAATCGTAATATCTTTTATATCGATGTCCTCAAACATTCCTTGAGTTAATTTATACTTTAAAGAAATTATTAAGCTCAATTTGTCTAGTCTTGGCGCCAATTTAAATTGAGCACAAAATTTTGTAGAAATTCATTTTAATATTTAAGTTTAGCACAATTTACATGATACAATTTTATATCATTTGCATTTTTGTAACTTATGTACTTATTTATAGTGTAACTTTATAGAAAGGTTATTAATAATGTTCCTTGTTTTATTATATTAAGTGTAAATTATTCTAGATGTAAAATAAACAATTAAAGCAATTTTTATAAATTTATTTTTATTTTTCAAGTCTAAAAACATATTTAATTTAAAACTTAGTATATTTAAGAAATATCAATTTCATCATGGAAAATTTCAATATTATAACATGTTGTACACTATTCAGATTACTTGATTTTTTCTAGCTCACCACCTTTAATTTGTACTTTCAGTTAGTACCAAAGACAATTAATTACTTTGTCTTATCGTATAGAAAAACCATTGCTATTGATGTCACAAGATGTATCAAAATAAAAAATATTTACCTAATAATTTGAAATGTTTCGAAAACCGCCGCTAGATTTTGCTTTAAAAATCCTTTCAACGCCCAGCCCTGCGATTCTGTAACTCACTTTTCGAACTCACACAGCGGTTTTCGCATCGGCGGTCGCTCTGAAATAAGTCGTGAAGCAGTCATATTATGATTTGGCATTCTGAAAAGGTGGGAGCTTGTAGTTTATTGCTTATCAGAATGCCAAATCATAAAATGACTGCTTCACGACTGATTTGAGAGCGACCGCCGATGCGAAAACCGCTGTGTGAGTTCGAAAAGTGAGTTACAGAATCGCAGGGCTGATGCTCAGGCGAGTTAGCAAATCTTTGAATAGCGACTACAACATGCAAGTGCGGCACTCAATAAAGATTCATCGAATTATTGAAAAGCAAAAGAGACACAAATTACAAAGCCGTAGGTTATTGCAGTTGGTGCTTACTGCTTACGTACATTGGTCAATATTAAATGGAAATTTTAATATTATAATTATAAGTCATATTATTACTTCACTTTGTATAATTTTAGATCTTGGGTTGAAATAGCAAATCCATGTTAAAATATTTTTTTAAACGTACTAGCTAAAAAACCCGGCTTCGCCCGGGAGTAGATATGAGATGACGTGGTAGAGTCGAAATAAAAAAATAAACTATGACGTAAAAAGAAAAAAAGTTATTGAAAACGTTTTCTCATTATTTACAATACTTGTTTATAAACAACATTTTTCATTTTATTGTCCGGAGTATATATACATAAATTTTTCGGATTTCCTACTCTTGAGCAAGCTACATATAGCTGACCGTGAGAGAAGCAGGATTCTTTGAGGTTAATGCCACAATATTTTAAAGTTTGTCCTTGCGCTTTGTTAATTGTAAAACTAAAGGCTAATTTTATTGGAAACTGCAGTCTTTTAAATTGAAATGGCAATTCCGAAGAGATCAGAGGTATTCTAGGATAAATACTGTCTGTCCTTTGGTCTTTCCAGAAATAAGTTCAGCTTCAATGATATTATTCGATAGGTGTTTACGATCATTCTAGTTCCATTACATAATTTTGGGGAGTTGAGATTTCTGAGTAGTATGATTGGAGTTCCAATTTTCAGACGAAGGCAGTGTAATGGCATTCCTGGTACTTGTAAAGAGTTAAGAAATTCAGTGGGGAAGTTGACACTTTCTTCAATGGATACCATCGTGTCGATCGATTATATAATATTTTCTCTTCACCAGGTATTTTCTTTAGAATATTAAAATTGATATCGTCAACAATATTATTTTTAGTGGCCAAAATTGCTCTTTGAAATAACCACTTTTTTTAATGTTTTGAGAACTAATTTGGAAACTAAAATTATGTCGCTTTAACTCCAAAATATAAGTTAGCTAATGACGTATAAATACACAAAATTTAATAACTTTATTATAGCAACAAATTAAATGTAAGACTATTGAAATTGGAATTTTAAATTTCGTGTCACTACTACACATGCTACAATTGCTCGCAACGCTTTTGGAAATGCAACCCAAAAATCGTTGTCCTGAATGAAGTTCAAATATTCGATAAAGATGGCGCCACTATACTTAATTTCCAAGTTGTAGGGTTGGAAAGTTCCTTATATCTTTAGAAACACGCCCTTTAGATTAAAACGGGAACTTCTAGCTTCTGTAGCGGTAGCGTATGTAGTAAAGGCGCGAAATTTAAAAACCTAAATTTTTAAATATTTTGAGAACTAATTTGGATAACAAAATTATGTCGCTTTAACTCCAATATACGAAATAATGACGTATAAATACACAAAATTTAACAACTTTATTATAGTAACAAATGAAATTTAAGATTTATTGAAATTGAATTTTAAATTTCGCGCCACTACTACACATGCTGCATGGCTCACAACTATGGAGATATATGACTATTGGAGTGTATAGTCTCCATAGTTGTCTTGAACGAAGTTCAAATATTCATAAAGATGTCACTGCACTTAATTTCCAAGTTGAAGGGTCGGAAGTCCCTTATATCTTTAATGCCCTTTAGATAAAACGGGATTTCTTGTTCGAGGGGGAGGGTATCACACCACATAAGTCCCTTTATCGTGTCGGGACCCTTTTAGTTTTATCGGACGACATTTTATCGACTTGTTTTATTATATATATAGATAATCTATTATGTAAAAACTTTTTTTACATAGTCACATAACTAAGTCAACATTTATTCATAGGAATTCAAGGACAACTTAAAACTTTATTTTTTTTTTAAATTCGGTTAATAAATGGCTCTCAGTATTAGCGATTCTTAATTATGTATTTAAGTGTTTATCCTTCATTTCAGAGAAGTCGTTTAGATAACTATCTGCAGCTGAATTTCATCATCGGACGTCGAGGCAGAATACGAAATTCCACACACGACTCGACGACCGTCGTTACATAACTAAACATTTTTTTATGGCACCCCGCACCAGCGGCCCATTGAAGTATTTACGAACCAATTTAACATACAGTCCTTCAAGAATGGAGCGTTCCAATACTTAAAAGGGTCAGGTAAATTTCTTAAAACACACTTGCGAGCCTTCTGGCAGTGTGAGTGACCACAGGCAGCGGGGCGGTATAATGAGGCAGGCGGACATGAAGTTTTTTTTCTATAAAAAACCCTATAACATGCTAGTTATAATAAAAATAAATACAATAATCAATAACATAATAGAAATTTAATAAGTAGAGAAAACATTAGGCTAGAGTTACTAGATTCTTCAGATAGGGATAGCTGTTTATCAGTTAAGTAAATGTAAATCATATTGCATATTTATAGTGAATATATTTTATGCAGAAATTGTGTTAAAAACTTCATGGGTTTAACATCACTTTGTACTGTTTCAATGCATCAAAATTTTTTAAATTTTCCTGTATTTGTATTTGTATGTTGGCACACTCCACTATAAAGTTAAGTGCATTTTGAAACATGATTTTTGCTTTATGAAGATTCTGAGGCACTAATACACCAAACCAGTGCATTGGATTTACAGTATTTGTATCATTTTCAACAATTTTAAGTTTCGTCTCACCGTCTTCTTCTATAGTCTCACACCTTGTTAAAGCTGAGAATTCTGAGCTAGCCTCTGTGGGTAGTCTTTCTTTACTAACTGCCGTCTGGCCCATAATGTATCGCGACTTAGCTAAATTGAAGCAACCATTGTTTATGTTAGATTCTATGTTTAATTCTCGGCACATTTTTTCTTCCATTAAATGCAACTGCCTTAAAGTGAGCCGGTCCAGTAGATCGTTCACAGTTTCCTCACTGCAGATCTTATCTGAAAGCAGATTATTTTATACCTAATGCTGCTAAAAAAAATTATAAAATTCTACGACATTTTTTACTTACCTAAAGGCATGGCCAGGATTCTTGAATTACTGGTTTTATTACTTTTATTTAAATAATGGCCTATTTTCGATTATGGATTATTTTTACTAGTTCGTGTTTTTAGTTTAAAAAAATATCAGCTGATCTGTCTCTGTGATCTACTTGCTAAATGCAAGAGTAATAGAGTATACTAAAACACACAGATAACTTATTAGAACTATGAATTTGATGATACTGATTATGTAGGTGTCTCGGGGCACCTTGATTGGAACCCCTCCAAGTGTATTTTATTGAAATTCGATAAATGAAACGTACATTTTATACTTTTCTCTTAATTATTATAATATTTCAAGCAGCGTGTATTGCAAAACATTACAAATAGCATTTAGCAAGAACTAGACCACCACAGATACTAATAAATAATATGTTATCTATATTATGCTAGCTAATTGTAATGAGTATTGAGTATTGACTATGCTATTTTGGAAATTGGCATGGAAGTGGCAGCCATTTTAAAATTATTCATCGCCATTGATAAAAATAGGTCATTGCGTTGAAGCGCTACGATTTTAAGCGTTAAATATATATCTTGGTATTTTTAGAAAATTAAAAATAAAAAGCCATGTCGGACGGAAAGAAGTTGGAAGAACTTCGAGTTATAGATTTACGTGCAGAATTGGAAAAACGTAACCTAGATAAAAGCGGCATACGCAGCGTGCTTGTTCAGCGATTGTCGAAGGTATTAATTATTATAGGGAATAAAAATAAATTAGCATGTAGATATGTATTAGCTTAAATATTGCAAACATTATTGTAACATGATTTTTCAGCATTTAGAAGAAGAAGGACTCGACCCCGCAACCTACAAGTTCGATTTGGGTGGCAAGACTCCATCAAAAAGGACTCGACGAACAGAAAGTTCCTTGAATGAATCAACAGAAACTGAGGAATCTGTCATGGAATCTATAGACCAGGACACTGCGAACGATGAAGAAAAAGTACAGCTAGAGGGTCAAGAAAAAGTGGAGAGTATGGAAGTTGTGAACTCTGAAACACCAAGTAGAAAACGGGAAAGCAAAGATGAGCCTGAAGCCACAGAAGCAAAGAAACCGTGTCTTGACAAAGATGATAAACAACAGGAAGATGATCACAAATGTGAAAACAACACAGATGCTGAAGACAGTATTAACTTAGACCTTGGAGAAGATGAACTTCTTAATGAAGAGGTATGTTTCTATGTCTTCAAAGTAAATGCTGCTCTCCCATCCCACAAAACTGTAATATCAACTGGATATATGATGGAAGTAGACTAGCTATCTTATAAGGACTACCATTTTAAATAAAGTTACAATGTAACATGTCTATTTTTTTAATAGTCAGATAATTTAACAGTTTGAATTAACCTAAAACTAATAGTGTCTTTATGATTTTAATAAAATATTTTTTATTTCAGACTGATAACACATCTAAAAACAACAAAGGTAAGTTTAGTTATTGCCTAACATCATTGGACCATAATAACAATTACTTGTATTTGATGAAAATATTTATATTTGTCTTGTTATAACTGACTAACTTGATTCTTATAAAAATATTAATAATAGTGTTGATAATACCTATATCCTGTCATCAATTTTTTTAAATTATTATGTTGACTTCTTAATTTAGCATTTCTGAAACATAATTGCTGTACTGAACTAAAAATGTACAATACTTATATTGCAAGGTCATTATTATATCTATTTCCACACTTGGTGATGGTGGAATTTAATATATATACAATATATTGTATACATAATTTTATGTTTAAACATGATATTTGTGATATTATACTATTACACCGTGAAGTGTTGTCGTATATGGAGTAAAAGAAGAGAACAACTGATGTAACACTTTCAGTACTGTCAAAGTAACATATTGGATGTCGCAGAGATAATTTTGGTACCAGAGAAAGAAGATCAATAAAGAAATCCACTTTTACCACAGATAATAAAGTGAAAAGTACACATGCCATATTGTCATGCAGGCTCTTTTTCCTTACAAGAAGTACATTCCTTCGGGTGTCCATCATTAATATCCACTAGCTCTGTCAGCAGATCAGGCCATATTGCTCCATTTGTCAAAGACAATGGTGTTAATGTCAAATCGAGTTTTCAGGTGAAAAATAAGGTGTTAAAAGTGTATTGGTGAACAAGTATTCCTGCATTTCTCAATATGGGAAATACAAGAAGAAATACAGGGCTGGGTCCTTGTTCTGAGGGACCTGCACTCATCTCAATATTAATGACGTAGATGAGGCGGCTGTGGAGGACAACACTGCAGCGGCGCCAGACACCGAGGCGACGCCTAATGAAGATGCAGCCGCCGACACTGCAGCTACAACTGAAAATCAGCAAGTAACCTCCGATGCAGCTGCCACTAGGTTGGTGAATGCCGACAGATCGTCGCGACGAAGTTCTTGCGCACCTTTATACTTCGATACTTATATTATTGTATTCACTACAAAGTTTTGCACCACAAAAAGAAGATTGTTCCTGTTCATCGTGTGAATCCTTCGACTGACTCGGAGCTTCAAGATTTTCATCATGAGAAGATTTATATTGGATGTTATGGAAATGTAGGCATCAGAAAGTGGTCATCGAGCATCATGTGTCAATCTGCGTTCATCAGGCAACTTTACTGCATCAATATCGTCGTCATAATCAAGACTCATCCCACGGTGGAGTAATGGTGCAAAACTTTGTAGATGACAGTGTGATTGTAAAAGAATGCTTTAAACATATACTATTTTTTTTGATTAAACAAATTGTAATTAATGTCTACAATTTAAGTTTTGTTTAAAATAACAATTAATCTTTTATTTTTCTTTCAGTAATAATGATGAAGATAATAAAGAAATTGATACAAAAGGTAAGGAAATGTGCACTATTTTATGTTGAATTATAGATAATCTATCTCTCCATATTCTTAATAGCAGTAAAAGCCTGCTTATAAATTTTATATTTTAATTTACATTTTATTTCAAGATGAGAAAGACAAAGATATTGAAGCTGAAAAGAAAGATAAAAAGGAGGAACAAAAGGAAGGTGGAGCTAGAAATTTGTGGGTTAGTGGTCTATCAGGAGACACTCGAGCTAAGGACTTGAAACAACTATGCAGCAAACATGGAAAGGTAACGATAGAGTAAAATAATTTTAAATAACCATTATTTTATAAAAAAAACCGTACTTAAAACTATTTATTTTAATACGTCATTATGCAATACTAATCGGTCAAGTAATGTTTTCCTGTCTAATCCTAATATTGTTTTGTAGTTTGGAGACTGGTTTTGATCGAAATATCCAGTACATATATGTATTTGACCTAAAATTGGCGTTAAAATGGTCGCGAGTATTAAATAATTTTTAAAAAATGTTCCGGTTTTATGCTCTAAGTTAAAAAATATGAAATCTGCTAAGTTTAATCTGATTTAAAGTTACTTAATAACCTAAATTGATGGTCAAATATTGATTAAATTTCACATTATGTATTAAGTCAGGTTATTCAGTTATGTTTTTTTTTTTAATCTAGCACTGCACGCCATTTGTAACTTTAGAATGATATTTGAAACTTATCATATAGCCTAGGTTAGTACAGGGTTATGTAAATTTAGAATGTAAAAAAATTTCAGTAACTAAATCCCTAGTTGCTTAAAAATTTTACTTTCTGTTTCTTTGACCAATTTCTAATAGACTTATTTTTAGATCAAGATTGATTTGTTTGTTTAAACATAGCCCCAATAAGTGCTGGATTTACATTTCACAATCCAACCTTGTCACACAAAATAAAAGTAGGAACTGAAACTGCATAGTTCAACAATTTATTCATACATTTGTTATCTGAAAACTTTCTTAAGGTTTTGAGCATTACCGTTTAGCATAAAATAAGGCTGCAGTCCAAAGTTATGTAATAAATGTGTCATATTTTAAACTGATTACAGGTAATTGGAGCAAAAGTTGTTACTAATGCTCGTACACCGGGTTCTCGTTGCTATGGATATGTCACTATGGCCAGCCCGCAGGATGCTGAAAGTTGTATTAAAAATCTACACAGGACAGGTAATTTCATAAACCTATATATGTTGAAGTAAATGTTATAGGCCATTTTATGAAATGGTTGACTCTCATGAAGTGATAAATTCTATGATCTTCCCACTAACTTATGAACAATGGAATTTCTTAGTGTGTTTTAAATACATTGAAAATGTAAATAATATTATCATCATAGAAATATAAATATTAACATAATGTCAGTAATTGCAACTATGAATGTTAGTGGCATCAGGCAAGTTTGTGAATAACTCATTTGTGGTGTTACCTAATATCTGCATTATTTGTCATTAAATCAGACCATGACAACTAGCAGTTATTAAGTTGATACATGTAATTTTTTTTCAGAATTACATGGTCGCATGATATCTGTGGAGAAAGCGAAATCTGAATCAGAGTCTGCGTCTCGGCGACAAGCGGCCATTCCTCGCGCACCAGAAAGGCGACCCAGCAAGGACTTGAAAGAGGAAGCAAAGGATACTGAGGTAGGCACATATTCTTATGGAGTAAAAATCTAAATATTAATCTAAGAAAGTCTACCTCTCCTGAAAACTTCAGTTCACTAAATAGCCAAAACAGCTTACAGTTTTTAATTTTCTATCAAACATCAACTTTGTAGAGGATAAAATGGTTTGACATTACTTGATACTGGATTTTATTTTATTATCACAGAATTTTAGTTGACAACAGACATAAAGATGCTTCGATACTAATATCATACAAATACAGTAAAGTTTATCTATGGAACTAGGACAAAAAATTATATTCATTGAATTAAAAAAAATAAGAGGAACTTTAATATATGTTTAGTGCAGTTTATAGTTTATAGGTTTAATATTATTTAGTGAATTAGTAATAATCACGTAAATAAATCGTTGACTTTACGACTTAGACAAAGTAATTACAATCTACGGGCTAGTCAAAATAATAACAAATATTGTAATTGATTGCTGATATTTGCCGATATATGGTTGTAAACTACATTGATACATGGCCGATTATTTACTTACCTAATAACGTTTTAGATTCCGGAAGGCAAAGAAACAGCTGAAAAGACTGGAGAAAGTAAACCGAGGAAGGATGAAGAGATCTCAGGGCCCGAGAGTACGCGATCCACGTCACGTACAAGGGAGAAGTCACAACGCTCCGATAAGGTATACATACATAGACACACAATGCTTTACATTACAGATAAACATAACATATTTATAGCTAGAACGGCTTTCCACATTAATTTATTTATGCTTTATTACCTTATTCACAAATATACACATAACAAAAATAAAAAAGCAGGGGACAAAAGTTATAAGGCAACGGGCGGCCTTATCGCTAACAAGCGATTTCTTCCAGGCAACCCTAATGTGGAACAATGAAAAAGAAACACCTACAGAGGGTAGAGTAGAAAAAATGCAAATTGTTATTGCCAGTCTAATAACTAGGTTTTATTTTGTTATTTTCCAGGACCGTGCTAGGCGAAGCACACGAAGCCGAGAACGCAGACGCTCGCCAAAGGAAGTACTCTCCTTTTCAAAAATTTGGGTTAGTACAATGTTTATTGAAACGTGTTTTCATTACATATACCTAGTTCTGGGAACAACAATTGTATCTAAAAGCCGATTCTCTAGTTTTGCTTAATATTCGTTTACGTTTTTAATATTTTTACCTATACTTTTTTTTTATCGCTCTGGCACGATTTGTGCATTAGCCAGCGTCAAGTATAGGATTTTTTATAATTCGTGCTTGTCTTTAGAAATTCGACCGTGTCCTCCATGTACAGTTTAGGCACTCGCCCGGTACCGCACAACTCTCCCAAAGGCCGAGAACAAATTTAAATTAAATTAAAACTTGCCCTCGAACCGGGAATCGAACCCGGTACCCCTCACCTAGCTGCCACTTAATAAGATCGCTAGGCTATGAGGCCCCTTACCTATACTTTATGATTAAGATTGTCACGTATATATCCCCTTCTGTTTCTTCTTTCTATGTGCACTTTGTGTCACTCTTAGCCTTCCTTTAGCACGGTTTTCGCTTATAAGTGATAACGCCTCCCGTTGCTCAGAGCCTTTAGATTTATTAATAAGTTTTGTGTGAATAATTATACATCGTCTTAAGAAGTCGGGACGGACAACAGGCAGAGCCACTTGTATTGATAGCTAGTGAATCTAGAGTATCAAAAACATAAATTGAATAGTTTCATCACAGACAAATCATTCTTTAACTTATTAAGTCTGATAGTATGAGACAAAAAAAAAGTTTAAACCTTTATTTAAAAAGAGAAAAAGATTTTAAATTACTGTTTTGAAATACAGAAAGAACGCGACGAAGCTCGCGCTAGAGATCGTTCCCGTGCCGCTCGGGAAGAGGAAAGGAGACGGCGTGCTGCGGAAGACGCTTTAAGAGAAAGAGAGAGGAGACAACGCGAGGAAAAGAGACGACTTGCCATCGAGAGAGAGAAGCTTCGTTCTGAGAGGTTTGTTCATAGTGATATAGTTTTAACGAAATAAAACGTTTTTGAGGAAGACGTTCAGAAAATAAATATTAATATTTAAATATTTTAGGGAGAAAATTGAACGTGAGAGGAACGAGTTATTACGTTTAGAGAGAGAGAGACATAGACTGGAAAGAGAGAAATTAGAGTTGGAGAGACTAGAATTGAAAAGGGAACAGTTAAGGTTTGTATTATACAAGTTTCAGCTAAACATCGCATACTAACTAAATGGAGTAATTTATTTCATAATTATTAATTAATTTTGAATTGTTGTTATGCATAATTAACTTTCCTCTGACACCTCAAAATACATAATATACTCAATATAATCTATGAATTAAATCCTGTAAACTCATCTCGGCGTCTGCTTCATTGGTCATAATATCTAAGCAACTATTTTTTTGCCGTAAATTGCTCCTATGACCTGCAGTTTATACAGGTACGTTAACCACTAAGCCATTGGGGGAATATTATATAATCACTAGTGGACCCCACAGACGTTGTCCTGCATGATATTTAAAGCGATTAGGATATTAAGCAAAGTATGAAAGTACCGACTGCAGTGCCATCTGCCGGGCTGATTTGTGAATCTAAACCATTCCCAGATCCCCTTGAACACACACAAAAAATTTCATCAAAATCGGTCCAGTCGTTTGAGAGGAGTTCAGTCACATACACACGCACAGAAGAAATATATATATTAAGATTGGATTGTAGGTTAGAAGAAGAGCGTCGCAAGCGTGGCTATGAAGGCAGCAGCTACCGTAAGGCTGGGTCACCCCCAGAGCCGGCCTACGAGAGCAGGCACAAGAGACCTCCACCACCTCCTATGGTAATTGTTCTCAATATATTGAAATTACTCTTAAACAAAGCTTCATTGTGCATTGAAATACTAATTTATCATTGATTTTAAATGAATTGATGTTTTTATTTAACTTTTAATCAGAATTATAAATATTTGTAATTGACTTTGAATATACAACTGCCATATGTTGGAGGGGAGCCCACGAGCTAAATGGGGATTACTCGAGCGCGTAGAGACCTATTGGGATACAAAGCTTAGATAAAAAGAAGAAAAAAATGTTATATGATAAATTCCTTTTCATCGGTGGGGGAAGCGGCTATAGATAGTTAAATATGTAAAAAAAAACTGTTGCATGGACATCCTCGAGCGCGTCAGATATTGATAGCATCTATGCCCTACGATTTTTAATAATGTACGATGTTAATCTGATCGTTTGCATGATGCGGGTGGTTGTATTTAAGGGTTGAAAATTAAAAAAAAAAAATTTTTATCGAGCGCGTCAGATTTTCTAAGGGAGCGTTAAGTGCACCAAAAAAATCTCTCATTCACTAATCTGACGATTTCGATGGGACGCAAACCCACAGCCATTTTCTTAATTTGCAAAAAAAAATCGCAATTTTGAAATACTCAAGCGCGTCAGATTAAGATATATGTGGTTCATCTTTATGTTCTAAACGTACTGTCTCATAATCTGACGATTATCTAGAGGGATTCGCCTGATCTGACAAAAAAAAATTAGAAAAACGGTTCACCTAAAGGGCCACCCTGCAACTTCCCGCTAATTCCATTCCTGGGCGCTTAAAATTGATATTTTGAGCTCGCTGAGTTCAAAGAAATAACATTTCTATGCATTTGAGCCTCCCAGCTCGAAAGTCTGATAGAAGTTTCATAGAACACTATTTTTGGAATTTTCAAACCGCAATAACTTTTGAATGGATCAAGCAATTTTCACGCGGTTGGCGGCATTCGACGCAGTTTTATCATTCTCATAAGTAATTTTGCAATTTTAATTGATCGAACCACAAATTTCGGAGTAATCCCGAAAAAACACTTTTTCGGGTTTCTTTCATGTACGATATCTCTCGAACGAATCAACCGCTTTTGACCAGCTTGGTGGCGATCGACGTGGTTTTTCAAGCTCAAAGGCGGATTAGTTTTTGAAGTTGATCGATAAAGAAACCACTTAAAAAAAAAATATTTCTTATTTTTTTAAGATTTTTCAAAATTTCTCAAAATCTATCGGTCCGAATCGGTTCAAATTCACAGGAAATGTAATTTTGAGGGAAATATTTTGAACGCCGTTTAGTAGATTCCGATCGGTTTAAGGAAATGTAGGCATCACGCAGCTGCACGCATTTAACTTTATCGACGAATTTTTGTTATTTCGGCTTGCGGAAATCGTCAGATTATATATTTTTCATTATTCTGGAATTATTTCCTTCAAAATAAAAGAAAATTAGCTACGCTCGAGAATGTCGAGATGACGTTTTTTTTACAACTTTGTTGCCCTCCCCTTTTTTCCGTCACTCTCAAATTGTCAGATTAGTGGAATATACACTTTTTAGGATGTAATTAACTCACCCTACCTTATCTGACGCGCTCGGGAATTTCTGATGGTCAATTTTTTTTACTAATCTGATCCTGTCTCCTTCACGCGCGGCCTTATATATGGGCCTCATATTTTGTGGAGGTACTTAACCGGGTAAGGTATCCCCCTATATAGTAATCTGCCGCGCTTTAGTAAATCCCGAAATCCCTCTTGGGCTCCCCTACCATGTATTTCAACAATAGGTGTTATTCAGTTTTCACCAAAAATGAGACAATATACTAGTATGTTTAAGTTTCGAGTAGTATTAATTTTATTAAATAAACTGTTATAAATATTCTGTTCGATATTAATTAGTTTTAGGAAATGAATCTCTTTAAATTAAATAATAAATCTTTCATTCGAAGGCTAAGCAACAATTTATCTTACTACGACGATTGAAATTATTTTAAATTATGACATGTAAAGAAACGCATACGTTAGGGAGCGTTCAAGTATTACGTCACACAATTTTTGGAGATTATTGACCCCCCCCCCTGTAACGCGCCGTAACGTTTTTCTATACCCAAGAACAGTACTTTACCCAAATATAGTAAAACGGGTACCTAAAAGATACCATTATGTGGTCAAAAGTACTTAAAAGTCGAAAATAATATTAACAATAACGCGTAATTCATATCCGTCCTGTATAGTACGGTTTAACAAAAGGACCCGTCCCCGTCCCAAATTCGCTACGTAATACTTGAACGCTCCCTTATTAGATGTTTTCAAAACCTTCTGCCCTTAATTTTTTTTAAAACTAAATTGATAATAACAAATTTAACAATATAATATCCAAGAACACTTCCTTTCATTTTAGCAATAATTAAAAAGTATTCAGCAGAATGTAAATGAGTTTTGCAAGTATACTAATAATAATCGATCTATAGGCTTCCCGTGGAGCTCAGTTTGAAGCGCCACCACCGCCCCGATTTGATATGTCCTCGAATTATGACCGGAGTGACAAGAGGGAAAGGGATAGAGAATACAAGCGAGATTATACAAGACACGTGTCCTGTAAGTATACTTTATTTAAAGGCTGGTAATCTAACCGACTTCAAAATAGGAGGTTATCTGTATATTTTTTGAATTTGATATCTTATCGTCATGATTATAACTATAGTATATTAAAACGTACGGTTATAAAAATTTACTAGTTCTAAATTTTATCAAAATCAGTTCAGTAATTTTTGAGATGTATACTTTAAATATCCGTTTTATTTACAAAATTGAAAAATAAGTACTTGTGACCAAATAAGACTTAAGAATTCAAAATTACATTGATATTAGTTCAGTGGCCCACAATAAATTACCCCAAATAATTGCATCTTATTGATTAAAATGGATTTTAAATGTTTTAGCTAGCAACATGAAGTATCCTAGTAATGGCACATCCAATGATGATTCAAGGCAACCAATGCCACCTGGAACACGACCCAAAGAACCAAGGTTAGTAAAAATGCCATATTTTTCTCAAAAATAAAACAATGTGATAATCGTTTTAATAAATGACTCCAATGTAATCATAACGTTTTAGCATGTGAAGATTGAATCTGGTACATATATTGCTCGTACATAGTGTATTATATTTTATTTCATTTTACCTTAGTATGTTAACAATGAGGGTTCCAATCACGGCTGAGGCCGGAAATTAAAATAGGGCATTGTGATTTTTTTTATTAATATTTCAATGGTAGCCAGAAGTTATGTATCGGATGAACAAGTGTGCTATAAAAATATTTTTTATTGATTTATTAAGAAAGTAACAAATACGTCAGATCATTGAAATATACACCTGTGTGTATATACTTAACTTATTTTGTCTTAGCTGGATCATTGGTCACATTTTTTTTACAATAATTGGATCACGTCCAAGTTCACCGAAAGGGTCACGTCCAAATCATCAGTCATTTAAAGAGTACACTTTTTTGAGTATACTTTATTTCTTTGTTTTTCTACTCCTATTTTCGGCCACCCCCTGTGGTTAATCGGTAGATTAATATCTAGCGGTTATCAGAAAGACAAAGCGCGATAACACTAAATGTCTGACATTATCTCCATAAGACTCCTTTTTTTTAAGTTAACAAACTTTTTTCGTGATACAAACTAATCTTCACAATCCAATGTCTCCATGACGCTTTAGTAACTAAGTTCAGCATACCAGGCTCCCCTACTGGAACATTACTTACTTATTACAAATACAGGTATAAATATTTATTGGTATAAAATTTTGTACGAACACGAAATTATACTATTGCACTATTTTACTATTGCAGTCGTACATATGAAACACGTGACAGTCGTCAATACCGGCCGTCGCCGCCTACCAAACCTGACGCTCGGACCTGGAACTCATCAACGCGTTATCCTGACGCTGCAGTATCCTCTAAAGGTAAAATATTGAGTATTATCTTATATGTATGTATAGCTTTCGTCTAAAAATGGACTCGTATGACGAAGTGATTATATAATATATGTTAATTTGCCAAGCGTTTATTGAGATCTTGTTGTAAGTGTACAACCCCTACCATTCCAAAATCTGATCAAGTTGCCGATAGTAATAAGAACAATTTACTCTTTCTTGCCCTGCTGAGGCCTACAGAATTTATCTGGCTACTTGCCTTGCAGTTAGCGCCCCCAGCGATGCAACATGGCCCGCGAGCAATGATACCCGGTACAACGCGTATGACACACGGTATCCCGCTGCTTACCAACCACCTCCGCCCGGAGCTACTTACCCTGACCGATACCCGCCCACCGCCAGAGAGTATGCGCGCAAGTACTAGGTATTTTACTTTTTATGATATGATTTATAATAGTTATGAAATTAATTTCGATAGGGCAAATGAGCAGTAAATTAGGCTAGGCGATCTCACCCACTAATGGGTTCTTTGTACAATTAATATTTTTTATATCATAAACATGTTAGGTACTGATTACCAATCTATCATGTTGATAGAACCAGAAAACATAGTTCATCAATAGAGGAAACACTTTTAATCTGCTAAGTTGGTCATTGTTTGATATTTTTAAGAATGTTTCAGTTCTAAATAGAACATTCTAATAGAAATTAATTACTCCCATAGGTAGTTCTTAACATAACTTTTTGTTTTAGGACAATGGATGGATAATTCAACAGATTTCTTGTATAGAAGACCCATTACCATTCCTGCAAGTACAACACAACACTGGGTTGTAAAATATTTTTAACAAGTTTGTTATGAAGTTATAATTAAGGTTTATTATAAGGTAGAGATTACCATAATATGTTTATGGGGCTTTTATGATCCCGGTTTTTGTTTGTAATATAAAAATATGCACACTATTTAGCTTGAATAAAACATTTCAAGTTTTAATTTATTTTGTTGTACATTTTGAAAACAAAAACAAAATTTGAGGATCTTACAATTAAATTAATCCCAAGTTGGAATTATTATTACAGTGTTTATTCATGTAAAACTATTTAAATAAGAGAATTAACTATGTTCTTTTGTGTGATCCATGGATATAATAGATGATCTTTTATAATTATATTATGAAACAGAAAAACTTTTTTTTAATTAACTTGATAGCTTTTTTTGTTCAAATCTATTGATAAATGACAAGTATTACGAAATTTGATTTCGTATTTTTAGCTCCTAGTTATTACTTGTTCTTAGAACATTTACATGGCATGGCATGATCTAAAAGATAAAATTTAACCTACTATGTAAAAATATTAATAATCTTAGTTTGTTAATAGAAGCATTTCCTCATTAGTAAATGCCAAAAAACTAAGCAAACAACTATCAAAAATCATGTTAATTGTTAATCAAATAAAAATAACATGCCACCACTATATTAGTAAAGTACTTATTAAATCAGTAAACAATAGGTTCATAATTGTAACTTGTCATAGGTGTTACATTGTCAACAAAAAGTGAAGAATAAGTCGGGATTATTCCATTTTCCATCAACGGACTGTACTGCTTTGTCCAACAACCCCTTTCTTGTGGGGATGATGGTTCCTTAATGTCAACATCTAGCGTGTTCAAAGCTGTTATTGCATCTTGTTGACCTTGTACAGCAGCTAGCCGTAAAAGCCGTGTTGCAGTATGAACATCTTTTGTTAGACCTCCACGGCCTTGTCCATAATAGATGCCAAGATTATATAGAGCACCAGGATGATGAAGTGCGGCTGCAGATCTATATAGTTCCATTGCCTGTGAATTATATAGAATACACTACCAATTACAAAAATAATTTTAAATAATAAATATGTTGTAAATAAGTAATTAAACTTGCAGTTAACAAAAATTCTCAAATTAGAATATCAATGCTTACAACTTTCTCATCAACTTTGACTCCTAATCCCATCTCGTAGCACAAGCCCAGATTATAGAGGGCTGGAGGATGATTTCTATTGGCAGCTGACCTGGAAAAATGAGGTAACTAAAATGTTAAACCATATCCAATATATGTATAATATCAATACCAATGACCAAATAGTAATTTTGTATATTATACAATGATTAAATAGGTATACCATTTTCAGTCTCACAATAAATTTTGCAAATCAGATGTATATGTTAACGTAAAATTTTAAATACCGTTAGATTGTAATCTATCTCGCGAGATTATAAACTGTCGAAAGATTGTGAACTCAACGTACTGTTTACAATTTAATGTATTATTATTCGGTAGATTATAATCTATCGAAGTGAAATCGTCAAATTGTGAAACGGTACGCAACTCGCGCGCTGGTTGGTCGGCTTTAGGGATGTGAAAAAATAATCGATAATTTTATAATTGAAAATCAATTATAGTCAATTTTTCATCTGCCACCTCCCGACATTATGTCTGGTCTTTTATAACCCGGACCTCGAACTATAAGGGATATTCGATATACATCGAAGTTTACAATTCGATTCTTTGAAGATGTATTGATATACTCGATGCATTGATGTTTTTTTGTAAAACATCGAAAGGACGATAAAACCAGTTAATTTTACAAAAACTCAAGTTTGAATGGAACACTATAATTTAAAAGTAAATTAAATTAGTCAGCAGCACAAGATTACATACAATTAAAAAGACAACAAAAATACTGGAATGTGCTACTGAAAAGGCATACAGTCAGCATTTATCAAGTTTCACTTAAAATCTATCAAAACGAGATTAAGTTATTTCAATTTTGATTATTCTTAAACATTAATTTGTGTTTATAATTTTTATTGTTTATTTTTAATTAAAAAAACCATGAAAAATAAAATATTTAGGGTGTTTATTTTGAAAATAATTCAAAAATTAGGAAAAAATCGATTAATAAAACACATCCCTAGTCGGCTTTATAGTAGACCGTTATATGTCCATAGAGTTAGGAATGAAACAAGGGTATCGGTCAAATAAAATGAATGCACTTCAAAAATTAGTATTACTTAGTAGGTAATCAATAATAATTCTGACATCACATGATGAAAAAAAAAATATATCAAAATAAAAAATCAGAAACGTAACAATATTTTCTCTTCAAACACAAATTAAAATTGAAAAATTAATGAAATTTTCTTTTAGAAAAAAACAATCACAAAATAAAATAAAAATTTAAAAAAAAAACAATACGAAAACATATGAACTACAAAATTGTCTATTATATAAAAAATAAGAAAGTAAATTGCACCAATAAAAAATAAATAAAAATAAATGTTCAATTATTGTTGCACGTCAACGAGTTGTGGCACCTGGAGTTACAAAGAACATTAGCTTTCTTGCAATTACACTTCTTCGAAAGGCACTTATTTTTTTGCAATTACATTTTTTACTATTTTCATTATGCCCGCTGTAATAGTTTTGTAACTCTATGGTAAATTCTTCCTGATTAACAATACCTAATATTTCTGAGTTTTGTTGATCGGCAGACGGATATTGATATCCGACTTTGCAAATACGAGATCACAAAGTTCCACGCGAATAAAAAATATTAAAACACAGAAAATGTATGTAATTTAGACTATGTTTGGAGACCAACACTAACTTAATTATCATTCAAACTGCACTTCTTTGGTCAATCACAGATTAATTTTACTTCCACAACAATTTCATATAACTTTTCACGTTCACTTTCAACCTCTAAAGCTGTGAGTTACTTTCAACACGACATCAATTTATATTCACCAAAACACCGTTTGTTTACATTCGACAACAAACGAATTAACAAACAAATATGGTGGCGCGTGGCATATTCCGTTCAACCAATCAGCGCGCGAGGTGCGTACCGTTTCACAATTTGACGATTTCACTTCGATAGATTATAATCTACCGAATAATAATACGTTAAATTGTAAGCAGTACGTTGAGTTCACAATCTTTCGACAGTTTACAATCTCGCGAGATAGATTACAATCTAACGGTGTTTACAATTTTACGTTGACATATATATAATATATAAGCCACAATTATTGCGATAATTTTTTTATAATATGCTATAAATTGTTCTTGAGAAACATCATATCATTCAGGATATTGATAAATTATCACAAAATACTGCACTTCTAGTTCTATAAACCTAACCATCATGGAACTTAATTTTCATTATAGTATTACAAAGACGTCATTATAGATAGTAAAAATAGCAAAAATTTACCTTAACAAGTTCAAACCATCTTTATGTTGTCCATTCTCAATAGCTGCTAAGCCCAATTTGTTCTCAATGGAATTCAGAACTTCACCTAGATCGTCACTAGAGCTATCAGAACTTTTATCACTATTGGGTTTGTTTTCTCCTTTAGGATCATTTGATATCAAATGAAGAACAGGTGCCACTGTATTATCGCCAGCTATCTCATAGATGGTGTCTAATTTATTAGCATTTTGTGCATGTCTAAGATGCTGTAGAGATGCAAGAAGTGAATTAATACTTGAGTGTTGATACTTTTTATTAGCAACTTGATTCTTAATGTTGAGGTGGATTAATTGCCCAGCATACCAACCGAATACCAAAGCACTGCTCTGTAAATTCAAGACAATAGTTGCATTTTTTAAATCAATGAGTGGCAGTAAGCTTTAACTTATAATAATAGTGAATGAAGTTGGCTCACAAAATGAAAGGAAGGACAACAAGTAATGACAACAAATCTATATAATAATTTACATACCCATGTAATGGCACCTATCCAAGTGCGGTTTAAGTGGTCGAAATTCCACTTTTTACTTTTGGCATCATCATTTTGATAGGAACTCCAACATTTACGCGGGTTAAACCAACAGCATGGGGAACTGTACTTTTTATTATTCTCGTCACAAAACTCATTCGGAGTGTTAATAAAAGCAGAACTTCGTTTATCAAAATGATTAGCACTTTTTTCAATTGTGTCCCTCAAACGACGCGTTACATATTTCCACATGTTTTAGAATTAAATATCTGAACGAACGAAATTTTTAAATTACAGCCATTTTAAACAGTATTTTTAGCTTTACCTTTTTGCTACAACTTACAGTAGATAACTCCGTAAGCTGTAAACACAGGATCAAGACTCAAGACTAAGGTAAGAAATAAGAATAAAGGAGCCACTCTCGCCTAAAGTTTGAAGCTAAATATGATCACACGCCCTCTTTTTGTTTGCCCAAAAACTAAAAACTACACATCTATAGCTGATAATATATTCAATTTTGAATTTGTACTTCCTACTGATTAAAAATAAATACAAATGAATTAACACTAGAATAAGATTTAATGTAAGAAGTAGATACTAGCAGAAATTAAAGAATCTTGCTGCTATGTATTATTTTATAACTGTTGACATTGAAAATACTATATTTTTCTTTGTAGAGAGTAACTAGTAATTAAAAAAAATATTCATTTGTTGACTCGAAAACAAAGCGTTCGTGTTTTAGGGGTCAGTGCTAACAAGAACTAATTACTAAAGCATATAAACTGCCTTAAAATAGCAAAAGAAGGAATATGTTGATTATTTACTAGTACTTTATAAAAAATAAGATAAAAATAATCTTGGTCGTGTTTGACTTTACGTAGTGGTAGGGGAGCCCACGATGCTAAATGGGGATTTACTCGAGCGTCGTAGAGACCTATTGGGATGCAAAGCTTAGATAATAAGAAGAAAAAAATGTTATATGATAAATTCCTTTTCATCGGTGGGGGAAGCGGCTATAGATAGTTAAATATGTAAAAAAAAACTGTTGCATGGACATCCTCGAGCGCGTCAGATATTGATAGCATCTATGCCCTACGTATTTTTAATAATGTACGTATGTTAATCTGATCGTTTGCATGATGCGGGTGGTTGTATTTAAGGGTTGAAAATGAAAAAAAAAAATTTATCGAGCGCGTCAGATTTTCTAAGGGAGTGTTAAGTGCACCAAAAAAAAGCTCTCATTCACTAATCTGACGATTTCGATGGGACGCAAACCCACAGCCATTTTCGTAATTTGCAAAAAAAAATCGCAATTTTGAAATACTCAAGCGCGTCAGATTAAAATATATGTGGTTCATCTTTATGTTCTAAACGTACTGTCTCATAATCTGACGATTATCTAGAGGGATTCGCCTGATCTGACAAAAAAAAATTAGAAAAACGGTTCACCTAAAGGGCCATCCCTGCAACTTCCCGCTAATTCCATTCCTGGGCGCTTAAAATTGATATTTTGAGCTCGCTGAGTTCAAAGAAATAACATTTCTATGCATTTGAGCTCTCCCAGCTCGAAAGTCTGATAGAAGTTTCATAGAACACTATTTTTGGAATTTTCAAACCGCAATAACTTTTGAATGGATCAAGCAATTTTCACGCGGTTGGCGGCATTCGACGCAGTTTTATCATCCTCATAAGTAATTTTAATTGATCGAACCACAAATTTCGGAGTAATCCCGAATAAACACTTTTTTCGGGTTTCTTTCGTTGACGATATCTCTCGAACGAATCAACCGCTTTTGACCAGCTTAGTGGCGATCAACGTGGTTTTTCAAGCTCAAAGGCGGATTAGTTTTTGAAGTTGATCGATAAAGAAACCACTTTAAAAAAAAATATTTCTTATTTTTTTAAGATTTTTCAAAATTTCTCAAAATGTATCGGTCCGAATCGGTTCAAATTCACAGGAAATGTAATTTTGAGGGAAATATTTAGAACGCCGTTTAGTAGATTCCGATCGGTTTAAGGAAATGTAGGCATCACGCAGCTGCACGCATTTAACTTTATCGACGGATTTTTGTTATTTCGGCTTGCGGAAATCGTCAGATTATATATTTTTCATTATTCTTGAATTATTTCCTTCAAAATAAAAAAAAAATTAGCCACGCTCGAGAATGTCGAGATGACGTTTTTTTTTTACAACTTTGTTGCCCTCCCCTTTTTTTCCGTCACTCTCAAATTGTCAGATTAGTGGAATATACACTTTTTAGGATGTAATTAACTCACCCTACCTTAATCTGATGCGCTCGGGAATTTCTGATGGTCAATTTTTTTTTACTAATCTGATCCTGTCTCCTTCACAGGCGGCCTTATATATGGACCTCATGTTTTGTGGAGGTACTTAACCGAGTACAAGCTATCCCCCTGTATATTAATCTGCCGCGCTTTAGTAAATCCCGAAATCCCCTCTTGGGCTCCCCTACCATAGGTTGGCAGTAGTTTTCTTCCGGGCTAATACTTCTAAGTTCTAAGCTAAGGGGCTTAAGGCGGAAACACACGTGTCGTGGCGTGTCGTGACGCGCCAGAAGCATATTGGTTTCATACATTTAATAATATGATTAGACACATATTTGCATGTCGTGTCGTGTCGCATCACGTTCTGTCGTGGCGCCGACTGCTCGCCACCGATTTCGCCAGAGCGGTGGTGGGGGTTATGACGCGACACGACACAACAGGCAACTGGCAAATGTGTTTCTATACCGGCGCGTGGCTCATGGCGCGAACATCTAGCATATATGAAATTAAATGATGAAATTTCTCTTCGTCACTCTCTAATTTTTTAACAAGACGATGAAATTCACCTTTGTCTTGTCTCCCTCTGTTTATAGGGGGAACCCAGTATCTTTTCTTTTTTTTGCTCTTAAGAAGTTTCATTGCTAAGAGAATTTGAAGGTCTTATTCAAAATCACTATCCGAATCAGACGAAAACATTATGTATGTTTGAACGCTTTTGCCGACATGTCAAAAAGAATCTGTATAGAAAATGGAAATCAGATATTTGGAGAGTTAGTCGGGCTAATATGGATTATGGAAGTAAAACAAATTATGATAATTTTTTTTAATAGAATAATTTACCATAAAACACGCATACTACTGTGTGTCATGTGTGTATATATAAAAAACATTGTACCGCAACTACAACTTTCACAAAAGTATTCCAAACAATGATTATATTAACTTTTTAGAATAACAAAGTTTTGTGAACGACGTCTTGTCATGTGACCGCACAATTTAGAATGTTGCGCTCATTTTTTGAGGACGTTTTTTAGACGTTGAGTGTGCATCTTGGGTTTTTTGTATATCAATGCATACAACCAACTAATACACACTCATTTGATAGTATTTAAAAAGTTTAAAAATATCCAAATCAATAAATGAGTTTACGACCACCAAGTAAAAAAGTATATCAATTTGCCGAATTACTCACCCTTACACATAGCTATGTGTAAGTTAAACATTCAACAACGCACCAATTTCAACATTATTCAGATATATATATATCGATCTCAGAACTAACGAAGTAGAACTAACAAAGGCACCCTGTTGAACACACGCCGTGAACATAATAAAAGTTTGGGGGTATGTAGAGGGCCACCGGCTGATTAGCTTACACACAGATGAGCAAAGGCAATTGAGTCCAACGGAGAGTCACAAAGTCAGTCACAAAACACTTCTTTCATACTATGGGCTCTCCGAGAAATTATGCAGTTTGAACTGGGTGATCAGAGCATCAACGTCGTCATTTATGAGGCATGCTCAGTCCTTAAACTCGTGAATACTGGGTCCCACAAGGCTGTGTCCTTTTCCCGACCCATTTTCTTCTGCATGTCGATGATATGTTGCAATTTAAAATCATTCATTGCTATGCAGATAAGATTACTGGGGATGTTCACACACACTGGCCGTGCATTTATTTCTCGGGTCAATCAGTACAGGAACAGGTCTCCTTTCTTTAGGAAAATAGTTTACTGATATTTTCTTTTAATCTTATGTAGTTTACGGGAATACTTGGTTTCAGATTCAGAGTCGCGATTTAACGCTATCAACTTGTTATAACAATTCCTTCCTTTATGATCACAAAGCATGTCGGATAATTCGTTTACGATTATTCTCGCTTTGTAATATTCGCCTAGGTTAAATTGGCCCAATCCTTAGGCTGTGACTTAAAGTATTCAAAAATGTTTAATCTGTGATTCATTCGCTTTCTGATTTATTCTGAAGGGTGGCAGCACTTGTCATTATGTGACGTCATTATGGCCTGGTTGGGTTAGGTTTGATTGGAAATTTTTGTTAAAATCTTGTATTTTATTATATTAGATGTTGTGCTACTTAATTTAGATTAGTAATATAAATACCTCATAAAGTAGCAGTAATTTTGTCGCCAAGATTAGTGTGATTCGGCGCCATATCTTGGCGAAAATGAATCGCCATGAAGGTAGGTAATGATAATCAAAAATCGTAGCCTTTTTGTCAGAATTTTCTTCGTGAAATTTGTAAACAGTCATTCGTACGTTTCTAAGCAAAAATTTGTTGATAGTCAAATTAATTATCAATGACTAAAATCTGATATAATGGAGTATCTCTTTCCAGGAGTCAGCTGTGATTCTTGTTTGAAAAATAACTTTAGAGGACGGCGATACAAATGTTTGATTTGCATCGATTACGACTTGTGTGCTGCATGCTACGAGTCTGGTGCCACCACAAATCAACATACCACTGAGCATCCAATGCAGTGTATACTTTCACGAAGTGATTTTGGTAAATATCTTTTATTATTTAAGAATATTCAACTTGGCCTAGATTTGTCACATATCCCATTAGAGCATACTATAAGACGTAATAACTTCCAAACTAAGGATTTTGTGTTCTGGACTTTTTCTAACAATAATTTTCTTTTTTAAATATTGATTTTTAACATACTCATCCAAGTTGTCCCTCTATACAAGTGAAACCATAATATATAAATACATGTGTAATATGGTTGTCATGAGATAATTTAATTAGAGCTTAGACTGAAATTTCATTGAAAGGGTATAAATAGTATTTATTCAGATTTCATTTCAAACTTTATTTCATGTTCTTTTGTATTAACTTGATTCTGTACTAAAAAAATATTATCAAATTTCTTGAAAGCCATTGATTAATTGTGTTAACTTAATAAGCATAGATGCATGTTTTCTAAAATTCTTTTGTTAATTTTTTTTTAAGTGTGGTCAACTTTGATGCTTAAGGCTTTATTTGATTTATCCTTTTAGTTAGACTCCCCATAAAATAAAACAAATGACCTAATTATTTAATAAGATTTGGATTTATTAAAACATTTATTATATAGTTTTAAATTACTGGAATTTTACTATTCATGATTTTTAATTTAGCTGGTCAATTAACTTAGTTATAAAGATTGAAATGTATTTGAAGTCCTACAAGGTTTAATGTTAAAGTTCACAATTTTTTTTTCTGTTTGTCTAGTTTTATTTTTACTACATGTCTGTTTTTGTAATGAGAATTAATTGATTTCAGTAAAGAAAGCAAACAGTTAAGCATTTAGAATTATAGCTATTCTTGGTGAAAATTTAATGTTTGTATATTATTGTTTTGCTTTAGATCTCTACTATGGCGGAGAGGCTTTGGCATTGGAACAACCTCAAGCCTATACATGTCCATTTTGCAATAGAATGGGCTTCACAGATACAGGTTTAATGGAACATGTCACTTCCGACCATAATGACACCACCGTGGCTGTAAGCAATGAACTAATGTATTTTTACCTCCTGATTATTTTAAAATGTGATTAATGTGATTAACCACTATTAAATATTATTATTTAATACAATGCTCAAAATAAGATAGTGATTTAAAACATGTTTTGGAGCCCCATAATCTGTTTAAATATTATGTTGAATATGCTATAGAAAATATGAATATATAGCCTTTAATATAAATTTAAATCAAAAATATCAGTGTTAAAAACACACTAGGGAGTTTTTAAATGTGATTAGGAATTCATATCCTTTAACAATAACCATGTTATACAATAATTACAAGCTACTATGAGCTGACCTTTTCTTGACCTACTTAGGAAGCTGCTTTAAAAGGATTTTTTCTGATGTTTATTATTTTTTAATCCTGTTTTAGACCTAATCTTTATATAATTTACGCTAAGGCTTATACTGAATTTACCATATGATTAAAATAACTGATATTTTATTATTATTAAGTTTTTTTTTTAGTATTAATCTATTGCAATGATCATTAAATATTGTTTGGTTGATGCCAGCACATTGAAACAGCACAGTAAATGACTTATTATTTATTTTGACAATATATTAAAAATCATATGCATTATTTTAAGGTGGTGTGTCCAGTTTGTGCTTCTATGCCTGGAGGAGAGCCCAATTTTGTAACAGATGACTTTGCTGGCCATCTCACTCTTGAACACCGAAGTGGACCTAGGGATCTTATCTCATTTCTTATATCCTTTTTAATAGACAATAAACCTCATATATTAAATACTAGTTGTGCAGAATTCAGAGCTTATCTGTTTCATATTTAAAAGCTAACAATTTTAAGGAATAGAAGTAGTTTTTATACTATATAAAAACATGTCCACCACTGCGTCTATCTGCATGTCTGTTTGCGATAAACTCAAAAACTACTACACCGAATTTATTGCGGTTTACGCCAATTCTTCATGAGGAAGGTGTAATTATAATTTTTCAAAGAGGTTACCTTTACCAAGTCGAAACCGGGGCGGGTTGATAATTAAATAATTTAAGGCAATTAATAGATAAGCAAAAACTAACTAAACCAACCATGAATTAAGAACCACGAAACTACAACGAATTACAGTACAGAAAATATGCCAGTAGTCCATTTCGTTTCCAATATTTTGTTCTAATCTATTTATCTTAATATATATAAATTACGTGTCACGTTGTTTTCCGCTATGGACTCCTAAACTACCGAACCGATATCAATCAAATTTGCACACACACGGTGTGTGTGTGGCAGTTTGATCTAACTTAAAAGATAGGATAGCTTACATCTCAATTTATACCCGCAATATTATTTTATTGCAAAATATTTGGCTATTATTTGATAGTCACAATTCTAACAAATGGCGCTGTGTTGAAAGTACCAACGTTTCACATGGCATGGTGGTCCCCATGACTGGTGTTCTCCTACCGTTTCCCTTGAATAGTTTACTACTATGTTATATAACAAAAACCTTAGCCACAGCAACGCTTGGCCGAGTCTGCTAGTTATATATATATATTTATAATTTATAAATAATTAATTGGGCTACAAACATCATATGTATTTCCTTAACTAATAAACACGATGAGCCGAGTGGTATAAGGCACGGCGGAGTACGTCGCATGCCGGCTTCCGGACGTGGCTTCCATCGTCCGAGGCGCAATATGCAATTTAGGTATCAAGCATTTTTTTATTTCTCTAATAGATTTTTTAAATGTTGAAATAGTCGGTGGCACTAGCTTAGCGTTTTAATACTAATTAAAATGGCAGTAAATTTTTTATTTAGTATTCATTAATATTTGTCTCCTCGATTGCAATACGTATTTTATTTTTACAACTTAAAAGCTATTCCAGTTCACGATTTGTTATTACTATATCTTAATTTTATCAGTGTTTCGGTTACACATCCTGCTTTTAGTTTATTTTATGTATTGTTTAAACATCACAATCGATTCGCAGCTGTTTCAATGTAAAAGAAATAAATAGGTTTCCAACCTGTAAAGATATTAGCGAACTAAGTTGTTAAGAAACTACAGTTGAAAAACAAACTATGTGGTATGTGTGTTCGTGTAGCTTTATTATTCTAATATCGCCAACCAATTCTTATGCGTTCTAAGCCTCAACAACTTTCTCGGAAGTATAAAGATGTTGTGTTTGTTTGTTGAACCTTCCAGCAGCGGCGGTATCTCGTCTCTCTCCCCGTCGTCCCGTGACGCGGTGGTGGATCCAATAGCAGAATTGCTCTCCCAGTTGTCTGGCGTACGGCGTGTGGCCGGTCAGCCTAACACGCCTAACCAGTTACAACAATTGCAGATCCAGTTGCAGCTTGAAAGGCAGCAGCATGTGAGTGCAAATGCGAAAAATTATAATTTAATTTTTTTTCCCTTATAATTCACATTATAAAACTATTTTGTTAATCTATAGAACTAGCGAAATCCACATATATTTCACAATTATTGTTATCGAGTGTGCTAAGGGAGCGTTCAAGTATTACGTCCCGCAATTGGAGATTATTAACCCCCCCCCCCCCATGTAACGTGCCGTAACGTTTTTCTGTACCCAATAGTAAAACGTTTCGTGACCACCAAAGTGACTTCATACCTAAAAGTTACCATTATGTGGTGTAAAGTACAGGACAGTTGAAAATAATATTAACAATAACGCGAATTCAATTCCCGCCCCGCATCGTAACGTTTTACAAAAGGACTTCCCCCCCCTCCAAAATTCGTTACGTAATACTTGAACGCTCTCTATAGACGCTAGAGGTAATATGTGGACTTTAAGCAAAAATATAATTATATCAATTACAATGCAGGACTGATGGACGAGAAATTAAGTTAAATTGATTTTGAAAGACTAGAAAAGAACACTATCTTAATATATATAAATTACATGTCACGTTGTTTGTCCGCTATGGACTCCTAAACTACCGAACCGATATCAATCAAATTTGCACACCGTGAGTAGTTTGATCCAACTTAAAAGATAGGATAGCTTACATCTCAATTTATATCCGCAATATTAATTTATTGCAAATTGTTTATTATTTGACAGTCACAATTCTAACAGATGGCACTGTGTTGAAAGTGCCAACGTTTCACATAAGCTACAATTTAATGGCATAACCCCCAAAAAAAGCATTGTCCCCATGGGTCCCCATGACTGGTGTTCTCCTACCGTTTCCCTTGAATAGTTTACTACTATGTAATACAACAAAAACTTTAGCCACAGCAAAGCTTGGCCGAGTCTGCTATAATTATATATCTTTCAAAGCTCAACAGAAAACGTCTGTGTACTGAACCACCAAAAATATGATAACAGTACAAAAAAGAAGAAAAATTTAATTTAAATATCGTATTGTTTATGCAAATTTAGATACACTTTATGTAAATTAATTAAACAATTGTTACAGGCGGCTCGGCAACAGCTAGAACGTCTCCCGCGTCGGCCAGCAATGGCGTCGTCGAGCGCGAGCAATTCTGCGCCGGCCACAGCGCAGCCGCCCTCACAGCCGCAGCCCACTGACAACACCGACTCGCAGTTCTTGCTCTCTGGATTTCTGGGTAACCTAATATTCCTAAAGTTTCATTCATAATTATACGTCTTCATAGGTCTGTTAAAAATCCATCTTTATGATTGCTAAAATGTTGTTTGCGCTTCCAATTATTAACATAAATGTACCTTAACTAATGTTAGTTTATATAACTCTTGACTAAATTGTGTCGAACAAACGCAGACATGCGACGATTTTACTTACTTACTTTAACTGTTGACTGAATAGTCCACACAATCAACGATCATGTTATTTAAAATAAATAATGAAATACGTCTCAGCGTTATTAAATTATTAAATAAATAATCCAGGCGGCGCCGAGACCAGTGAAAGCGGGGAGGCATCGTGCCGCGCGGCATTGATCCGTGGTCTGTTAATGGCGTCACTGGGCCATGCGCCACCCACAACAGCCACCCCGAGGCCGGCTCAGCCCACGCCTCGCGCTGAGCCCGATGCCGCCCCGCCGCCCGCTCAGCCCCCCGATACTCCCCGGCCCCAGCTGGCCGCCCCGGCGCAGCCTGTTCCGCGCGCCAAGCCACAACCACGCACAAAGGTACCCACTCAAAATTAACGTCGAATTGATCGTATTTTTTTGAGTTGCTTTAAAAATAGGACTCTGGTGGAATGCGGTAAAGCCCCGAGTCCCACAGCTCTGACGTATTTTAAATATTTATATTATTATTTTTTAGTTTTGATACAAATATTTAAGTTAAGCACTAGGGTTTAATATTTTGGTATCCTTGCTGCAGTTGAACTTGAAAATTGGGTCTTTACCTGTCGACGACCCAATTTTTTAATTCAAATACTACTATTTGGACTGTAATACTATTTCGTGCGTTTTTGTCAACTTGATGAATGATTTTAACTGTGCAATTAGACTGATTCACAAATTATTATTAAATATCTACTGCTCAAAACAATTAGCGGAACAAGATTTTTCTCCTTTCTATTGCTTAAACTAAAATTAGATTTAAATTAACTTGTACGCTATTTTTTACCTTGTTAATTTGTTAATTACTACAATTAAAAACAAGTATTTTTTTTATAAAAAATTAAAATGTGCATTGTAGACGAAAAACTAATTGGTGATAAAAAAGGTCCATCAAAGAAATATTATATTATTATATCGTTTGAATATTCGTCTTTAGTGACTTTCAGTAACGTGTGTGGCCTCCATGAGCCCTAATCACGGCTTGACAACGACGCGGCATGCTTCGTATGATCCTCCGAATATCTTCTTGTGGAATTCGCTCCCATTCTTCAATCAACGCTTCAGTGAGCTGCTGCAGTGTTTGAGGTGCAATCGGACGTTTCCGGATGCGCCTGTCAAGCAAGTCCCAAATGTGTTCAATTGGATTTAGGTCAGGGCTCATGGAAGGCCACTCCATTACACGGATTTCCTGCTGTCGTAAGTAATCTGACGTGATGGCTGCAGTATGCGGCCTGGCATTATCTTGCATTAAAAGAAAATCTGGGCCCATACCATATGCTGCGGGCCAAACATGATCTTCGAGCACATTTTCAATGTAAGTTTGAGCACACAAGCGCCCGGGAACAACGACGAGATCTGTGCGCTCGTCCAAACTAACTCAGCCCCAGAGACACACCAAATTTGTCATATTCCTGGACTGCTGCTGCACTGTATCGCTCGCCTGGGCGTCTGTAAACACGGAGACGACCATCGCAACGTGTTAGACGGAATCGTGATTCGTCAGTAAAAAGCACTGGCCTCCAATGTCGAAGTTGCCAATTAGCGTGATTTTGCGCGAACTGTCGGCGAGCTTGTCTATGTTGAATTGTTAGACGCACAGCCCGAACTGGTCGGGGTGATCTCAAATTGGCTTCCAACAACCTATTTCTTACCGTCTGGTCGGAAATTTCTACACCAGTAGCCGTCCTTAGTGTATTTTGTAGATCTCTTGCAGTTGTGGTGCGGTTACGTAAAGCACAGTTGACGATGTAGCGATCTTGCAAACGTGTAGTTTTTCTCTTTCGACCTTGACCACGCCTTCATGAGTATTCTCCCGTCTCACGGTATCGCTTCCAAAGTCTGTAGATAACAGAAGGGGCTACTCCTAGATCATTTCCTACATAACGCATAGTTCGACCCTCTTCAAGCAAAGCGATAGCTCGGGAGACATGCAATTCAGTCAGATCTGGCATTATGACCTAAACTCACTCGCTTCATTGAATAACAATACTCAAAAGGCTCACTTCAATTTCTATTAATACTCAAAAGATTGAAAAAAACTACTTAAAATGTGTTTTCTGTGATTAGAAAGTAATGAAAATCAAAGACTCACTTTGTTTTTAGGGGTTCTAGACACACTGCCACTTCATTATAGGACTACTAACCAAAACGCCGATGCTCTTTTGTTTTTTATTTTCTTCGACAATGCCTTAACATTATCTAGTGGCCAGTAATAATTAAAACCTTAAGTAAAAAGTTTAGTTCTACTTTAAAGTTTTGTTCCCGTAATTGTTTTGAGCAGTATATATTGATTGATAATTATGTGTTGAAATAAATTTTGCAACAGTATAATTATTAATATATTTATATAAGAAAATTTAAATTTAAAAAAAAATTGAGGTCAGCTATTCCCTTAAATTTGAAACGGACTTAATTGAATCCCAATTGTTTACAGGAGGCGGTTGCTCGTACACACGGAGCAGCGAGGCAAATGCCGGAGGGGAGGTAGGAGCGCGCCCGCCCAGCGCCGCCGCCCCCGCCCCGCTACCGCCCTGCCCTGCCCTGACCTGCCCTGACACAGGCAGGACATTCCGGAACGTCTTACTCAAATCCAGTGGGGCTATTGTGTTGATCAGTTAGACGAATTCTGATGGATTCACTCTATTCTGTGTTGCCATTGGACAAAAACGCACGATGGCTGCACATTCTGAGATGAATTTTCTAGTGGATTCAATAAGAATTAACAGGATACTGTTTTAGCAGTGTGTTTTTCTCTATGAAGTTTGAGATATTCGACAGATTTGAGTACGTTTTGCAATGTGCCACGACGCTCCCTGGTCTAATCGGACCATAGAGAAGACAACACGTTCAAAAGGGTATTCAATGCTAGTTTTAGAATTGTAAGAACAGAGAAATTTAAATTTATGTATTTCATGCAAGCTGCTGACATTTTAAGACTGGTTTGTGACAAATGTCCCGTTCAATTGACTGGTTAATTACAGACTGAAATTTATTCAGAGATTTTAGATTTTTGTTGACATTTTTTTAAAATTTCCTAAATTCATAAAACTAACAAAGATTCGAAAATTGCTTTAAATTGTCTCATACTGGTATGTCCGCAAAGTTTTTAGAATTCGTTTTCCTTCTATTGACTGTACTGATAATGAAAGTTGTCTGCCTACTGGTCTGGCATGGGATGGGACAGATTGAGCAATGCTCAATTTTAATAGAAATGGGTATTAGGGCATTTCCTCACAATATTTTGCACCTTTATTGTATAACAGAAAGGTATTCGAAAGCTATTTATTTTAGGATATATATAATTTGACGTATTTCTTTATCAGTTAATTCTATGGATGTAAATTAGGGCTTATACAATACAGGTGCAAGCTTAGAGCTGTGAACCAAAATCCGTCGTAAAATAGTTGTTGTTAATACAGACAAGTGGCAATTAATAAACAGTTGGTGTCGTTTCTCCCATGTAGTATTGGGAAAGGCAATTAAGGTGGTTGAGTGCCGTCAGGGCAGACTAAGGGCGAAAGGACCGACCCGGGCCTCGCCACGGGCGCTGCCCGTTGTAAATAGGGAGTTAGGGAGTCACGGGTCAGACCGGTGACGCGTCTACCGGATTCTTTGTTGTTTTTCGCTAACACTTATTAGTGAACGCTTCGTTATGTTCGTTTTGTTGGCTTTCAAAATATCAGTGTGATTTCCTTTATTAGAGTAAATAGTTATGGAATGTTTTAATCGATTTATAAAATAAGAACGAACATTAGGTACGGTCACGTTAATAAAATAAAGAGGAGTCTTCACAAACGATTTAAGGTAACGCTTTTGTATATAACACTGTTAAAAACCGACTGCAGTATTTTTTTCTCATATGGGTTAAAATATTCATATTATTGTAATAATTAGAATAAAACATAGATGTATTTTTATAACAGCATAGTTCAAGCATCGCTATTTTAACACTGACTCCTCTCTTAATATAATTATTATAATTATTGAACAGATGTGAAACTACTTACACTCAAATTGTCACTAGCAACGAAAGTGCTTATTAGTTTGATCATTATACTCCAACATTACAAAATGTTTGTATGTACCCTAATTAAATTCTATAATAATATTACTAAATGACTTTTATTTTGTCGCCTGCACTTTTTGCATTATGCTATTTTTATTGCCAATTGGTAATGAAAATACTATATTATACTACTTATGACTATGTCGCCTGTAAAATACACCACCCCCATAATTCAGGGTACAAGTATATAGTAGAATTACACATCACCCCGTCCAATCACAAAATTATATCACCCTCCTTTTATGGCTCGGATATACACACCCTCTTCCGCTTGCAACATGAACACTTATTTTTACATCATCTGTTGCAGTCGTAAGACTAACTGTCAATGCTGACATCTGATATCGAGTGGTTTATTAGTCATTTTTAGTCTGTAGTAGTTTCGATTTTCTGCCGTCTGCGGCGTAAACAATTGCTGTAGGTATTTGTTTCCAACTTTTATGCCGTCTGAAGTATTTTATTGCATTTCAAGGCTCGTATTAAATTTTTGAAAAATGGCAGATTCCACAATAATCGACATTACTAAGATGAATGGTTTAGAGTTACGAAAGGAATTACGAGCACGTGGGTTGCCCTATACTGGCGAAAAAGCTGAACTCATAGCAAGACTTCAGGCTGCGACACAACGCGATGAACATGCCGATATTAACCAGGATTCAGATGACTTAGACTCAGAAGGTATACTAGATGATGAAGATGAGAAAGCGCATAATGATATTTTGGAAGATAGTGCAGTCGATACGCTTAACGAGGAGTTGGCACTCGAAGAATCCTCACCAGAAAAAACATCTGTTGAAGCAAAGCCTCAAAAGAATTTGAAAAGAAAAATAACAACTGACATACAAAAGGAACAATCTATTGATAGTAAGGAAATAGGCCCCAAAAAGATTGTTTTAAACCGAACTATTTCCATGACATCTTCCACAACTGGTACCCAACCAGCTGAAAAAGAACAGGAAGAAGCTGACAAAATCTCACCATTGGAAACTAATAAAGTTAAGATTACAAGTAATCTGGATTTAAAGACACGCTTAGAAATGAGAGCTAAACGTTTTGGCCTTCCTGTTCAAGTATCAGATGATATACGTAAGGAGGCAAGAAAACAGCGATTTGGGGCCACAAATATTTCAAGTAATGTATCAAATGTAACTATACCTGGTACACTAACAGACAATCTTGACAAACTTAAAAAGAGGGCAGAGAGGTTTGGCCAATCAGTATCATCACTTATGACCGACATTGAAAAACAAGAAAAATTGGAGAAAAGAAAAGCTAAGTTCGGTACTGTGAAATAGATTTAATCTTTAATATACAAGATACTAAAATTTCATAACATTTATTTACTATAAGTACATAATATAAGCTTAAGTAACAAATAAAGAAGACTCAAAATGTAAATCTTTAATTTAGATAATAAAATTCATAAATCATAAAAAGGTAAATCTTTAAAATCTTCTGAACATAATTTTAAATCTGCTGACTGCCATGACTTTTGTTCTCTTTTTATATAATCTTGAGGTATTTTCATTGCAAACTCTGTATCTGCTTTCCTATGTATAGTAGCCCATCTGAAAGCTACATCTTTGTGTAGTGCTTTTCTAAATCCCATACAATGCATGTGTGTTAATTTTTCATATTTAATTCTAGTAAAACCTAGACATGCTAATGTGTATTGCCAACATTTCATTAATTTACTATTAGCACCTACATGCTTAGAATCTGGTGTATTTATTATGAGGATTCCTTCTGGTTTAAGTAATTTATAGGCATTTTCACAAGCCTTTATTCGTAACTCTGAACTAGGAATGTATTCCAAAAGAAAGCAAAATGTTATTATATGAAAGGACTCCTTTTTTAATTGCATAACAGTATTATCATGTACAATTGTTTCATTTCCTATATTAACTTGCAAAATATCACATTTTTGAACATAGTCATTTGCAGGACATAAGTCTACAGCTAAGACATGAAATAACTTATAAGCCCTTAATGGGTTATAACAGCTTCCAACATCCAAGAGCACTAGAGGATCTTGAAATAAATCAACGAAGTTTAATGTTAGGTCAAGTTTTTTGCTGATTGCTATGTCTCGCTCGCGATATTTAATATATTCTTTGTTCACAAAATAATAAGTGCAGAGCTTGACTGACCATTCAATTCGTGAGGATGCTAAACTAGCTTCATTTGCAGAGTTTTCTTCCCAATATGTTGTAGCAAGCTCCTGCATATATTTAGCATACGTCAATAATACCTCTTTGTTTTTAGTATGCAACATCCAAGCATTGTTTGGCCCGACTTTGACTGCACTTTTTCTCAAGTTAGCATGCACCTCTTTTATATATTGAGCCAATTCTTTATGTTTCTCACAAGCCATTATGATAACTGGTGCTTTGAATATAGTATTTATAAAATAACGTTACTCTTAATGAAGAAGCTAATATAAAAAGTAATATTTTTCACATAACGCTGCATGTTTGTAATTGAATATCGCAGTGAAACTACACAAACCTCTACGACAACAACATAATATTTAATACTTAATCCTGGGCGTAATTTTGATACATTAAATATTTATTGACATAGCCATACTTTCCAACACTTCATGTTCCCAAACAGGTTAATTAAATCTTTTGGTACGAGTCAATCAGTAGGAACTAGGACATGAATTGTTCATTGTTCAATGCTGATTGCTATTTGCTGTGTCGAGTGTCGACTGTCGTGAAGTGTTGCCAACTGCTACCAAAGGCTTTTTTTTTTAATTTATTTATTAGCCGGATACAAAGTCCATTGGCACTTTAAAAAAAGGTATAACAAAATATCTTACACAAATAACTATACTAACTTAACATAAAATACAATCAATATAAAACAATGGTGAGCTTTAAATTTTCTCAACTGTGTTTTTTATATAATAGTAAATAGCTTTGAATAGAACTGGACATTTCAGTAAATCTTGGACACGGCGGGGAATTTCTATTTGTGATGGTTGGCTAGCCGCACACACAAAATAATATTGTCAATGCAAGATTGTCAATAATCTTCATCAATATATGGTCCCCGCACACTACACAATATTATTGGCAATTTTTCATGGTACAATCTGAGTCAGTCGCTCCGCAGCTAGATTATGTGCGCACGTTTAACATAATGGAGAGAAAGAAAAAAATCGTTGCATTGAGTATTGCATTAATTTTACTATCTAAAAAAAGCAATCAAGAAAGAAACGGAACACTTTAATCTAATATAAGTTCTATAAATGAACTACGAGTTACAGAAGAAAATGATTTTAAAAATTACATGAGAATGAGAGATAGCTTCCAAAAACTATTATCTTTAGTTTGATGATATCGATTTGTGAATCTTATTTATTTCTTTCCGAAAATTTGTTCGTAGGGAATTAATGTTTTTCTTTACGTCTTCTCTCGTGCTATTTGGTTTGATTTTATTATAAATATCGAGCAACTTATCAAGCGCATTATTTTTCTTAACTGTATCACGATATGATTTACATTTATTCCATAATTCTGGTTAAGTTTCCCACATTATCGACATTATCGTATTGGCATAGTCTGTAAGGATAATGTATGTATTTCTGTACTTACATTACATATATACAATAAATAAATGTTTTAATAAACACTGACAAATAGTGTTTTTCCGTGAGAGTGGCATCATCAACAGTATCAACACTATTTTCGCTTTGAATACTGTTTTCGTCCTCCATTTTGAACAAAAAACAGGAACGTCCGCCTGCCTTGTAATCTTTTTCTCAACTAAAATATTGCCGCGCGTCCGCACACGGCAATATTATTGACAATACCCCTGCCTCCCCCCGATATTGACGTGACAATATCTGAATTTCTGGATAATCCACAATAATATTGAACAATACCGCAATACAGGCCGCACACACACAATATTATTGACAATACGTATTTTATTGTCAATATTATTTTGTGTGTGCGGCTAGCCGTTGACATTGATGACTACCATTTGCAGTGACTGATGAGTCTAAAGCTGATCTTATCGGGTTATTTGCTAAAGAATTTCCAAGTTTAGTCCGATTATTCTCATCAAAATCCATCAACTTCATAATATCCGTTACTAGTATTAATCGTTGAAATTTAAAGGTCGGGCAACTCAAGATGAGGTGGGATCAGGGTTCACAACCGACGAAATACGACATTGCGAAATTTCAAACTACGACGAGTACGATGGACATGACTATCGTACGCAGATTGTACGATAATTGCAGTCTGAAAAAAATTTGAGATTACACAGATAGCCCAAAACAATACAGTTTTAGTGTCAGGCCACATTGGCATTTTTCTATTAGGAACAGCTGTCACAAGGCAACACACAGAGAACAAAGCGTAAGTACAAACACAAAAACGCACAGAATGCACAGCCAAAAAATCACGATTGTATGGGACGCAGATTTGGAAGTCTTCGATAACATTTAATACCAACGAATTTTAAGTGATAAAAAAGCGAGTTTAGGGACAATAGGTATATCACTAGAGCGAACACCAATTGTTCAACGAGAAAAATGCGATTTTGTTCCTCTTTGACGAAAGAGATCAATTTGAAAAACACAAGTTTACAAGATTTAAACTAAAACGTTGCAACATTATTTTCACGTTTCAATGATTTTTAAAAATTTTTAGCCATTTTCCTGACTGTACGATAATTTATCGATAGGATCCAATACGATAATTTTCGGCCCTGGTAAAATGCCTGGCTTCAGGTTGTGAACACTGGGTGGGATAAGTTGGCCTCATTTCCTCCACAGTATGTACATCTGTTATTATTTATAATTTTAAAACGAAATAAATGGCTTGGAGTCTGACAGTGGCCAAACCTCAAACGATTAATAATGGTTATAAATTTACGTTCATTGGCTCCTTTGTATTTATCATACCAAGGTTTACATGGGAGTTCCTTTTGGATCTCTGCATACCAACTACCTTTATGCTGTGAGGATAATTTCCAATAGCTTTCCCATAACTTGCGACTTCTTTGTTTTAAGTCGAAAAGAAAATCCGTAAAAGGAACTCTGCATGTAATACTATGATCCTCATCATAATTAGAATTGACGATACCATCTACAATATCATTTCCCTCGATACCCCTATGAGAGGGCACCCATTTAAATGTTACTGGAGTATCCAAAGATATCAATGCTTCTCTAATTTTATACAATAAATAATTATTTCTATAATAAGTATGACATTTGTCTAAAGCCATTAACACACTTTTTGAATCTGAAATTATTAGGAACTCCATGTAGTTATCGTTATTTTGTAAACTTTGTAAGTACAATACAACTTGATAGATAGCATAAGCTTCAGCTGTAAATATGCTGCAAGTATTACTTAACATAAAACATTTTGAGGTTTTAGCCTGAGGATCATAGTAACCCGATTTCACTGCAGATGAAGATTTAGACCCATCAGTGTAGACTTTGTAACTGTTAGGCTTGGTACAGCAATAATCCAGAAAGTCTATATTATCTACTACACTGGACATATCTATATTTAATTTACACATAAGAGCTTTATATTTACAAAGATATACAGGCCATAGTTCAGATTTGTACATATTATCAGATAAATCAGTCATAAAGCTCATAATTCCCAATAATTCAGGGATCTGGTTATTGAGAACATTAGTCGCTGTTATACTTGAAGGCAAATCTGGTGTATTAGTGATAGTTATAGAATAAGAAAGTTTTGGAAGAAGAACATCATTCTGAGAAGTTATCACTTTCAGGCAAAATTTTTCAGCAATTAATACTCGCCGAATACATAGTGGTTCTACACATGACTCAACCTCCATAGAATTGATAGGAGTGGTACGCATTGCACCAGTAACAATTCTAAGAGCAATATTTTGGATAACATCAAGCTTTTTTTAATAATACAGGACTAATATTCATATATGCCAGACAACTATAATCAAAATGACTACGTACTAAGCTTTTATATAATAAACAAAGAACTTTTGGATCAGAACCCCAAAAAGTTCCTGCTAAGGACCGCAAAATATTGATACCTTTCAAAGCTCTACTACAAATATAGTCAATGTGTTTGGTAAACTTTAATTTAGTGTCAAAAATTACACCAAGAAACTTTTTTTCGCTATTTTGAGGGATTAAATTATTGTTATACTTAACATTTACATTAGTATCAATACCATAAGCTAAAACTGAACTTTTACTACTATTTATATTTAATTTAAGTATCTCAGTATAATAGTAGTTAAGTTGACATAAAGCTGAATTAACTTTTGCTTGAGTAACCTGTAAATTACTGCCTACACTATATATTAAGATGTCATCAGCAAATTGTAATATTTTTACAGATTCAGTCACATATGTATATATTTGTGAAGTATAAAGGTTATACAGGATTGGAGATAAAGAAGACCCTTGCATCAACCCCTTGAATGCTAATTTTGGACCATGAAAAACATTATTGTATTTAATGTATAAAGAACGACCATAATACATATGGAAAATCCATTTTAAAAGCTTTCCTGGGAAGCCCAAAGAATATAGCACCTTAATTAATTGGTGAAGATCTACATTATCATATGCCCCCCTGAACATCAAGGAAAACACAAATTGCAGTAGAACCTGATAACAAACACTTCTTCATATCAGTCAGGTAAGCTATAAAACTTTCTGCTGCACTTTTGCCTTTTCTGAATCCAAACTGACAAGAAGGAATAAGTTTCTGGTTTTCAACAAAATAGTCCAGTCTAATCTTAATCATTTGCTCAAACAATTTCCCTACACAAGATGTAAGAGAAATGGGTCTGTACGAATTAAAATGATCATTGGGTTTGTCAGGTTTTAACACTGGTATGACACATTGCAACCTCCAGGATTCTGGAATCAATTGCTGAGACCAAAGCGAATTTAAAATATTAAGTAGAATATGTTTTACAGAAACATGTAGATTTTGAAGCATAATATAAGGAATATCGTCAAGACCAAGAGTTGTATTCTTTCATGAAGACAAAGCCATGTCAAGTTCTTCAAAACAAAAAGAGTTAAGTAGAAACTTGCTCCACTGACTTCCATCATTAAATTCAAATAAACCAGAAATATTATCGTTGTTATTACTAGATTGCCCTAACTTCTCTAAAAAACTTGCTATCCACTCATCATTTTTGGACACATTTCTATTAATGTTAATTCTCTTAAATCTTCTAATAAAATTCCACACTCGGGATACTGGAGTGAATCTATTAAAAGACGAACAAAGACTTTTCCAACTGTCTTTCTTAGCCATTTTTATAATATTTTTTTTCCTCGAATCTATTTTCTTATATTCTATATAATTGTCCATTGTCATATTACGTCTATAATTAGCTAACGCTTCTCTTGATTTGGTTACAGCCTCGGCACAAGTATCATTCCACCAAGGAGCTGGAGGAGCAGACTTTTTACTAGAAGATTTATGCTTTAACAATGGAACACAGTTTTCTTTTAAACTAAGTAGTAATTTAGAAAATTCATCATATTGAACTAAAGGATCAATTGTTGAAGGAGAAAATTTATCAAATATATCTTTGGATTTATCATTGTACATATTCCAGTTTGTTTTATTATATAAATACTTATGTATAGACTCTTGTACTGTATATTTTTGAGTTGAGGTAATGATGTTAACAAAAGTAGGTAAATGATAGCTCCCTAAAGAGTCATCACCGACATACCACTCACAAAGTGGTGCAATATCAGGGCTAACACAAGTAACATCAATGGCTGATGCATTATTACCAGGTCTAGAAATAGTAGTAGGGTCACCAGAATTTAAAATACATAAATCAGCATCATCAAATATATCAAATAATTCACGACCTCTTGAATTGGTAGTATCACAACCAAAAGCTATATTGTGAGCATTAAAATCACCAGATACAAGACAAGGCTTGGGTAATTGCAAAATAATCTTTCTCAAATTAATCAAACTAATTGAGCTATTATTTGGTGGACAGTAGACACAGAGCACTGAGACAGGACCACATCCTGTTATTATAGAAATAGCTATAAATTGAATATTTTGATAGAAAGTAGTTTTTAAGACCTTAAATTTAATATCATTTTTTATTAAAATACCTACACCTCCATGCTCATTTTTAGCATTTTTTCCAACAAATATATAACCAGGTATATAAAAAGGCAGACCAGAATCTTTTAACCAAGTTTCATTTAGCAAGCACACATCTATTTTATTATCATATAATAAAGATTTAAGAAGTGGTTTTTTATTATTGATACTCTGTATGTTATGTTGCATTAATCGTAAATAATCCATTATTTTGTTAAGTTTTGTATTAATATATCCTTAATGTGTGCAGTTGTGTTTGCTGTATTAGAATTGCCTAACATAACTAAAGTTTTGATAATTTTACTCAAGAACTGATCATCTTTAATGAGCTGATCATAGGAACCACTATTAGGAGGAGCAGACTGGACTGGAATTGAACTATCTGATGAATTTTGTGATAACTTTTTTTTCTTAGGTTGGACAGTAGCTGAAGCTAATTTATTGTGAGCCAACTTTACAACTGATTTATCACTAGGTAACGGAGGAAAATCACTTGACAATAATACAGTTGAATACATTTTAGATGAATAATTATTTTCATGTTTTTTAATCTGAGCTGCTTTTTGAGGACAAAACCTGGATACTGCCAAGTGGTCTCCTCCACAGTTAACAAAAAAAAAAAAAAAAAAACTACCAAAGGCTTGTAGCTAGAAAATAAATAATTATAATTGCATTTTTTTTTTTTTGAGTTTATGGCCTGGCTAGATACCTTTAGACTTATCTTAAGAGATTATAGATTTTAGTTCATAGAAGAAATAATATTTTAGACAAGGCCATGGGCGGGAGTGTTCAGTCTGGTCATTTGACATTTGGCCGAGACAATTATTTATGATAATAATAATGAAAATTGGTAACACTGCTGATCTGTCAAAATTCTGAATTATTGTTATTTGTGTTTAACTGTTTAATACAAGGTAGTTTAAATAAGGCGGTTTGCTAAATAATTTGAATATTTAAAATAAGCTTAGTACTGAAATGGACGACAATGATCAGATGATTGAAAAATGGATTCAAGAACATGATAATTCTGTAATACCACTTCCTGAAATCGAATTTGAGCCCCATCTTCTAATTTCTAAGGTATAATAAATTAAGTAATTTATCGCTGTGTATTAGTATTTTGATGTTATATATATATACTTAAAGTATCTGAATGCTTATAGGTAAGAAAACATTACATGGAGCATGTCATAAAATTACTAGCTTTAAATTATGAAAACCACCAAAAATTACTAAATAAGAATATCTACCTCCCGAGTGCAATTTGGCGGTGTGCTAAAATAATTGAGACAACTGCAGCACAAAGTTCAATGGTGATCAATTTGTACAGAAGAAACATTGTCACTATGGTATGTAGTTCTATACTGTGATACATTTAGTACAATATAAAATTTTCTTGAATTAACTTTTTTATTATTTAATAATGATAATTGTTGTAAAGTGTAATTTAATAATCCATATAACTACAGCAAATCACCTTAAAATATTATATTTCTTTCTTGACTTTTGAATATAAGTCCTGCTGTATAAGCTTGCAGTCGTAATGTATAAAATATTTTTCTTATTTCATTTAAAAGAAGGACTTCAATTTAAGAGCTGACAAGCTTCAGACCTTTGCTACCAAGTATTTCTTACTTACTAAACAAATACATTATTATTATTATATTTAGAATCATATATATATATTGTTTCTAAAGGATTTTTTATATGTAGATAAATCAGGTTAAAGCTGATACAAATAAAGGAAAACTGAACAAAAAATTATTTGAATGTCTAAAGAAACCTCCTGAAAATGAAAAGAAGTCACAAACAACACTAACAATGGGTAAAGATTGTCCTTGTGTATGCACTTGTTATCAAAGAAAAAAGATTAGAAGAGATAAACCACCCTTTGATGACAATGAAACCCTAATTTTAAATAATACAAATTTTGATGGTATAACACAAGTTAAAGCTACTCAAGTTGATACTAGTTGTCAAATGTTAAACGCAGATAAAACAAATGAAAATTTGTCATTAACTCAAAAATCACATGATGCTGATGAAGTAATGCAACAAATGGAAAAACTGTTTGAAGGAGGGACAAATGATGATGATATATTTGATGGAATATTTTCCAATGCTTATGATGTTGCATTTTCTGAGGATATAAAAAAGTTAAATAACGATATTCAAAATAAAACAAACCAAAATAATTGTATCATAGAACATCATGCAGATCAAATTAGTTCTTTAGATAAGAGGCTCACTTCTCTATCCCAAGCATTAACAAAAAACACAGAGACAGAAACACATAACACTAAAATTGAAGCAACAAAAAGTAGTAAGCTGTCAAATAAATGGATTTGTGAAGAATATTTTCTGAAAGTTAAACTTAATGAACTACTAGACCAACTTAGAGACTGTAATAGAGCAAAATTATTAAGGGTAAGGTAAATTTTATATTAAAGAATGCTTTACAATAACTAAATTTGATAAAGTTTCTTCTAAAATAAACATTGGTTTTATGAGATGTTATATTTGAATTATACAATATATTATATACTTGATCATTATAAAAATAAAAAAACAATTGCTTGTGTAGGTATATCACTAATAGTAATGTCAAATACAGTTGTATCAGAACCTATATATGCTGACATATGTTAATACCATAAATTTAAGAGAATTCATGTTAAACCTTTTTGCAGATAAAAAATTTGTTAGCAGATTTATTTGGTGATGACAGTGATGATGAAGGTGTTATGTCACCCCTTGAGGAAACATCAGAATTCATTACTAGTTGTAAGGAGCGGATTGCTCCATGGGTTGTCAAACTTCTCACTCCATATTATACCAAAGGAAGGATTAGAGGGAAAGCCCTATTTAAGTCTCTTGCTAAACATCTTATTAGGTTGATATATCAATGCAGTAAATATCCTGGTATGTGTAGTAATGTACCTACTTTTGGTCACTAATTTCAGCTTAAAAGAATGGGCACTTATATATTGTTTCAGAGGAATATGAAGTAAAAGACTTTATACAAGATTTCTTGAAGAATCATAAAATGATAAGATGTGAGGCAGACTTCAAACAATTTAGAATAGAGAACATTTAGTTGGAATTTCAACAACAGTTTCTAAAATCCCTAATTACATTTTCAAAAATTTCATAGGTTTGTTGCAAAAAATATATAACGCTTGTTAAAGAATTTCTTTTATTTATAACTTAACCTTCTTTGATTCCTTTTCCTCATATTCACTTAACTTTCGTTTATTTGTTGTAAACCAGGATGTTAGAGTTTTCTGTGAAGATTTCGCTTTTTCTCTATTTATAATTTTATTACAGTCAGCAGATTTATTTTTAGAATTATTAACCATGGTGGATACTGGATGCCATTCTAATATATGCATAGATTTTAAGTACTCCAAAGCCATGTCTGCATTTACATTATCAATGTCGAGCCAAGCCTTAAAGAAAATTAAATGTACTCAATAGTTAAAAATGCTAAATAACTTTTTAAACACAGTTGGATTTTATTGAAATATAAAAATTATTTGTTAGAAAATACCAATGTCTAACTTACATTTATTTCAATTTCATTGTTTAAAATGGCTGGCATTCTATGATGTAGCCAACTGAGAGTTTCATTAGATTCCATTGTGATTACTGAATAAGAATATATGATCACATTTTCATCTCTCCAAACATGATATAGACCAGCTATGTGCATAAGTTTAATTCCTGTCCAACCTTCATTTTCATTGAACTTGTTGGACCAAGTTGTTTGGTCAGTCACCTGTAATGTAAGTAATGTATGTACTTAAACATTTTTAGTAGAAATAAAATTTGTAGTTAAGGTGGTATGTAAGTTCAAGTTTAAGTCTATATATTATAATTATAGTTTAGCATATATTCTTTAGGTGAATAACAAATAATATTTATAAAAAAATGGCAAATTACATCATTAATATTTAAATAGTTTGATCAGAGTTCATGAATCAGAATTTGATAATCACAAATAGTCCTGTCCAACATTCATAATCCTAAACCTAAACTTATTATCATGTAAATTTAGTTCAAAGGAATAGCAGAATGCGTAATACATTCATACGAAGATATTTAGTTCAGGAAGTACCCAAAATTTTAGACAAGTGTTCTTAAAAAATTTACTGTCCAGGAACAAAATTACTTTTCTAAGTTTTGTTTTTACCTTTAAATTGGGATGTTGTTTCATATAAATATAGTATGGTTGTTTATTTTTAGTCTTCTCAGAAGTTTGCCATTCATAAAATCCTTCTACTAAAATTATACATCTACCACCATCACGGAATATCGGATTATATAGCTTAGAACTTTTTATATTCTCTATGCGACAATTATTTGTGCTTAAATTGTGTTTTTTGTAGTCACCCTGTTGAAATTTAAATATCAATTATAAAGTCTTTCATTTATATACTCAATCAAATCAGCCATGAATAGTTCTTGAGATAACCTTATGCCAAGGTGGTATTATTCCCCACATCATAGGTTTAATGATTCTACTTGTTTGGGCAGCATTCTTGAATTTACTCGCCGATATTAAAATGGGAGTAATATCTGTCGGTGCTATATTGTATGATGGTGTATAATCTTTTCCATCGTTATATTCATTAAGATAATCGGGTTTAATAAATCTATTCAACTTTTTTTCCTTGTAGCTGCAAGCACAACAAACTTGATCTCTGTGGAGTGATCTGAAATATGTATTACAATTTAAAGCAATTAGATTTAATGTCGTTGTTAATACCGTTAGTTAATATGGGTCCCATATAATTTTAATTGTTTCCCATATTATGAGAAAAAAATAAAAAAAAAAATTCCCATAAAAAACGGGGAGTTCGCCCAAAGTTTAATAAGTTAAATTTATAAAAAAAATTATATAAAATAGATTATATAAATTTGTGGAATTAATAATTTGTAAAAAATTATTTTTTTTTTAAAAAAAAAAAAAAAATTTTTTTTTTTAAAAAAATTTTTTTTTAAAAAAATTAAAAAAAAATTTTTTTTTTTTTTTTAAAAAAAAAATTTTTTTTTTTTTTTTTTTTTTTTTTTTTTTTTTTTTTTTTAATTTATTTATTAGCCGGATACAAAGTCCATTGGCACTTTAAAAAAAAAGTATAACAAAATATCTTACACAAATAACTATTTACTATACTAACTTAACATAAAATACAATTAATATAAAACAATGGTGAGTTTTAAATTTTCTCAACCGTGTTTTTTATATAATAGTGAATAGCTTTGAATAGAACTGGACATTTCAGTAAATCTTGGACACGGCGGGGAATTTCTATTTGTGATGGTTGACATTGATGACTACCATTTGCAGTGACTGCTGATGAGTCTAAAGCTGATCTTGTCGGGTTATTTGCTAAAGAATTTCCAAGTTTAGTCCGATTATTCTCATCAAAATCCATCAACTTCATAATATCCGTTACTAGTATTAATCGTTGAAATTTAAAGGTCGGGCAACTTAAGATGAGGTGGGATAAGTCGGCCTCCTTTCCTCCACAGTATGTACATCTGTTATTATTTATAATTTTAAAACGAAATAAATGGCTTGGAGTCTGACAGTGGCCAAACCTCAAACGATTAATAATGGTTATAAATTTACGTTCATTGGCTCCTTTGTATTTATCATACCAAGGTTTACATGGGAGTTCCTTTTGGATCTCTGCATACCAACTACCTTTATGCTGTGAGGATAATTTCCAATAGCTTTCCCATAACTTGCGACTTCTTTGTTTTAAGTCGAAAAGAAAATCCGTAAAAGGAACTCTGCATGTAATACTATGATCCTCATCATAATTAGAATTGACGATACCATCTACAATATCATTTCCCTTGATACCCCTATGAGAGGGCACCCATTTAAATGTTACTGGAGTATCCAAAGATATCAATGCTTCTCTAATTTTATACAATAAATAATTATTTCTATAATGAGTATGACATTTGTCTAAAGCCATTAACACACTTTTTGAATCTGAAATTATTAGGAACTCCATGTAGTTATCGTTATTTTGTAAACTGTGTAAGTACAATACAACTTGATAGATAGCATAAGCTTCAGCTGTAAATATGCTGCAAGTATTACTTAACATAAAACATTTTGAGGTTTTAGCCTGAGGATCATAGTAACCCGATTTCACTGCAGATGAAGATTTAGAGCCATCAGTGTAGACTTTGTAACTGTTAGGCTTGGTACAGCAATAATCCAGAAAGTCTATATTATCTACTACACTGGACATATCTATATTTAATTTACACATAAGAGCTTTATATTTACAGAGATATACAGGCCATAGTTCAGATTTGTACATATTATCAGATAAATCAGTCATAAAGCTCATAATTCCCAATAATTCAGGGATCTGGTTATTGAGAACATTAGTCGCTGTTATACTTGAAGGCAAATCTGGTGTATTAGTGATAGTTATAGAATAAGAAAGTTTTGGAAGAAGAACATCATTCTGTGAAGTTATTACTTTCAGGCAAAATTTTTCAGCAATTAATACTCGCCGAATACATAGTGGTTCTACACATGACTCAACCTCCATAGAATTGATAGGAGTGGTACGCATTGCACCAGTAACAATTCTAAGAGCAATATTTTGGATAACATCAAGCTTTTTTTAATAATACAGGACTAATATTCATATATGCCAGACAGCTATAATCAAAATGACTACGTACTAAGCTTTTATATAATAAACAAAGAATTTTTGGATCAGAACCCCAAAAAGTTCCTGCTAAGGACCGCAAAATATTGATACCTTTCAAAGCTCTACTACAAATATAGTCAATGTGTTTGGTAAACTTTAATTTAGTGTCAAAAATTACACCAAGAAACTTTTTTTCGCTATTTTGAGGGATTAAATTATTGTTATACTTAACATTTACATTAGTATCAATACCATAAGCTAAAACTGAACTTTTACTACTATTTATATTTAATTTAAGTATCTCAGTATAATAGTAGTTAAGTTGACATAAAGCTGAATTAACTTTTGCTTGAGTAACCTGTAAATTACTGCCTACACTATATATTAAGATGTCATCAGCAAATTGTAATATTTTTACAGATTCAGTCACATATGTATATATTTGTGAAGTATAAAGGTTATACAGGATTGGAGATAAAGAAGACCCTTGCATCAACCCCTTGAATGCTAATTTTGGACCATGAAAAACATTATTGTATTTAATGTATAAAGAACGACCATAATACATATGGAAAATCCATTTTAAAAGCTTTCCTGGGATGCCCAAGGAATATAGCACCCTAATTAATTGGTGAAGATCTACATTATCATATGCCCCCCTGAACATCAAGGAAAACACAAATTGCAGTAGAACCTGATAACAAACACTTCTTCATATCAGTCAGGTAAGCTATAAAACTTTCTGCTGCACTTTTGCCTTTTCTGAATCCAAACTGACAAGAAGGAATAAGTTTCTGGTTTTCAACAAAATAGTCCAGTCTAATCTTAATCATTTGCTCAAACAATTTCCCTACACAAGATGTAAGAGAAATGGGTCTGTACGAATTAAAATGATCATTGGGTTTATCAGGTTTTAACACTGGTATGACACATTGCAACCTCCAGGATTCTGGAATCAATTGATGAGACCAAAGCGAATTTAAAATATTAAGTAGAATATGTTTTACAGAAACATGTAGATTTTGAAGCATAATATAAGGAATATCGTCAAGACCAGGGGTTGTATTCTTTCTTGAAGACAAAGCCATGTCAAGTTCTTCAAAACAAAAAGAGTTAAGTAGAAACTTGCTCCACTGACTTCCATCATTAAATTCGAATAAACCAGAAATATTATCATTGTTATTACTAGGTTGCCCTAACTTCTCTAAAAAGCTTGCTATCCACTCATCATTTTTGGACACATTTCTATTAATGTTAATTCTCTTAAATCTTCTAATAAAATTCCACACTCGGGATACTGGAGTGAATCTATTAAAAGACGAACAAAGACTTTTCCAACTGTCTTTCTTAGCCATTTTTATAATAATTTTTTTCCTCGAATCTATTTTCTTATATTCTATATAATTGTCCATTGTCATATTACGTCTATAATTAGCTAACGCTTCTCTTGATTTGGTTACAGCCTCGGCACAAGTATCATTCCACCAAGGAGCTGGAGGAGCAGACTTTTTACTAGAAGATTTATGCTTTAACAATGGAACACAGTTTTCTTTTAAACTAAATAGTAATTTAGAAAATTCATCATATTGAACTAAAGGATCAATTGTTGAAGGAGAAAATTTATCAAATATATCTTTGGATTTATCATTGTACATATTCCAGTTTGTTTTATTATATAAATACTTATGTATAGACTCTTGAACTGTATATTTTTGAGTTGAGGTAATGATGTTAACAAAAGTAGGTAAATGATAGCTCCCTAAAGAGTCATCACCGACATACCACTCACAAAGTGGTGCAATATCAGGGCTAACACAAGTAACATCAATGGCTGATGCATTATTACCAGGTCTAGAAATAGTAGTAGGGTCACCAGAATTTAAAATACATAAATCAGCATCATCAAATATATCAAATAATTCACGACCTCTTGAATTGGTAGTATCACAACCAAAAGCTATATTGTGAGCATTAAAATCACCAGATACAAGACAAGGTTTGGGTAATTGCAAAATAATCTTTCTCAAATTAATCAAACTAATTGAGCTATTATTTGGTGGACAGTAGACACAGAGCACTGAGACAGGACCACATCCTGTTATTATAGAAATAGCTATAAATTGAATATTTTGATAGAAAGTAGTTTTTAAGACCTTAAATTTAATATCATTTTTTATTAATATACCTACACCTCCATGCTCATTTTTAGCATTTTTTCCAACAAATATATAACCAGGTATATAAAAAGGCAGACCAGAATCTTTTAACCAAGTTTCATTCAGCAAGCACACATCTATTTTATTATCATATAATAAAGATTTAAGAAGTGGTTTTTTATTATTGATACTCTGTATGTTATGTTGCATTAATCGTAAATAATCCATTATTTTGTTAAGTTTTGTATTAATATATCCTTAATGTGTGCAGTTGTGTTTACTGTATTAGAATTGCCTAACATAACTAAAGTTTTGATAATTTTACTCAAGAACTGATCATCTTTAATGAGCTGATCATAGGAACCACTATTAGGAGGAGCAGACTGGACTGAAATTGAACTATCTGATGAATTTTGTGATAACTTTTTTTTCTTAGGTTGGACAGTAGGTGGAGCTAATTTATTGTGAGCCAACTTTACAACTGATTTATCTTTAGGTAACTGAGGAAAATCACTTGACAATAATACAGTTGAATACATTTTAGATGAATAATTATTTTCATGTTTTTTAATCTGAGCTGCTTTTTTGAGGACAAAACCTGGATACTGCCAAGTGGTCTCCTCCACAGTTAACACACTTTAAAAATTCAGCTGAGCATTCCTTATAGGAATGACCACCTGAACACTTTGAACAAACCTGATTGTTTCTACATACTTTGGCACTGTGTCTAAATTTCATGCATTTAAAACATTGCATGAGAGGAGGAATATAAGTGAAAACTTTGTAACGCCAGTTGTCTAAATAAACATACTGAGGGAGAACAGTTCCTACAAAGGTAACGCTTATAGTAGTAAGAGGTTCCAGACCATCACAAGTTCTTTTCATAAAACGTCTAACACCAACAATTTCAGAGTCAGCCATTAGTTTGTGGTATAAATCCGCGTTACTGCATTCTTTAGGGATAAAACGAATTTTACCCACTCGCTCCACCGAAGAGGCTGGTACAAAAGCTTTCATATTATTGTCACGTAAGCTAACGTGACTCAGAAAATCATTAGCAGCTGCAGCTTGTTTGAAAACCAGCATAATTTTGGCCGCATTAACTCGACGACATTCCTTAATGCCCTTCACGTTTTTGAATATTTTTGATAAATGCAAAGGATTTTTATTACCTATCTTATCTTCCATTTTAATTCCCTGTACGTAAACGGGAAACTCTTCTATGTTATTATTATCCGGGTAGGATCGCTTATACTCGGGTTTAGAGTAAGGTTTATACTTATCGACATCGTTCGATTTTACAGAGTTATCAAATCGCCTCTTTTTCGAGTCTACGGGTAACTTTGTAGACCCGTCTTCATCACCATCACTCTCTGAAGACATTATTCTCCTCCAAAAGCACTCTGTCTTGAAAAAGACAATTTAATTTAAAATAAAACAAAATTTTATTTGAAAAAACGCGGCTCTCCTTTTCCCGCCAAAAAGGAAGTGACCATCTTGACTAAGGCCCCTGGGCTGCCAGGTGAAAAAAACGCATGATCGTACACCAACTATTAAAAAATCGTACACCAAGGAAATTTTGAAACGAAAAGATCGTACAACAAAAAGTGGAAAGTTTTTATTTAAAATAAGTAGCTGCCTTTGCCTTGAAGAGTGTTACTTTAAAACTCCATATTCTGAAACTATTTCGACGTCACACACAGTCCACCTGGCTTTAAATTGGTTTTTACCGGGCCCTAACCGGTCCGTAAATAAATCAAATTTTTCCCGATCGGGACGTTACTTCTGTGCTCTGTGTTTGTTCCTCAATGACCTGTGTTGTAGAAAGCTCTCCTCTTTTGGCTAATTTCTTTTTTGGAGTACCTGGCGCAGGTCGGTCTTCTTCATTTTCACTACCCATTCTTGCTTAAGCGTATAGCACAAAAACCCCTAAAGACAATATGCAGATCAAAAGAGGATAGTATAATCACCTAGAGCTAGAGACTGATGAGAAAAACAGGTTTTTGAGTATTCCAATACAGGTATTTACAAGAGAAAAATAATAAGTTTTGTTACAATGCACACAAATATAGACTTCATATAAAAAAAGGGTCTTTAGACCTTTAGGTAGTTCGTGTCGGTTAACCCGGAATCGGAAACGCCAGACCTCAGGGCTCAGCAGACCGACGGCAGTGATCCCCCTAAGTGGCAACCCCTAAAGTTTTTGTTGTACACTCAGTCTGAGACATGAGAGATAATTTCAAATATGCAATCAAAATACATTCAAGTAGTAAAAATAGCTGTTATTTAGATTTTGGACTATTATAGCTTAATATTTCAGTTAAAGCCACGGAGGGGCTTTAATGTTTGGTTTAGTTTGTTGCTTGGGTTCGAGGTTTAATGTAAGGCCCAGGTTTGATTAAGAAAAACAAATTATTTACTAAAGTACACCCTAAAATCCCCCTAAAAAACCCTCGTATATCTTGATTTCCCCTAAATTTGGGGAGAAAACCCCCACGATGGCATCATTGACCGGTGGGGTGACCGCAATGTTTCCAGTTACGATTTTTATTTTAGCTTAGTTCCTCTGAGATCCCATATTGAAGGAACATAAATAAAATACAGACGAGATTATGACCTAAGACACGAATTATATGGACCTGTGTTCGTGTTCTTGTACTGTAACCCTTTGGATTTTGGATGTGCGCAATTAATACTTGCTTATATAGTAACTCTGGGCGTAACCGGCACGTTCACAAGCTATACATCAATAAATGTCTCAGAAGTACAAGGCTGAATCAAATCAAATCAAAATCATTTATTCATAGATATAGGTTAAACACAATGTACACTTATGGACGTCAAAAAAGAAATATATATTAAATGCTTCTAATTTTACATTTACTCCCAGTTCTCAGATCAAGGGCATAGAACGGAAGAGAAGAACTGACAATAAACTCTCCGCCACTCTTTTTAATCGCCAAGTTTTTTGTTTAACACAACGTTTGTAAGGAGCTGCAACCGTTATACCATGTTCCACATGACATAAGTAATGACTTAAGTAATAAATAGTTGATTAATAATAATAAAATAAAAACAAAAATTTGTCCTCTATCAGCAGGAGGCATGGTGGAATAGGAGCACATACTTACATTCTCGTGGGAACAACACGCAATTACATAGTTGAAAAAACTAACATCACCGCAAGCACGAATTTAAGTCCGACAATTCACCACAAGTAGCACCCGTTCACGAGTATGACGCATGGCCAGCCACCGGCCACTCTCCATATTCTAGGGAGAGAGACATCAGACAACCCGACGCATGGACGCCGCCACAAGCAATGTCATTTACGCGAGCATGACGATCTTTGAAATGTGAACTTGGCTACATAAGAAAATAATAATAATACTAATTATACTAACATATGTAATTTGATACCACATGAATTACGGTTTGTTCTCACTTTACATTAAAACAGTCGTGGATGCCTAAAATTTATATCCCATCAAAAACATAAAATTTACATAAACAAAACATTAAATTTCAGTAAATAAGTCGTAGTCTTTCTACTTCAGTGACAAAAGAATCGAGATCTATATGGATGCCAAAGTATGCTGTGTTCCCTCGAGATGTAATTCAAACTCAAGATTTGAATACTCAAATTTTACGAACAGAACTTAGGTTGCATGGTTATTTGGTTATTGGTAGTCAACTGTCAAACCCTGCTCATTTGGTAAAAAATAGAACTAAAGTTTTTAACTTCAAGTATATAATATATGTTATTTTAAGTTTACCATAATATTCCCCGCAGGACACGAACAGCTGCAGCTCAGGCTCATTTTACCTACGAAAAGTTGACAAATATTGGGTCATATTATTGTGAGTTATGTAACCTAACTTTAGTTAAGTTACATATGTATAAATATTTTAGTTAATAATTAGAAGCGTTGTGTAAACCATCATCGCACACTTGAAGCCAATATTGAGCCCTTTAGTTTTTACCACACTCATAAATTGTATTTTAACATTCTCGTTTCCGATAATGTCCAATAACATAAGTGTCATTTAGATTTGTGAACCCATAGATAAGCCAAGTTAGTTGTTAGCGTCGCAACTCCACTACCCGTAATTTTATGTTAGTTATAAGCTCATATTTTAAACCATTAAAGTCAGTTCTTACTCAGCTTCAAACAAAAACCGCCACCGAACTTAACTCCTGTTACGAATTAAAAATTTCGACAAGACAATACTTTTTTCGTCCTACATTATATTTACGTTTACCTGCTACTTATTGCACGCCTCGCAGTGCTCTACTCTCGACATGTAAAAAAACTCCAGTCTTTCGAAACTTGAATGGCTTTTTTCTCACTAATATAACACTTACACGATAATATGAGTGCACTAAAATCGAGTTAAATAATCTATCAAGCATATTATATGGTATTTTTTATGAACAATTATTTTGTTTAACATAGTAAATAATAACATTAAAATCAATCATTCTTGGACGTCCGTCAGTCTGTGTTTATGGATCCATGTATGTGGCAGTAAAATTTATCGTTCCTGCATACTTTTTTCTTATTATATAAAGTTATACCCTGGGCTGATTGCTAGTTAATATTAGCGTTCTAAGTACTGTCGTTTCATTATAATTTGTAAAAAACTAAAATACGACTGTGTATTTGTATATCTATATATACATTTATTTTAGTATATTTTTTTTAGAGTTATGGCGCCACTATATATTTTTTATTATACAATTATTGTTTTTTTTCAATCATTCATTTTCATTTATTTTTTGTTTTTTTTATTATTTTTTAAATGTGAATGACCGCTATGAGGCGTGCACTTTTGGATTTTCCAAACTTTTTAATATTTATATTTGGAATTTGATTTTAGTAATGTACCTACTTTGCACCAATTGTACGTCCACTTGGCACGATTTTGACAAAAATTTAACTAGTTCGATAAATTTCGATAACTACACTTTAGGTTTTCAATTTCTATAAAATAAATTCCAATCTTGCATACTTAACAGTTGCGCTGAAAACTTCATAAGATAACAAAGAAAAATCTTTTTTTTAATAGATCTTGATTTGATGATTCAATATATTTAACTCAAATTTGAAACACCAAATGTGGTGAGAGGGAGACTCGGGGACTGACTAAAGAAAAGCGCCGTTTGTATTATAATGGTCCATTTAATTTATAGATAATAAAATCACAATGCATTACTTATAGTTATTATTTTACACATATCAATAGGTAGTATGGAGTATTACACATTTTAGTAAAATAAATTATCTTTCTGTTTCTTTTATTCAAAGAAATTACATATTCTGCTTATGTGTTATGGTTATAATTTGGCTGGCATTAAGGATTTTAATTTATAGGAGACCTGTTTCTATATTTTTCGCATACTTTTAGGCGGGTACCGAGTAGGTATTATCTAAATTTCTGAGAAAGTTATAGTCTTAATAGGTTACTTAATAAAGTACTGTCCGTATATAAGGTAGATATATGAAGTGTAAGAGTATGGAATGATCATTTTACTAAGTACCTATTTTTCATTCTTAAAACTCGGAATGATGATGAAGTATGGCAATTTTCTTTATGGCTATGGAGAGATTTAAAGTGCGGTTTTATTTGATATACCTAATTATGTACTAAAATATTTAAGTTGCAAAATACAATTAGGGGCACCAAACATTAAATATAATTAAAATTGTGATTCCACAGGTAACTAACAACACATAAATTATTATTTGAGATTACTACATCAAAATATCATTGCATCATATTTACAATTTCTTAAATATAATATTGTGATATTTGGCTTCCATTCCGTGGCTTTTTAAAGAGTGCACCCGATCCCAGTTTATTTTTTGGAGACTTTCCATGCAGACGTAGTATTGGATCTTGAAAATGGGGCAAATGAAATGTCATTCTTCAAAAAGCTAACGGCGTCTTAAATAACTACTAAATTTAAAATAGTTTGTGATGTTCACGTTTTTATTATATTGTAATTCTATTTACAATCAGACTTTTTACAATAAAATATCATAAAAGATCAACATATTATAATATTAAAATTCCAAGATTCCAGAAGAGTGCATTTTAATTGATTGATTACAATTTATTTGTTATAATACTATATTTTCCTGAACACAGGCAGGTACGGTGAATAATGTTTCAAACTTTTATATATATAATATTATGACTAGCGATATGTTACGATAACTTTATGGTAAAATATATTTAACTGAGATTACATCCATCATAGTTAATTTGTGATGTTAAAGTAATATATCTTTACTCTATATTTACATTTTGCACCAAAGGGGAGTAATTTAAAACTAAGTGTCAAATACGCAGTCAGGATTTTTGGTAGGTCCCATTTGGGGTTTAAGATAAAACTTGAATTATTAGAGGTAGGTAAATATTCTAACCTAATAAGTATCTCGACAAAAATATTATGCATTTAATGTATTGCAATTTTTAGATTAATTATAATAGAAATGGGTAACGCTGCGTAATTGTGCGGCGAACTCGAGTCTAATTTTTATTTGTCACTTTGACAATTTACTTTCATAGTAAACATAGAACTTCCTCATCTCATAGAGGTATATTAATAATTTATTATATTTTAACTACATTTTAACATGAATATAAGAAAACTTGCGTTAACTCCCGAAGTAACATCAATCAGTTATGAGTTAGCGCAAGACATTTCACTTAATTACCCATTTCTTTATTAAAATACTATCAATTATAATGTTTTCCCTATACTTTAACGTTTTCGACGTTTTACAACAGAACTGGCAACACCAAAGGGTGAATAGAATATTGACGTTTGATATACATTATAATATCAACAAACCACAGACAAAATTAGCTTTACCTCAAGGCTTAACTTAAGTTGGTTCCAATATGGACCGTACTTAAGTGGAATGCTTTGATCATACATTAGACTCGGGTCCTTCTGTATTATGCTTGAATGAGGCTCGAATCCGAGCTAAGTACAGAGCACAAATATGGCCGTAGCATTTGTTGTACCATTCCGGTGTTCTGCCCCTGGAGTTAAAAAAAAATATGTTAATATTGGGGAAAAAAATAATATATATATTTGAAATTTTTGCTCTACATTGTTTTTAAAATAACTGTTAAATTATCAGAAGAGTCTGAACGGAAGGAGAAGTGGCGTAGCGATTATCCAAACTATTGTAATGATTCTTGTCGAACTATACTAAAACTTGCTGCGTTTCTTGCCCGTTCTTCTCAGAACAAGGCCTCCTGGTAGTTTTGCGAACGGATGGCGAGTTCTTGCTCTTTCGCAAATTTTGTAAACGTTTTTGACATTCATAAACATGCCCTAAGACGCATCTAAACTAAATAAACGTATTTTAATTTTGATTTTTATAACAACTTAACAAAAACGTTCATTTAGCTCTGATGCATCCTCAAATCCTACGGCGCTTCTCTTTCCCCCACAGACTCTATATATAATATATATATATATGTATATATATCTATGTAGATATGTTACCAACTATTAAACTGAAAACATGGTTGTTAATTATTCTATTATATTCCCTAATTGGTAAATTCGTGTAAAATAATTTTGTAAATGCTATACATTACTTTATATAAAAATGATAAAATTACACAAAGTACTTACATAGTATCAACCCTGGCCAAATGCACAAGGCGACTTCGCCCCTTGCCTGCGGGTTGGGCCAAGTACCTCGAGGCCAGGACGACTCCCCTAGAGCCTTCGGTGGGAGCAGCCCCGTGCGCCACAGAGGTCTCTGCCACGGCGCACCATCCGCCGCCGCCACCGCCTTGTTGCCACGATCTGAACAAAATAATTAAGTTTTTGATACAAATTTGAATACATATGTAACATATTATATTAACGCTGTATTTAATCTAGGTATAAATACTATCCATACATTTCTATTATTTTTTATTAATAAAACAAAATACTAAATCATACTAGTAACAGCATTATTTATTAATGTTTAATATTTTTCTAAAATTTTAATTATTTAATTCATATTTATATTTAAATTAATATTTTTTCGTTAACAAGCACCATAAGATACTTTTAATTTAATTATTTTGTATGGGCATTGTTGCCTTAATAAAATTACCTCAAAACACAGTAGTCCCTCGGTGGTAAGTTGAAGGTGGAAGCAGTGATGAACTGAAAAATCTCTGCAGTGGGCCCTAACTTCTCAGCGACTCTCCACTTGATCAGTGAATCATCCCAAATATGCCGCTCACGGAGTATTCTATAAATAGGAAATAAAATATACATAGATAAAGGTCGTAAATATTACGAAAATTGCGATGAATAATATTTTTTCTACACTGTTGATCCTAGCATGAAAAAAGAAATAAAAAGTTATAGCGAGACATAATAAGGTATTATGCCTTACGCTAAAGAAATCCTTTACTTTGAACTATTAAACTTTCAGCTACATTCACGTTCTACTTTCTTAGAAGATATTAGATCTTTTATTTTAAATATTTATTAGCAAGCTTAACCGGTTAACTCAGTCGTAGTGTGAATTTATTTCTTATTAAATTAAACTAAATAATTTTTTCAATTCGAAATGTGGTCCCAACATTAGCGCGTTCATAAAAAGCACAGCTGTATGATTCATAAAAATGTAATTTAAACAATTAAATAGACTTTAACGTATTAACAGAATATAAAATAAAATAATTACTCAACCAAGTTAGATGAAACGTTGACTGTTTCCTACGTTGGAACATACTGATTGCAATTTATTTGAATAAATGTTTAAGCTTACCTCTGCATAACCTCCTGAGGCGGCGCTTCAACATCGGTAGTGGCCCTCCAGAGTCTCAGCGGATGTCCATCACCCACTTTCTTGCAGCACAGCTCCACGTGAGCTGCAGCCCCCGATACTGACATCCAACCGCGCGTTCTGATAAATACATTAATATCGATATCAAAATTTATCGGAATCCTGATCATTTCAATAGGTTCGTCAAGTATTTATTTTTTAATACGTAATAAGGAATCAATTATAATTTCTGACAGCAATTGCTGCACGAATGATTTGATATGTTCGTGTTTTCAATAACTTTAACGTCAAGAGTTTTTCCCTACAAATGTTATTATTCTATTAGGCTAAATTCAATAAATATATACGTAATTTGCTATAAAATACTTTTAGCAATCTATGACACTTACACACGTGATACGATGTCTATATGAAACTATTCGAAAGCAAACTTATGTTTGTTTCCGATTTTTAATTCGAATCCGCTGCTCAATAAATTGATATAATCGTAACTTTTACTATTCTAATAAATTAGAATAATACTTAATAACCAATTCTTTATTATCTGTAATTAAAGACATTGAGGGAAAAGGTTTGAGGATAAAATTATTGAGTGCATTTAAAAAATTCTTATAGATTTATTAACATTTATTTTGTTCTAAATACACTTTCCTGAAAAACTAGCTACATTATAGTGACGATTAATAATATAATTCTAAACACACACACCTCCATACATTTCTTTAGATGTGTTCGCGAAATATCCTATACTAGGTGCATTTTAACGGCAAATCAACCAATTTGTCTACACCAAACAACTAGCCTAAACAGTGTTCACATGACATCTACGAATGAAGATGATGGAATCTGTTCTTTACGATCATAATAATTTATAAGTATCCTAACATTGCATTTTAACACAAAAAACTAATATATTGGTTTAAAATTATTAATTTTATTTGTCACAATCTACAATTATAATAAACTATTACGTTTTGCGAAATAAAATTGTCATAATTAACAGGTTTTAACTCGATAAGTTTAACGACATTCAGAAAATGTGTAATGGGTACTTTTTATTTGAAGATAGTAGAAATCAGTAAAGAATATATATTAATAGTAAAATGCGTAAAAGAGTAAAGAACAGATTGAAATGAAGATGTAAGATCGATCAACAACCGACTAACATCGAAGTCTCACCTCTTCCCTGTCTTCCCACTGACTCTAAAAAAGCACGAAATTAGTTATTACAGGAACTCACTACAAAGGTCAATAAGTTCTATGATAGAAACACAGTAACGTTGATAGAAATTTAAAATAGATAAATTAAAAAAAATAAACACTTTCTGAATACTCAAAAATGGCAAAAAGGCAAATAAACGCAATGAGCAGAAAACTCAGCAATACTAGAATTATGTTTATAGTATATTTCACCACGGAATCGTAGATTAAGAGTACAACTACTTCAACTAAGCGGACTCTAGTTTTTTTTAAATATTATATAAAACGAATCTATATCAATTTCGTCCATCAACAGCTCTGTCTAGTAAAAAATGTAATTTTTCAATAAAAATTGACAAAATGCATTACGCAAAGTTCCGTTAATTTTGTCAGCTCAGCGATTTAAGATTTTTTAAAGGATCATTTTGCATGTTGTACTCAAATATTAACACTTGAAAATGAGCAATGAATTGTATTAAGTATATTTTTTTTAATAATTACTATTTAAAATCATGACAATGTTTAAATTAAATGTCTTTGTTTTTGGGAGGTATTACTAATTTATAATTACAGTAGACGTACGACCATAATGTTAGTAAATAAATAACATAGTTAACTATTATACTCGGTATAATACGAAACATTATTAAGCTATGGTTAAGATTGTTGAGAATAAGAGATTAACGTACTTTTCTTTGGCTTCTTTTAATAGCGCCTTAATACAGGCTTGCTGGAAACCTTTCCAGTCTTGATTGAAATCTGCACCCAATTCTTCTAAGGCGACCTGAAAAGAATAATTCAGGATTCGAAAATGGTAACAAATAAAATGATGAACACTATATAATGAATATATATTATATAAAGTTTGTCGCAGACTCGTGTTGAATTGATATCTCGAGTCACAATCTTATCTTAAACTTGGTCATATTTGCTAAACTTCCCATACAAAAATACACATCAGAAACTCGTGACCATGCAGGCTGTGAAGAGTTTGAAACATAGGCACTACAAATAATTGTACTAGTTAATAAACCTTTGAAAGAGTATCTTTCAGAATCCTTTCAGTGAAGATTCCTAGATTTAACAAATTGTATTATGAATAATAACATACTGGTACGCTTTCCTCAAAGTAGTTGAACTTGCACCTAGCAAGCATATCGGCAGGTGCTAGGAACAGCTGCTGATGCTTCTGTATGAGAAGCAGCAGACAGGCGTGAGCTGCTCTGCTCTCGCTAATCTGGCGTTGATCTGCTACACTCTCTATTATCATCCTAGAAAAAAAACTAGAAGCTATAAAATAGTTACGAGTTCTTGATTTTGGGTTATCCATAAGTTTACAATAATTCTAAAAAAAAATAAAGATTACGAAATTTCAAATTTAAATTAGAATCATGTAATTGCGTCTTATTTTGTTACTACCCTCATACTTTACAAACAAAAAATACACACAAATAATAAAATTTGATTTTCATGAAATATCGTAAACACTCTGTTAATAATGCTACAAAAATTGCTTTAGTAAATATTTTACAAAAATGAATTGTCTATATTAAACAGAGATAAATTTTCCTGTTCAATTTAAGCAATGTCTGATGGCGCAGCTCACCTATTCGAGTTGCCTTCTTTGGTGCTGCCAGTGTGAGGAATAGTATGATGTAGCCGTAAAAGAGTTGGCGCAAAACATACAGCTAGATTTGATGCTGTCATTTGGTTAACTGCGGAATGTTCTGCCACCTGAAAAAAAATACATTTAAATACACATTTAACAGAATTAATAACGTTAATTATATTTATAGATTAGAGATTAGCAACAATGAAGGGACACAGTAGAGAGTTGGATAACAGTAATTTCAATGTTTTGTGTATATTTCATACACACAAATAAATCGGATGCCGTATGAAGTTGCCGTAGAATCAAATTCGAACAAAAATCTATGTTTGCTTGATTGACCGAGTTTATTGTCTACCCACATTTTTGTTGCTGTTTTGTTTTGTTATTTTATATACGTACATATGTGCACTCTAATTATTAATCTTAGTTTTACATATTGCTTCTCAGTAATTATGTATGCAATTCTTATGAGAAATAATAAAAATGTATGCGTGTACCTACTAGGTGTACACACGTAAGAAGTGAAACTTCTTTATGACCTTATTAGAAACTATTTCATTAAACACAGTAAATTTTGATACACTGCCTAGCATACAATTTACAAATTAATTGCTGCAAATTACGATTAGCAAATTTCAAGTCGAAAATGTAATCCGTTGTCAAACTTCAAAGTCAAAAACATACTATATGTCATATTTTAACGCCGATAAAGAAGTTTGACTTCGAAAATGTAATCCGTTGTCAAACTTCAAAGTCAAAAACATACTATATGTCATATTTTAACGCCGATAAAGAAGTTTGACTTCAAAAAGCAACATGGCGCGTAACGGAAAAATGTGACGCGTAACGCAAAAATGTTACACTAAATTTTTTTCCAACCCCGATAAAGAAGTTTCACTTCAATAAAGTTATTTTTAAACCCAAAATTTTGACCTGGTAACGTCAAACTTCCTAAAATTTTTAAGTTACACTACAATGTATTTTTTATATTTAAGTTTTGTGCAAAACCTAAACTTGATTTTTAAAGACACCCTTTATTTACTTAATTTATAAAAAAAAATTGAAATACCTCTGCCAAAAATATAAGTAATGATTGTAGCGCTTCGAGATGTTCCTCGGGTAACAAAAGCAACGCGCATTGTACTGCGTCAGGCCTTAACGGTTCTGGAACATCTGTAAAAGCAGGTCAAACGCATATAAAGAATCTTAATCATATCGTCAAATTAAAAATAAATTACTTAAGATTGTTTACGGAATTGGTTTTTTAATGCGATAGCTGGTATGCTTTAGTTATTATGACGTAATACATTATTGAAGAAATAATAATAAAGTTTGCTTGAGAGATGAGTTTTTGCGTATTAGGCGCGGTACTCCAAGTATTGTCGTCCTGAAAATACCTTTGTAGTTACCAAAGACAATCAAAAGTAGTACTGTAGAGTTGCAGATATATATGTAGATATATACTAGCTGACCTGGCAAACGTCGTTTTGCCATGTATTTCTAGGAAACTTTTTTTAGTTTAATAAAAATAACTATCTACTATAATAAAAAATAGGGGTTGATCGTAGAGGGTTACCCCTCTACTAAATTAAGGGTTGTATGTATTTTGGTATGCTGTATTATAAAAAAAAATAGGGGTGCGACCACCCTCAACATTTAGAGGGATGACAAATAAATGTCCGATTCTCAGACTTACTGAATATCAATAAAAAATTCATAAAAATCGGTCGAGCCGTTTTGGAGGAGTATGGTAACGAACATTGTAAAACGAGAATTTTATATATTAGATAAAATTATGATTCTACTGTTTTTCCTAATTATTCATGGAATTAATTAAGCTACTAATAAGAAGCATAAACTCACGTTGAAATATAGCGATGAAGGTTTCACTCAATTTATTAGTTAATAGGGCGTCAGGCAACTCTCTGAAGTACTGTTTGACCATATCTGCCACGTCATGCGCTTGCGCACCTTCGAAGTTTAGGCTGGAATGTGTTGGGTCTGTGGTGTTCATATTCTCTATGGCAAAAGCCGCGTTAGCTGAACCGGCGGTTTCTACCATCGTTCTGAGTTTCGCTATTCGGGACTTCACTCCTGCCTTCCGAAATATACCCATCTGAAACATATTGAAATTTAATAAACCTTGTCCTATTCATAAATAATTTGACAAATTTATTAAGTAATTAATTAATTTTTTAAATTGATAAAGACAACAAATAAATATTTGTTTCAGGCACAAAGTTCGCTTCAGAAATTTTCGTTTGTTCGTAAAAAAAGCGGTATTTTTATTAATATATTATATACGTACAGATTTATTTTTAGTATACCATTTTTATAAATATAATATATACTAACTATACTCTTTTAAAAATATAATGTATCTAATCTAAACTGGAATTTTTTATACATTAAATTCCTTAAATTTTTATACTATAAAGTCTTGATGGCATTTCTCGATTTGGTTAGTAATTTCCGTCAGTGGTGTAAAATACCGAGTAAAGTCGAATTTACTCTTAATTTACTATACACACGTAATTCAGTACAGCAAAACGGATCAATGGCGCCAAAATATACCACCAACATTTTTCCATAGATAAGGGTAAATTTAAAATTGCAATAGAGTGCTCTCCAGTATCACTTTATTTAGTACAAGTGTTTTGTTTTTATAGTAAAGTTTGGAAATCGAATATATTTATTTCTCATATAGTAAAATAGTGAATTTACCTGATCCATAGCATTGTGTTTTAACCAATTGAGTGCACACTGAATCGGCTTTGGTAGACAATGCCCGGTCCTCTGCAGTGACACGGTAAGAGGGACTCCGAATACTGTTTTGTCTGAAATTATACAGCAACTCATAAGATATAAATAATTGATTATTATAAAATAGAAGCTTATCCTCTTTATAAAAAAAAAATAAGCCGTAAATAATCCACAGATAAAAAACACTTCTATTATTAGAATAAATATCACCTACGAAATTCTATTTTTAAACTTCGTCATTATGGAAACCACAGAGACATAATAACTTCTTTTTCCCGTTTTCATGCGTAGTCGTATGAATTATAATTTCGCATCCAACTTAGAATTAAAAACATTTTGTATTTATATATGCAACTGGAAACAAATAGGGCTTTCTTAAAGTATACCTTTGTAGTCTGGTGTCTTAATCTTCCTAATTAGCTTGGGTAGTTCCCAATTCCACCCGGACTTGTGGGAAGGACAGTACCGTTCCATACAAGCAGTCAGACGTAGCAAAGCGAGTTTCCGTAATATGTGCAACTGGCCGCAGGATAGAGATGACATAGGTCTTGATACTGAAAATATTGTAGTTGAAGATTATCCATTATTTTATTGGATTCCAAAATTATACTGTTACTAATTTTGCCTCCATAGCTTGGTTATTAATGTATACGATAGTGATGGTAGCTACGCGTTTCTTAATGTTTGCCTAAAAAATATCAAAAACCGAAAGAACACCTCAAATTACAACTAAATCCTTTTCTTACAAGATTTCAATCCAACCCTATTGGTGGCTCTATGATCGTGGGTGGCGCGTACAGATGTCATACTTAAGTAATATAATTACTGTGAAAAGTTGATAATTTGGATAATCCACTTCCTGCGAACTCCTAATGAGGTACAAAGAATGTCGAATGTCTAAGTATCGAAAAAATAAGGTATATTAGACACTCTTAAAATATTTATCCGTGAGCAAGCCACAATAGTCCAAGATCCCAGGGCCGCCAGACGTCACGTATTTTCTGACGGATGAAATGTGGACGATTGAGTAGTGTTAGTATGTACTATGATCGTATGCCTACCTGCCAGCTTGGTCAAACGGCCAATTTCCAGGTATTAGGTAATCAAGGTACACAAAAACATTACTTCACGTAAATTCTCATGGCTGATTTTTATATATGTTTTCGAGTGTATAGTTAAAAATAAATTGTCAATACTCCCAGACACTTTCCGTCGGCCATATTGCTTGACAGACGCTTTAAGGGTCTCAAAATAATTAGTCAACTTCACGTAAATTCTGACGCTCCATTTTTATATATGTTCACCCGACAACTATTTTAAAAGCTTTGACAAGAAGACAGACCGATCCAAGGGGCCAATCATCCCCTAAACTAAATTTTAATATCTCTGTGAGTGGGAGCGCGAGAGCATTATCTACGCGCATGAGACTGAGTGAGACCGACTGCGCTGTTAAGGCCATGAAAATTACTTGAACAGATATTTTATAATTTTTGGAACTTTTGTTGACAAGTAAATTATAGCAACAAAAATAAGAAAAAAAATTGACATATAATAAATAATACTAAAGTTAGCCGACATTTTTAATTTTTTTTTTTCAATTTATTAATTAGAACTAAAAAATATTTTTTTAAAAATACCACTTATATTTAAATAGCAGCAATTTTTTAAATTAATTATTTATTGGAAATTTGGAAACAAAGTGGAAAAAGTTTAATTCTTCAATATTTCTTAACAGTGGCTTTTAATCTTCATTATCATCATCGTTGAAATTAGATAATTCATCATCCAGCCAATCTTGAAATTGAATATCTAAATCGTGATCCTCATCATCAGCATTATCCTTATTTGCTTCCTCTGTAAAAACAAGTTAAACAATGAAGGTCTGAAAAAACTAAAAAGATACAAATAATATGAGAAACGAAAATAATTTACCTGATTGTTCTTCCAGCGACTCACTGACAAAACCCGGTAATTGATCTCCATCGAACCAATGAAAATCATATTTACCATCTTGTAGTGTCCAGCCATTGTTTTCGGGGTTGAAAATATTTATCATCTTCGTACTTGCATTGTTCCAAAGACTAGCGATATAGCTAGCCCGTCGAAACTGTCGCCAAAGCTCACTTTGACAAGGTGGTAAGTTACTGGCATCGAAGTTTCTTAAATTCTTTCGATTGAATTCTTCATTTATATCAGATACATTAATAAAAATTCTAAAAGAGTTCTAAAAATTATTAAACATCTGTTCAAGTAATTTTCATGGCTTTAACAGCGCAGTCGGTCTCACTCAGTCTCATGCGCGTAGATAGTGCTCTCGCGCTCCCACTCACAGAGATATTAAAATTTAGTTTAGGGGATGATTGGCCCCTTGGATCGGTCTGTCTTCTTGTCAAAGCTTTTAAAATAGTTGTCGGGTGAACATATATAAAAATGGAGCGTCAGAATTTACGTGAAGTTGACTAATTATTTTGAGACCCTTAAAGCGTCTGTCAAGCAATATGGCCGACGGAAAGTGTCTGGGAGTATTGACAATTTATTTTTAACTATACACTCGAAAACATATATAAAAATCAGCCATGAGAATTTACGTGAAGTAAGTAATGTTTTTGTGTACCTTGATTACCTAATACCTGGAAATTGGCCGTTTGACCAAGCTAGCAGGTAGGCATACGATCATAGTACATACTAACACTACTCAATCGTCCACATTTCATCCGTCAGAAAATACGTGACGTCTGGCGGCCCTGGGATCTTGCTCTACAAGATCTCATTGATTCTGAAACGTGGTCATTAAATCAAATTCTTCATATCAATCTTTGACTAAAGCTATTAGCGAATACGTATTAACGATAGCTTTATCGTTTTAATCATTACTTACAATAGGCCTCAGGGTTTTTCTGATTTGGTGCCGGCTGCAGCGTGTTGTTCGCTTTCGGTCCACCGTTGAGCGTGTTCGTTCTAAATGAATACCACCTTTGTATATTGTTTCTGAAATAGAAAGATTACTGTATTATTAATAAATGTCGATGGAAGAGAGAGAAGAGAGATTGTGGAGTTATAATATGTATATTGTCTTCGTCGATTTATTAGTTATGTTAACAAAATCTTTAAGTAAAAGAGTTTGATAGCTGTAGAACAGGTAACAAGATATATAAATATTTTTAAACAAATGTAAAAACTCTTGGAGAAAAATTTCATATTTAGTAGATTGAACAAAACATATTACATTACAGTTTCAGATGAATACTATAACCAATTCATAGAAGTTTATAGTCTGCTAGTTTAATTTTAATTTTTAGATTTTATCTATTTAGTTACCCACATATATCAATATTTAACTACACTCTTAACATATATAACAAAACTTAACTGCAAATGTAAAATAGCTTACTTTTTGGATTTAATGTCGATGCTGTCATCGTCATCATCCTGGTCGCCATCCTGTGACCTGGATCCAGCTGAGTTGGGGCTGCTGTCCATCTCTGAACTTCTTGATGCTGACTTGTCCCTTTTCAAACTTCTATCGCGAAACCTGTACGTGGAAAAACTGTTAAAATTTAGTTTTTAAATATATTTATAATTGCCTAATATGACTTGTATTTGTTATATACCTTAAGGGAAAATTTATCTTTATCTGTAAATATAATGAATAAAATATAGTAGAGTGTAAGTTAAAAAGCGATGATTTATATATTTTTAATGTATATAAGCGATGATTTATTGATGAGACTTGTGAGATAAGCTTGTGTTTATACGTTACAGATAATTTTTGGAAAACTAGTTCAGAAACTTAAATTAGTAAAATATCAAAATTTCTTAGCAATATAACTATACTAATTACTAACTCTCTATTATATACACAAAAAGGTAATTTGAATTAGTGCATAAGCTTCAGCAAATTCCTAGTTCCTCTAAATCAAAGAGGTAGAAATCGTGCAACAATATAAAATAGACTTCACGGTTTGAATTGAGTTCGTTGCTCCAGAAACAGAAAAACGCACATTAGTTGTGCAATCGCACATTAACATACGAATACACCATTGTCCAATGTCCATTACACGCAGTAATTGTGTCTGTTTGGGACAATTAGTTGTAGGCTAATCGTTTCCTTTCAAAATGTTTTAGGAATTTATTTTACAATAAAACTGGTTTTAAAGAAAAACGCTTTTTACCGGATTAAAGTTATGTTTATTATTATAAATTTACAACTATTTGACATAATTTTAAATTTATCCGACATATCGGTAAAAAGCGTTTTTCTTTAAATGTGTAAAGGTTATGTTAATCAAAGACAATACTATAAAACTGGTTTTATTGGTCCGTTTACTGTAATTTTTTTTGGCGAAATAATATTCGCGATAATTCGTGAATTATTTTAATTAACGCGTCGTACCGTGGTAGTCTGAAAGAAACTGCCTATAGCAGCAAGGCTGCCCATTTACCTATACTTTGTCTTCATTTATTTTATTTTAAGTGTTATTGTGGTGTTTGTGTTTAATTATTATTATTATTTTGACGCATTACACACCGATATCGCGTGTGAAGTTCATAATTTGAAACGTGAAATGGCTTTTCGTAGCGAATTTTCTACAAACTTTGAAACCAACCCCTCAAGAACTTTACGAAAAGTGAACAATGCCACGAACCCAGTTTTCTTCCAACACTAAATATTTGTACAGTTTGTTTAAACTTTCCACAAACTCATCAAAAATTAACCGCTTGCTATTGTTAGCTAACGGTGTCGAAGTTGACTACTTTGTAAAAACGTAATGAGAAAGCTTTATTGTACAGTGGGAGTAAAACCTCTATAATTACTAAAAGTCAAAGCAATATTTGTCGGGATATCGGTTTATGTCTGATTAAGACATGAAAACTACAAAAAAGTACCGTAAAGTTTGAAGAAATCACATCATTATACATTATGACGGGAAACGGCGGACTTAATTATTAATCGATGTTTACACTCTAAAATTTAGGAATATCAAATAAATATAAGTAATACGGGCCAATGACAGATTGTAATCTTACTTACTTTTGGCCATCTTTTCCCAAATTCAGCGAACTTGTTCTGATCGCTTGCCGCCGGTGTGGTGTGTGTCCTGGTGACTTTTGAACTTCCCGCAGAATTTCTGGATCGGGCTTTAGGTCCATTGGTGATGATGGTTCTACGTATACCTGAAATTTATAATTAGGTCAATTGCCGTACAGTTTGATCAGTTAAAACCCTATAACTATCATAACATTATACTTTCTCGCTAAGTGAATGTAATTCTTTGAGAAATAAAGTATCTTTGAACCTAACTTTACATTGTTGAGTCCAGACACTAACCTCTGTTGTATGATGCATATTTTGATCCTTATAATAATTATGCCTCCAGCTGGCCGGTTGACATTCAGAATCACTCAGAGCACTCGAATCATCACCCTTCAACCCTCTGTGGAATATCCTTTTTGCTCTACCTAATTTTGACTTAGAACTTTTATTGCTAGATCCCATACTGCCATCTGATGCGTAACTTGAGCTGTCGTCTCCAAACGGTGTATGTAAAATAAAGGATTGTTCAAGAGGAGCTATTGGCGAAGGCGGCATGATAGTCATAGGAGAAGGGGGTTGGGTTCTTATTGCTGGTGCATGTAACGGTGAACTATGGAAGTCAGGGAATGGAAAGGCTGACGGAGTCGTCGGTGTCATATCTATGTAGTTTAGATCTGGATATTTGTCTTGAGCATCTAAGAAATGCGGCGACGATACAATCACTTCTGTCCTGTTCTGGCGTTTTCTTCTTCTCGTCTTAAGAGATTCGACTCGTCGAAGTAAGGCTTTTGCACCGTCCCGCAACCTTTCTGAGCCCGTCCGCCGGAATCTTGTGCCTGTATCATCCTCATCTTCTTTATCGCTTGGTAACTGTATATGTGTTTGACCAGGAACTGTTAATCTGAAAAACCATAAACATTTTCAGGAACAACATAGACTTGATAAAAAAAGTTTGAATGGGAAATAGGTCTAGTGCGTCTATTTAATTACATTAAATTTTCTTTTCTTTATGCAAATAGACGACACATGTGGTAAGTTTTGGGTCTGAGACATGCCAGTTTCCTCACAGTGTGTTGTTTCCTTTACTAACCGAGCAAATGTTAATTTCTCACATAGGAATAAAAATTCCCAATCTCCAAAAAGCTAGAGTTCGAACAAACGACCGAACTAACTAACAAGACAAGAGTCATCAGATTTCTTTAGAGACTAAATATGAGTTTAAAAGTTTAAGCAGGACATTCTACAATATTAAAATAAGAGGTGAATTTTAAAACAAAAGTTTTTAAACAAAGTCGAGATAAGAACGAAGAGCTTAAAGTAAAGCCAAGAATTCAAGATTGTTTTAACAAAAACTTTAATCTAATGTTTTCTCACAAAGGCGGGGTCAGATATATTAATTGCCTTTTTAAAGAACAAAAGCTAAACTACAAAGAGAAAAAAGATTTAATTTGTCTTTGCTAAAATTAAGAAATTCATAAACATTACTTATATATTTACTATAGTAATACATTTTATTGCCTTATTAATTCTATTCGTTAATAATAGCCAAAACACCCACGTGTATCAAGTTGTCAATAAGGCTAGATACTAATCGATATGATACATATTTGGTGGAAGTCATAAACAATATTCGTATTTCAAAGACGTAACAAAGCTAAAATTATCATGTCATCCAAATGAATTGAAGGTTTTCATCTCACGTTTAATCTTTTAATCCTAGGGTTGTCAAACAGCGAAAATTATTAAAAAGGACTCCAAAAACTCGTTTACCATATATTCCACAATGGTTTTTATAAAATGTGAATTTTATCGATTTATGTAGGATGGATGGGAGTTTAAACGAAATTTTTTTGTTATAGTAGCCTAAAGACAAAATATTCAATGATATTTCTAGGAAACAATGTCCTTCGAATATTTGTGAACATTTTTTATACAGCTCTCTTTTGGCAACCCTAATATCATGTGAACTGTGTTGAAAGGTAGCAATTAGTAACAATTTATAAGGCAAACGACGTTTGCTGTTAATTGCAATATTCAAAATTTCGTCTGGAGAAAGCCAGATTAAATTATGCTGAATTAGATTTAATTAATTTGTTGTATGAAATAATTTAATTAAACCGTTGATGAATGTCGAATATCTATTTATAACATATCATTAATCCTAATATTTTATATTAGTAACGCTGATCGCATTTCTTTTGTTTCAACAATGATATCAGATAGATTTTAGTTTTTGTTGAAATAGGGCTTTTTTGAAATTTATAACCAAGATTTGAGATATAATATTTAAAAGAAGATATTCTACTTTTAAAAATAATGGGTGAACATACACTCGAACGGATCCGCAGTCAATAAGTAGTATCATAATAAAATGATAGCGTATCGAATAAGATTACAATTTAATTATAAGCTAATTTTACTAAAAATTTCAACAGAAATATTAAATTAAAAACGCACAAGGCCGTTTCAAATAAAGAGGACAATAACCTAGAAATCTTTACGCTACTTAAGAAATTCTTTGGAGTACCTTGCCGTGGTATAGTGAACTCTTAAGAATGTATACAAAGTCAAGTAATTTTCATGCAAAAACTTTATACTTTAATTAATTTATTTGCAATTAATTAATTTTAACATTAAACGTTTTATGTTTTTATATTTATTTTAGTAGTTTATTTTTTATTATTATGTACAGGTTAGGTTAAGATTCTACTGACTATTTAATTCAATAATTCGTTGCTATAAGTACTACTATTATACTATTATGTTACTATATATATATAAAGTTAATTTTAATAAGATATTCCTTCAAATTAGCGAGCGACTTTTATCGTCTGTTTCGCCTTTACAGTAGAATTAATATTGCTTCAGGCTTCCTTTACAAATATTATTTGTTTAACTGCACCTATGTATTTCCAATATCTTAGTGCGCACATAGATCGTATAATTATTTCGAAACGCTATAAAACTTAAATCAAACCATAATAACATACTAAGCAATATTTCCATCAAAGTCAACATTCGCGGCCTCTAATTAAAACGGTGTAATAATTAACTAATCATGTTCGTGTGAAACATATTTCTAATGTCCGTACTCATCCGGTCATTAAGTGAAATTTGAAATTTTAACAATTAATCAACTTTAAGAGCTTTCCGCTCTAAAAATTATGCCCTTTTGTAGGTTATTGTAGCTTACGCAACGAGTACTGGTATTAGTGGAAGCGGCTACCTACCAATAAACGTGGAATTGTTGTCTGTAGAACATTATTCTCAAGTATTGTATTTGGAAATCAAGATAATAGTGGACAAAGAAATATATTTCCTATTTCTAACACAGGCACAGATTTTTTATCGAGACTTCGTCTATATACCTACGTCGCCGTCGCGAATAATTTCGAATTGCTTTTTGCTAATAATTGATGTAATTTGTTATTACATCAGATAATTTTTCATACATACTTAAAGCGACAAGGTTTAACTTAATACCTTTATAGGAGAAATATAATTTTTAACTGCTTATATTCTTAAACCCGCTATAAGTATGGCCAAGCGGAAAGCAGCGCCCAATATTTCCTACGGTTTAGCAATCTTAAATAGAAACGTGATAGGTGAAGGGCTGAGTGCCCAAATTGTAAGTAGAACAAACAGCCGGTAGGCGCAATTATGTATAATTTGCTATACTCAACTGATTTTAGTACTGCACTAACTATTTATTACATACATTAAAGGTGCTTAGACATTTATCAAAATAAAACATCATAGATAAGGCTTTAAACTCTGTGATACGAATATTTTTGGTTGTTGTCTGAGGTCTATTGTCATTCGAAGTCAAATGAAGGGCTGCTACCTATTTACCCGAAAGTGATAATTAAGTCACTTTGAAACCTAGGCAAGTTATGCTGATAAAGGTCTTTGCTCCTAAAAGGGAAACGTTATTAATCGTATTTAGGATTGAGTTTCCTTCTGTACCACTAACATTTAAGATAGCTGTTACGCAACAAACGTCCAAACTTTCGCGTATTAAAAAATAATAGGATCAATGTTCTAAATTAAAATCGTTTAAACTAAAATGTATCGACACTAACGATAGCCGTCATTAAACGGCTGATCAAATATGGACGTGTGAAATGAGACACACTACCGGGTCCATTAAATCTGACAGCTCTTGAACAAGCATCAACGGAATTTGGACTCGCATTCATAACACGAAATTATTAGCTTTAATAACAATTCCAACTTTAATAATTGGAATGGCTGCGACTTTGTCTGCATTGAAAGGACGAATAAGTTTGTGATCTTTATACTTATACAAACTCAGAACCAAACGTAGTTGCTGAGGACATGGTAGAGCTCGAAGTGGAACGTCCCCGAGGCTTTGTGTACGATTCTTCAAAAGGCTTACACCCAGAAACATGCCTGGCTATTGAGGATTTCGGGGCTTACAACGAACAACAAAAGTAAAGAGAATAAAATATCATCTAGGGTATTTTACTGTATTTAAAATAATCAAAATTTCTTCATCGACCCTAGCTCGTAATTAGCTACCTACTACTTATATTATTTTAATTGTGACCCAATTAACCCTTGGATTAGCTTTTAAATTGTTGTTTATACATGTTATTATTATAGTTTTGTTAATTATTTATGCACTTCTTGTACTTTACCCTCTTTAGGTGTTTCTTTTTATATTGTTACATTTTTGAGTTGCCTGGAAGAAATCGCTTGTTAGCGATAAGGCCGCCCGTTGCCTAATAACTTATGTAACCTGCTTTTTTATATGTATGTTTTTGTATAAGGTAACGAAGTGTGAATAAATAAATAAGCATGCAAGTTCAAACAATATATTTATTATAAAACCGGGTTTGTTGGTGCAATCTTATTCTTATGTTTCTCCGAAATGCCCAACACCGAATATTAAAAGCGATAAAATTTTACATAACTGTATCCATGTAGTTAATCTATCGTACAGTGTACATAACAATTACAGAGATCAAGTAGCGCCGGTCAAACTGACAGCCATTACGAGCACCGATAATAATTGACAATGACTAACTGATTTTATTGAACTTTTACACTACTGACGTAAGGAAGCCAACACACTGGTATTTTATTTATAACTGATCCTTTCCGGCTCAATCGCTTAAAGTGTCTGAATGACTATTTATATAGCTCTTTTCATATAACAAAATCCTTTAATATAACGACCCGTAAAACCATGACGAACAGATAAATACTGGTTTACATTTATAATTGGTTTAACAATTAAAAATCTTTGATAAATTACTTTCTAATTAAATTATACTGTTTATCTATCTATTCAATAAGGTGGTTTAAACTTCATATCTAGATTTTTAGTAGAGTCAGAATACTGTTAGAGGGACATAAAGCGTTCTGAGCATTAAGGCTACGGGGGAGGGGGGGGAACAAAAAAGTGAACGTGTAGTCGGTCCCCAACCACAGTAGGCGCGTATGGAACCAGTCATATAGAAGATATTGTTCCCAACAATTAATTGCGCACGCCAAAAACCAAAAATATGAAGATATAATTGACTTGTGAACGACGTTTGACGCTTGGCGCCACACGACAACACGCTGATCCAAATCGTTGGGTTCCGCGTGTGCCATGGCGTGTTGTCTATGTGCCTGCCATTTAAATATATGGGTTGTAGTACTGCATGCGTCGGATGGCGTGGTGTAGCGTCGCGTTTTAGTAGTATGTTTCCGCCTTATCCGATTATAAACAAAACGTTGCATTGCTAGAAGCGAAGTGGAATTCAAAGGTATGCAAATCCTAATTAACAAGTTCTTTAACCATTTTCTGTAACAAAAGATGAATTTGATTATTTTGATTAAATTCGTAGCAAGTTGTGGCGGGTCAGTAAAGTTTGCTAATCGAGAAACCTTTATTAGAGAACTAACGTGAAAACAAGGATTAGTATGGAGCTGTTGATATACGTTCAAAATTTGAGATAGTTTGGCTAAGTGCTTTGCAATAGTGCAAAAAGCATAGATGGAATTTCTGTATTCTTAAAGATCTCGTTTTTCTGTAGGACATATTTTTTTCTATGCCTTAAGACTTTTTATTTCCAGCCATTTGAATACCGGATTGGTACATATATAAGATATTGATAAAAAATGTCTATCACCCGAACGAACTTGCTCGCCAACTCACCATAAGACAGTATGTGAGACGACTAAAACGTCACCATATTTTAGAGCTAGTAGACCGGCAGTAGCTCTAGACAGAAGATGACAGCACCACATAAATATTCGCTCATAGCCTTAGGCTGATTGCAAATAACCGCAGATTTTTTTAAAATCAATTATGCGTACATAAAATCTATATATATATATATATATATATATATATATATATATATTTCTAATATCTATATATATTATATATAATTGTTATGTTGGTTTGTGTACGCTTCAAAAACTCAAAAAGCGCACCGGCTGAAATTTTAGTAGATACACATCAAGGATTGTTTTTATGTATTTTTTTTTTTTTTTTTTTTTTTCCCACAAGTATTGCAAAATTAAACTTATATAAAATGTATTCTTTGATTTTTTTTTAATTTCTCAATCAATCAATCACAATGTGCCACAGCGAAGCGTGGCTGGGTACAGCTAGTTTTATATAAATGATCATTTTGCTTGGAAAGGTTAATGTACGAACGTACCCGGTGTTAATAAATAATCAAAATAATATTCAATATTTATATTTACAAATGAATACTCATCTTTGCAGACAAAAGTAAGGTGTAAGAGAGGCCAACGTAGGCTGGTCGTGTTAAAAGAAAGACGAACCTCTGTATCTAACGTTTCAATCAGCTTTGCGCAATCAAGGGCCAATTTGACGGTGAACCTTTCGAGTTTTATTAGGGTTGCCGACTTTTTAATAAATCACTTTAAGGCCTTATTTATATAGGATCAGAAGCTTTTATCAAAGCGTAATACTCAGCCTTATTTAAGTTCACCATTTGACGTTTGGTGCAATTAGATGAAATAATATTGGATATATCCTCCAAAACATAAGGGGCTCATATAAGCTCCATATTTTCTAACAATTTCCTGTTTTGTTCTTGTAACGTCTATTCTTGTGTGCATATAAGTAGTAAATCAATTAAAAGTCGTAAATAAACGTTTGATTGATATACACTTTTACCGTAACTATCAGTCATACAGATAATAATGAATACTGGCCAGCGGCAGCCCTATTTTCTACTCTCATTAACACGACAGCAGGTGATTAGGGCTATTGTAGGAGATATTTTATTAATTTCTTTGTTAGTTCATTGATGCCTTGTCCGATACGAGATGATTATGTTTCAAATTATATCGCTTGAGTGTTTGTTATTAATATTTTTGAATTAAAAATCAGTTCATACATGAACATGATGTATGTTTGGTTAATACTTGTTTGTGTAAGCTTAACGGTTTCGATCTGTTATAAATGGATTCTGTAAAGATTGAAAGATTTGGTTTTGACAGCTTTACAATAAAGACGATTATGTTAAACATCGAGTTATAGATGTTAACGTAACTCAAAATTTGGTTTGAACTTGTCTAGATTTTAAAATTTCTAATTCACCTAAGGTAAAATTAAATAGAACAAATATAAAAATTTACTTTAATTAAATAAATAAATATAAGTTTATAAGTCTATATTTGGTTGTTTAGTTATACCTATAAATGTTCTTAATATCCAAGATTTTTTATGGGACAAGAGGTAAACGAGCAGGCGGACACCCGCAACACCAGGAGGTATACTAGGGTATATAATCTTAATATATAGATTGAACATTCCATTGAACGAACGATAGAAATTTCTTGTGTGGAATTTGAACAATTTATAATTGTGTGTGTATACAGACCCCCTTCTGGAAGCTATGATCTGTTTGAGTCTTCCATGGAAAATGTTCTTAATATTATAAGTAAAAATAACAAAAAGATGGTTGTCTGTGGGGATTTTAATTTAAATATTTTAGTTTCTAGTACATATACAAGTAGATTTACTAATTTATTTGGGTCGTTCAATCTACAATATTCTTTCTTTGAACCAACTAGGATTACCCCCCTATCAGCTACCTGCTTGGATAACATTTTCTCTGATTGCGTTTTATATCAAAAATGTATTGTTAACTGGGTGGATTCAGATCATAGTGGACAAAAAATCATTGTTGAGCGCCATAGGGTTAAACAAGACATAAAAATTACTTTTAGGCCAATAACGGACAAACGCTTAAAGGTTTTTGAAAATAATATTAAGAATAAACTTAGGTTTCTTAAAAATTCAAATGATGCTAATGAGCAATACGAATATTTATGTCAACAAATAAACATAGAATTTGCTAGCATATTTAAACAAAAAACTGTTTCTTTAAACTCTAAAATGAAATTCTGTGACTGGGCCACACCAGGTATTTACGTTAGTAGAAGAAAATTGTATGATCTATATTATGAAAAGTCTATTTCTACTGAGCAGTCGCTTATAAACTATGTCAGAAATTATTCAAAAATATTTAAAAAAGTTTGTAATATAGCAAAGGCAAATTATTTGAGTAATAAAATAAAAAAATCGGACAATAAAATTAAGACCACTTGGAACATTATTAATCAAGAAACTGGTAAAACTTCATTTAAAGATAGCTCTTTTGAAATTAATATTAATGGCAAAATTATAAAAAAAGATGCAGCGGTCGCAAATGCTATGGAGTCCTTTTTCTCTGAAATTCCTGCAAGAATCACTAGTAAACTGAATTCATCTACGCAATTCGCGCTTTCACTTTTAACGTCTAGCACAAATAAAAATAGTAGTGCATTCGATTTTCATAAAATTAACACGGATTCTATTGTAAAGGCATTTAGATCGTTGAATAAGAAGAAAACAGAAGATCTATGGGGCATATCAGTAGCTGTAATAGCACCAATAATTGGAAATATTTCTCCTTATCTAACGATTATTTTTAATAGATGTATCGATGATGGGATTTTTCCCAATCTCATGAAATATAGTAAAATTATTCCTTTATTTAAGTCTGGAGACAAATCGGACCCCACGAATTTCCGCCCTATATCAATTTTACCAACTCTAAGTAAAATATTTGAAAAAATTATTCATAATCAATTGCTTTCACATTTTAGATTAAATAAACTATTTCATGATAGACAATTCGGTTTTACTAAGGGTAGATGTAGTACGGATGCGGGTGTGGAGCTCATGAAGCAAATATTCGATGCCTGGGAAAATAAACAGGATGCTTTAGTGTCTTCTGTGACCTGTCCAAGGCTTTTGACTGTGTAGACCATAAAACATTATTGGGAAAATTACAGTATTATGGCGTCCAGCAAACTCAATAAAAATAATAAATTCATACTTGAGTGACCGATTACAAAAAGTGGTTATAAATAAAGCAGAGTCTTTAGGAGCTCCTATTCTCATAGGGTGCCTCAGGGGTCGATATTGGGGCCGTTGCTCTTTCTTGTCTACATAAATGACCTGCCATTTTATGTAAATAACTTATGTGAAACGGTATTATTTGCAGATGATACATCTCTTATTTTTAAAATCAGTAGGAACGCAATAAATTTTGACGAGGTGAATGATGCCCTTTCCCGAGTTATGTGTTGGTTTACTTATAATAACTTGTTACTAAATTCTAATAAAACAAAATGTATTAGATTTTCTTTGCCTAACGTAAAACAGGTCAGTACAAACATTAATATTAATGAGGAAATAATTCAATGTGTTGATTCAACTGTATTTTTAGGGATCACTCTAGATTCTCGTTTGCAATGGAAGCCCCATATTAAAACCTACGTCAAGACTTAGTTCGGCTGCTTTTGCGATAAGAAAGATTAGATAGTGTCTGATGTCGAAACGGCGAGGCTGTATACTTCAGTTACTTCCATAGTGTTATGACATATGGTATATTGTTGTGGGGCTCAGCGGCCGATATTCAAGATATTTTTGTTTTACAAAAAGGCAATAGCGCATATACAAATTAAACCGCGTGACTCGCTAAGAGAATTATTTAAAGAGATTGGTATTTTAACAGTTGCCTCCCAATATGTGATGAAAATATTATGTACGTTTATAAAAACCTTAATAAATTATAAGCGCAGTGACTGTCACAATTTAAATACAAGAGTAGGAATAGACTTGATTTTCCAGCTTTCAGACTGCAAAAATGCTCACTCATTTATGGGGAATGTATACACATATTTAACAAGATTCGGACCGTGTAACCAAACTTCCGATTATGAGTTTAAGCTTTGTATCAAGAAACCCAACAAAGGGGGATATTACACTGTTCGGGAATTTATAGACGATGACAATGTGTGGGCACTAGTGCCGCTGTAGATGAGGTACCGAGTTGACATGATAAGAGTAATTGTACCTAATGTTTGACTTTATTATTATTATATTATATAATCTTAATATATAGATATAAATTATGTGTCACGTTATTTGACCGCTATGGACTCCTAAACTACTGAACCGATATCAATCAAATTTGCACACCGAGTGTAGTTTGACCTAACTTAAAAGATAGGATAGCTTACATCTCAATTTATATCCGCAATATTATTTTATTGCAAAATATTTGTTTATTATTTGATAGTCAAAATTCTAACAGATGGCGCTGTGTTGAAAGTACCAACGTTTCCCATAAGCTACAATTTAATGGCATAACCACCATAAAGCATGGTGGTCCCCATGACTGGTGTTCTCCTTCCGTTTCCCTTGAATAGTTTACTACTATGTAATATAACAAAAACCTTAGCCACAGCAACGCTTGGCCGGTCTGCTAGTAAGTAATATAAAAATAAAGCCATCATGTACAATACAGACTAACTTTAATCTACTAAAAATAGTTTTCATTTAAATAACATAAATAGATACAGGCCTAAATACTTTAAACACTATATTTAACTATAAGACCAAAACATTTACTCACAGATCCGGTTCAACATCCGTATAATGTCCATCGGCATCTACCAGACCCACTCTAATTGTAGGAAGCGTTTCATCTTCGTCATCTTCAATTTCGCCTCTTGCTTCTCTGGCTTCTCTTTCTGCGAGTGCACGTGCTGCGATAACCTGGAATTACCGTTATTGTTCAGAGGAACCCTATTGGAATAGTCACAGATAAATAATAAAGAGGTCCTTCCTAGTAGAATGTAGAGGTATGAAAAGCGAGCCTACTACTACTATCAGTGGCGCTACAACCTCTTTAGGACTGGGCCTCAGATTTCTGAATCTGTTTCGTGATCATTTTTCAATCTAATACACCTGACAATGCCTGACACACGCCGACGACTTTTTGGGTCTAAGACATGTCGGTTTCCTCACGATGTTTTCCTTCACCGTTCGAGCGAATGTTAAATGCGCACATAGAAAGTAAGTCCATTGGTCCACAGCCGGGGATCGAACCTACGACCTCAGGGATGAGTCGCACTCTGAAGTGACTAGGCCAACACTACTCACTACTACTACTACTACTACGGCGACTACTCTGTAACTGCCAATAGCGATACCGACAGCGATCCCGATTTTAATAATAGGTTTTTGTACGGTGCGAACACGTGGTTGTTTTTTTTTTCGGTCTACTTCCCTGCCATAGCGTCCAGGGACTTTTTTCCATCTCTTATATTTTTCCTTATCTTATTTTCTTGTAGACAATTTTCTTACTAAAATGATACATAAAATAAAATGATATATTCATATCTTTTGCGCGTCTCGCGAGAGGCTTCATCGGTAATATTATTATTTACAATATTAATGGGCGATCACAAGGTTGCGACATCAGTGCTACAGATATTGAGAGAACTACAGTATCGCTGTCGATATTGGAAGTTACAGAGTAAGGGCCCTGGTTTGAAGTAAGTAGGTAACCGGTGGTTCTTGCATGCTTTTAAAGATGACTAAATACAATGAAGTGATATAAGTATCACCATATCACTCAATAAAACTTACTAAACGTCGCAGGTGATTCTTTATTAGATTTTGTATTCGTAGATTGTATCTACTGTTTGGATTCAACAAGCATAATCTTACAAAATGGAGATTAGGGGTTTTATTCTTATTCGTAACTCAACACGTTGTCAAATATGTCGAACATCATACAGAAAATATGGTTAGGCAGCTCTTGAAACTAGATTTAAGTTTGATTATTTGCCTATTAAATATAAATACTAAATGTTTGTGTTTTATTATAAAAAAGTATACCTGTAGTCTTCTCTGCGCTTGCGGTGTGATTTCGACTACTCTTGACCATCTCCTTGACTTTCTCTCGTATTGCCACTTATCACTAAGCGCACATTGCTCATCGTCAGAGTCGTTCTGAAAATATAAAATACATGATACTCAACCACAATTTATTAAAAAAAAAAGGGTGCGTGTACTTATGTACGCGCGTAAGAAGTCTTTCTTCTTTGGCATTATTAAAAATAGTTTTTGATTGCATGCAAATAATTAATTACAATTAAATAATCAACGACTGGAAAAGGAGTCATTATAGTCAATATAGTTCAGTTTACATTTGAAAAATTAAATAAATAAATATTTATTATTATTCTCTTACATTAAGTGTAACATAAATTCTATTATTATTTGATGAATGTTGTTTTTAAATTATGTTCAATGCCGTAGCATCTTCCGTGGGCAACTTCATTCTGTTAATTTTGAGTCACGGTGCGCGCGCATCGTAAAATTTCACTCTCATCAATTTTTCATAACGCGCCTAAAGAAGTATAACTTCGAAAACTGATTGAAATAAAGTCCAATCTAAAATATTTAACATTTAAATACACTGAGCGTGTCATAAACAGTGATAATAGCAATATACGACAGTTAATATTATAGCGAATACATTTGTCCCTTCAATAATACATATTTCCTATGAATAACTTAATTAAGTTAGAGATCAACTTATATTTGTCGGCCTTTGGAATATCGCCATAGTTCGCATCGTCTCGGCAGTGCCGTTGCTCTATTGTGCTAAAACTATTTTCCGTCTAGATTACCTAGATTTTGCGGCACGTGAATGGCATCTACATTTCATATTCAGTATTGTGGATTGTTGGTATATTGAATTGTATGAAATCCAAGAAATATCGTTTAAATGTGATGCAATATAAGATATTATAGGTGTACTGTAATCATTAGAACCCGTTGCAAGGTATCTACGGCTGTTATTAGTCTTTTTCGATTTAATATTAAATTCGAGAACAATTTTTAAAACAAATATTTACAAAGGGTGTGTTATAGTATATCCTCATGTAGTAATAATTTGTTTGTGTAAATATTGGATGCATCATTTGATTAGTATACAAATGTATGATAGTGAAATTAAAAACGATTATATAACATTTTCGCAATCAATGAGGAAGAGTTTAAAATTAATCTTCGGAATAGTTTCGGGTCATTGAATAAAGTTTGGACATAATTCGCTTAGTTGAAAATCAATCAATTTTGATCCGTTGTTTGCCCCTAGGCACAATAATCAGATTATTATTAACAAGCTTATTCAGAAGCTATCCGAAATGTCATTGGCGTTGAATCAATCCATTCATTAGATTAAGTTCTCGGTTGTTGAAGGTCGAGTGATTTTGTATTGGCGAAATATAGAGAACTGTGGAATTACAAATGGGTCATCTTATAGATGTAGATCAAAGACAATTTAGGGCCGAATCAGTTGCTTATTATAGCACTTATTTAGAATTAATTAGCTCGACTATAATTATGACTAATATCAAAACAACATTAAGCTGTTCTTAGCGTTTCATAATTCGTGGAATTTGTAGGTATTTTCTTGAATTCATTATCTAAGTGCCCATTAACTAATCGAAACATAATACTCAGGATTGAAATTAAAAGCGGTGCAAAAACACTATAATACGTACGATAGCTTAAGCTTAATAAAACTCTTCTGGGAAATCAGTGGGAGGCTAATGAAATCGTGGAAAGACAGCTTGATTGAAGTGACAGCTTACTTCGGTTTAGAAAAACCTCACCAAGACGGGAATTAAAAATTGTATTCCATTGAACGTTCGCAGTTTTGATTTACGTGATTTCAATGAATTGAGGCTCTTAAAGGCCGGTCTATGAAGTTTAAAATCAGTTTTATCAGTCGCATTATTTAGTATAGTTCTCTGGTTCTTACGTTTTATTAACTAAAGTAATTTTATAATTATAGTTATTAAACGCGTCTTGATTTGATAAGTGCTTTTTCAATTTTAGTTTGACTTATAATATTCGGATAATTAAATAAGTATTGATATTAAACATTAATTTTTATTACAATTCAGGAAAATTTTTATAATCGTGAGAAGGTATATATTAATTAAATCTGCATTGGTTATGTTTTTAAGATAAAATAGAAAACAAAATTTTCTTTTAAAAAAGAATTAATTTTCAAACTGGTGGACAAAAGTCATTCTCTTGTCAAAGCTTGTTAGCATAAACAAGGCGTGGACTGATCCGTTTAATCTTATTTTTCGCTGAGATCAATTTGTTAGGATGACAAGTCAGATGCAATGATATCATGGATAGTTAGACCCTAAAGGTGTTAAGACTTTTTAAGGATTTGAGATCCTAGCTACTGGCCATTGTGGCTTTGCTAAGATGCAATAAATATTCCTAACTAAACCCAAGTCCATCACGGTAATTCAATTTATATATGAAATAAATTTATTTAAAAAATTGCTATTAGGACTATACCATATTCTTCTAACATGTAGCTTAATAATTAGGACAAAAATAGTAATAGAAACCAGTAAAAAGTAAATTTGTGAACACTGTTGTCAATGATAGTCGCAGCACTATAAATCATCAAAATAAATAGCAATTTCTTATCGACTGTACGTACAGTGCGCCTCAAATGACTCGACGTAATCATGAAATTATTCGAAGGTAATTGCAAAATTAGTATTTAATCCCGTCCGGAGTTCAATGACTTTAGGAATAATGACCCGATGGCAAGTGATGGATTATGTGCTGTTTATTGTTTTTGTCGGCTTGTAGAGGTTTGGTAAGGTACCATCTGTTTTTAATTATTTCTGAATTACATTTTTTGAGATGAGTTTTAATTAGGTTCGCGTTGTTTTACGGTCGAATGACCTGTGACATTGAATGTTATGGAAAGTGTTTTTTATTTTGTCTTAAGCTTATTAAATTAGTATAGCTTTATTTAGGTATTAAAGCTATAAACATAGGAATTAAGTAAACTTTTTTTTATCTAATTTGAGTTACAAAATTTTTTAGGATTCAATAAATCACCATTAAGTATGATTTACAATAATGTATCTTTTTGTGTTTATTTATGTGCATTTCCGGCCTTTACCAATTCTTAAAAGGCTGGCTCGTGCTCGTATCTTGAAGGGCCCTAAGTCTAATTGGACCGGAAATACTTAAATTTTATTGTTCATAATGAAAAGTCATGTCTTGAAAAGTCACACACACACCTTCACAACCCTCTTAATGTCCAGACTCCAGATACAATAGTATTTACATCTTGTGAAACATTAATAGTAAAACTAGTAAATTTTCGCATTAAGCTATCTATATAAGTTACAGAGCAGTGTTGGACTCTCATCCCTGAGGCCGTAGGTTCGATCCCCGGCTGTGCACCAATGGATTAACATTCGCTCGAACGGTGAAGGAAAACATCGTGGGGAAACCGACATGTCTTCGACCCAAAAAGTCGTCGGCGTGTGTCAGGCTCTGGAGGCTGATCACCTACTTGCCTATTAGATTGAAAAATGATTATGAAACAGATTCAGAAATCTGAGGCCCAGACCTAGAGCTTGTAGCGCCACTGATTTATTTTTTATAAGGTCACAGGGGTTGTCAACGTTGGTATTTATAATAAATTGTTTTACTAATTACAGCTCTACAAAGGCCGCCTTTGTTAAAAAAACACCATTGACCTCACCTTATTGTCGAAACAATACATTCGAGCCGGCGGCGACAACTTTCAAAGAATTTGAAAATTAACATCTCATCTTATATATCGTTATCGTAAATTATGCAAATAGGGTTTTGTATCGTGATTACCGTCTGAATAATGACCCTGCTGACACCTGAGTGTACGTGATAGGCCAGGTGTGGCAAACCTTTCCTTTTGCTGCTAATTCCGCATATAATTTGTATAAAAAGACCATGTAGTAATTTCTATTCAGAAGGAAGAACAATGTACAAAGTTACGACTTAAAGTTCTTGTTTGAGAATGCTAATCCTTTGTACAAAATTACTTGTTTCGAAACTTAGTTAATAGTAGAAAATTATTTCTTTAGCCGATGAAAAGAAAATAATCTTAACACTTGAACAAAATTGAACTTTTACGTTGTAAAAAGATTAATTCGTATTTTTGAAGTTATTTATTTATAGTACTTATTTTTATTAAACCTAAAGCATTGTAACGGAACTCTTGTTTCACAAAAAGTTTTAAATTTGGTTAGCAGCCCTGACAAAGGGCCGTTTAAAATTGTTTCTGAATAAACAAAATGACTTCACACTTTCTTTAACAAAATTATAATTTATTGTAAAAGAAAGCGAAAGCGGCCACATCTAACAGTGTAGAATTTATTACTATAGCAATATTGCTCTTGCTGTGGTCTTGCTATTTTAGAAAAATTCTATATTTATTAATAAAAACTTTTAACTTAATTACTCATTTGTCACTTTTTATCATATGGTAAACACAATTCGGCAGAAAGAGACGCAAGAGTATCGAATGGAGTATAAATAAAAGTATCGATGAACGTACATATAATTCTGAAATATATGGAAATGCCGTTTTAAAATATTAGTTTCCTTATAATACTGACATAGTTTAATCTTCCAGTAATGTTATTAACAGCGAAGCTTGACATTTAGGCTACTAGATAGGTTATTACCTCAGAGATTGAACGATGGTGATGCTATTACTTCATTATGGTAAATGGTTGGTCACGCTTGAGATCGGCTTATGGCTATTCACATAAAGCGCGCTCCGTATTAAGTGAAATATATATGTACATATTTGGTAACGTTTTTAGCCCTAATCCATTGTCCCCTATAAAATATATTAACACAACTTATACACAAGGCGACAAGGCATGCTACGGTGGGTCATAGAGATATTATATATAATACAACATATCAAATAAAATACATTTATTCGGGATTATTTAAATAAAAAAAATATGATCATTATGATTATATCAACTTATGATCATATCATCAAAATATGGAATCTTTTTGAGCATTGGCAAAAATTGTTTTGATTAGAGTAAAGAGATTAATTTAATATTACGTAATACGTTATAGTACAATACAAGTACAGAAAGTATTTTTAAATAACGCTCATGTAAATATTATCCGCATCTCATGTGAATAGCCTTAACCTTTATTGTAGCAATCAAGCTTTAAAATATCGTAATAAATACGTATCAGCGTAATCTGGGAATGTCAGTCGGTTCATAAAACCTCTTTGTTAAGAATTAGTTTGTTATGCTTACTTGTAACCATTTGTTTTTACTGCGCGTGAGAAATGCGAATGTTTTCCTGTTATAGATCTAGTTTTATTTCAGAAAGGAATCATATAACACAATTGCATTAGTATAGTATACCAATTAATTAATTAATTTAAATTTGGAACGCGAGCAATATAAAATATTTATATTTAAGTTCGCTTTGGAAAAACATGGTCTTGGCCTACGTCATGCACGATAATCCAACGTAATCAAGAGACAACGCAGACATGAGAGAATTAATTTTATTAATAGCTCGGGCGTACTCTATCTTCGTCAAAGTTCCAATTCAATTAAGCACGGGTAAATCAATTCACAGTCTACCTGTGATTAATTGTATTTGCCCCTGTCAGAACACCGTACATGCTGTTTGACCAGTGGGTTTACAGGATGCACTCGTAGTGTTAGCTTAGCTGAACAATGCCAATTATGTGTCTCATATGGGACTAGGATATGCATGAGGCTTACGGATCAATTGATGACGTAATTGCCCATTTCTTCTTTTTCACAATTTTTTATTAACTGTGAAACTCTCCCGTACGATCTTAACCACTCTTCCAGCCACCAGCCCGTCTCTTTTTTTATTGAAGAGGGGACCTGACCTAAGTGATACCACTGCTCTTTTCTTGAAGGACACTAAGTCGAATTGGTCTCGTTCCATGCTAATTTAACTTTTGCAAATAATTTCACGTATGAAGTTACTAAGTACTTTTTAATAATTTGGGAACACGTGTCTAACATTTAAATTCCAATACACAATTAATTTGTGACTAAAAACTAGAATGTTTCAGACAAAATTGAAAAAGATCAAATACGGAAAGCGCTTTTCAGACCTCAAAAGTTGTGTTAAATATAATTTAATTAAACATACATAATCAATCAAAATAAAGGTAGGCTTTATAATCAAAGCTTAATGTAATCAATGAAACCGCTTAATAAAAGGTGATTATGTAAAAAGCGATTGAAAACAGAAAGTTGGAATCGATTTCATTCCTATATCAGTTTTCACTGGAAGCGATTACGATTAGTTCATGCTGTGTTTACTACTAGAATTGAATGGTATGGGTGTATAATGTTTAGTTCATTAAAGCAGAGGTAGTGAATTTTCATTGGGACCTTTGCTTAGTTACTTTCTATGTTTATTGAATGAATGCTACTTAAACCATAATTATTTGTCCAGATATAAACTCACTAAAAATGTGTTCGTTTTATGGATTATGCAAGCCGAATTGGATTTCGATTTTGCCTTCTTACTACAAATTTTAGTATGACTCTGAAGTTTCATAAACTATAACAGAACTCTTAGAAGCACTGTGAAATACAGTGTTTTATACACCCATTCATATACTTATACATTCACGTATACTTGAGGTCTTATATGACTTTTGTTTGATTAGATGTAACACTAAGACTACGTTTCTTAAAAAAAAAATTAAAAGATGCACCATGTACCACGGAATAATCTAGTTACCCACAATACAGGGGCTCTCTAGTGTGGTGGATTGCATTGGATCAATTATGACACAACCATATTTCTGTCATGAATAAAGTTTTATTATTGTTATTGTCTCAGTAAATTACATTTGATATATCAATAATATTACGTATCGAAATTTTTACACGACCTCGGCATTTATACCAGTCACCTGATAAATGGTTGCATCAATAATGTTATTTTTTACACTACATCTTATCATGTCTTGATGTTATCAATAGTAATAAACAAGATAATTTTTTCTACATATTTACATTATTTCATATTGACATAAGATATTTATGCAATATATCAATCAAATCAAAACCCCAAGCCTCTGAAAAAAATATATTAATCTTTCGAAGAACAATGTTTTTTTTTTATAAATCACATAGGAATTCAAAATTTTAATGATGTTGTGTTTACATCTTGTATTAAAAACGTCATTTGATATTATTAAATGATTTACTAAACAAATTCCGATATGACTTGAAATTTCAAAAAAAAATTGTCCCAAAAGCAGACCGATAGGTTTTACGGATTATATTATTCGCGAACACACTTTCTTTCTACATCTATTAATTAGATAAACTAATACTAGAGAACCGGCTCAGCCAGTGGAAATTACAAGTGTAAAGGAAGCATAGAGATGTCATTAAATGTGGAGTTTAGATAGCAAAGCCGTAAATGTACAATTTTATTCCATTTATCTGCGAGCTTTTAGCAAATGTTTGCGATCATTGAGTGCTAAAGAAACTTGCTAACGAGTATTGGGAGGTATTGAATTTATTTTAATGAAATACTTCAATTATGTCCGCTATTATTCGTATAGTGTGTATTACGCAGAAGTTTTTAAAGGATTTAATTGTATTATTAGATATATAACCTTTTCAATGACACCCATAATTATTATAAAAACTTATTCGTTAAAACAATTACGATGACAGTACCTAGTTTTATTCTCTTTCCGCCAAATTGTGCTAACGTCACGTTGTTATGAACACAATATTTAGCATGATGACGTTAGCCGTAATTTATCATTTTACTTACCGATCTCTTTTGATGGTGATGATGCTCCAATTTCATGTTGGCGCATCTGTTGAGTGCAGTTAGGCGCCTGAAGAGTGACTGTAGAGAGTCTGCATCTAGGAAGGGGTGGTCGTTTTGAACACCTGAGACGTCGATGGGGAATTGGAGGTCTGAAAAACAAACAAATATTTCTTTAATAATAATCACTATAATATACCACAGTTTATAATATTTTGGTAATATTAACGCCGCTATATAGCAACTGTTTCGAAACTTTGAGGTGAAATTCGGACAATAATCAAAGATATTTTTTTTTAAATTAAAGTTCCTTCGCACGCAAAAATTGTTGGTGGGTACGCACCGAAACAGCTACCACAAGCCTTTTACATATATGTACAGTGTACATGTGTTTGTAAAAGGTAAACAATTGTACAGTTTAATTATTTTGTTGAACGTAGGATGTTGGGCTGATTACGTTTGAAGTCCCGTAAACCCCCCTAATACAATCAAAATATACATTTCTGCATGTCAACTGACCAAAATAATGTTTTCCATGTGAATTGGATCGAGGACAACGTTTAAGATGACAAGTGATGTACCAGTCTCGACTATCTATTAACTACTTATTAATGGAGAATATTATAATGGAAGCGTAACAAGGGTGGCATAGTATCTAGCGTAACATTTCCATAAACAATATTTATAGAAAACTGGAATTTAAAAAGTACATAGAATATAATAATTTAATATTCTTGTGGCAAGAAATTATGTGTTATTTTTTTGGATTGAGCTGGGGGGGGGGGGGCGCGCGGTTTAGCCACTAACGCATAGTTGTCATAGCCACTTAACACTTTGTTACTCTGCACTGCTGTAATAATTGTAAGACTATGCGAAAACCGCGTGTGGCTTGAAAATAACTAACAACAGTTTGTACTAAACGTAAGAGCTTCCTAAACAGTTGCCCAACTTAATAATGGCACTCTTTGACATAAACTAATTAGGCAACGCCATAATCGGGTTCAACAACAACAATCTTGTTGGTGTAAATCTGATTTAAAATTGGGATGTTGCCCAGAATTAGGTTTTAGCAAACGACTATAATTCATTGTTTTAAGGCGCTCAGTACCATTTAAATTGCTATACTAAAATCATATGATATTTTATATTTAAAGTTAATTTATATTTAGCTTAAATATTTTTTTCATAATATTAAATTATATTTGTTACTCTTATCGTATCCATTTTTTACGGCATAAAAGTCAATATTTTAAGAAAACCCTTGCTATGCATTAATCTTCTTTTTTAAACCACAGTATCTCCGTTGAAGAGTTAAGAAAACTATTAAGCTGCGACAGCAAGTGGGGCATCGAAGCTTGCTGACGCTTGATTGTACTAGCAGAATACAGTAACGTGATTTCCGTCCCCCATATAACGCAGTATTTCTCCCCTGTAACGCGGAGATTTATCAAGTTATTTCCCTTTTATAATGATTTGTCAAGTCTATAATTAGATTTGCGAAACTTTGCACCTATTTCAATTATTTTATTATAAAATAAACTACATAACTTTATTAAATTGTTTTACGAGAATACTCCTACAACGCGGCCCGGGTCTATTGCGTTATAGGGGAGACTACTGTACATAGGAAAAAGGTTATGTTTCCGGGATTGGTGATAACAATTATTGTCCGGAATGTACCAACAGTCTCTTAAAATCTTCTAGCAAGTATGCGCTTTCCGACTCGTTAGTTAAATCCCTACGGAGTCAATATGAAATTTAAATATCAAGTTTTAAAAAGAGCAAAGTTTATTTGCACGCAAATTACAAATAAAATTATTAGATCTACATTTCTTTGAAAGCTTATGCTAAAGAAAATACTCAATTAGAAAAGTTGAGAAACTTGTTAGATAAAAGGAAGCAAATCGTTTGAATTAGTCAGCTCAATGAATAGAGAACAAGACTTTAAGTAACATGTTTATTGTTAAGTAATTGTAGACAAAAATAGTCTAATAAAAACTGCTAACTATAGCAAGATATTAAGAGAGCATTGTTTGCGAATGCCATGATTTCGATCCCAGGCTGTGCATTATTGTCCACCATTGTGAGTAAACTGTTGCCCTACGATTTGGTTGTTCTTCAATAACCAAAAACTCAAAATTGAAATCGAAATCACCATTATTAAAATCACTATTGCGCTAAATCTTAGAATGAATATGTTTGTCACTTAGCTAAACTATAATAGTCTGGAATTAATTATTTAAACTAAACTATAACATTGTGTAGGTACATATCTCTATACTAATATAAGCTTATTGTTTTCGTAATGTTCGTAGCGTCCTATAATGCATTTGAATAGCCAAAAATATAGACGTAATGCAGTAAATATGTTACGCAAAAAACTGGGCGAGCACAATGTATTATTTTAATACTGTCATCACATGGGCATTGTTTGATAGCAATACAATAATGTCACTCCTAAAACCCTCATACATCATCTTCACAATACCAGGGACATTTCATTATGTTATTGTACAATGCTGGACATGTTTTATCTATTGGTCTAATCAAGTTAAATGTAATACAAATATACTATATGATGCAAATTTTAATAAAACAAAAGAAAAAATATTTTAATTACACTAAGATTTGACTTAATTTTGTAAAATACATTATATATAGTTGATTTAAATATTATAATATGGCTTTAACACTACCGGGCCTGTTTCATTAACATCGTTTTATATTATGTTCCCGCGGTAATTGTATAAAACACGCAAAGACATGGTTACTAGAAAGTAGTAATTACTTAAATTTTTTATTAAAAATGAATTATCAAGAAAAAACACAATGTATAACAGAAGTCTATTGAGTAATTTACGTTTAACTTTTTTGCTAATAAAAAATACGTCTATGAAATTTAACATTGTGTAATAAAAGTTCAAACAGTCCCTATTAAAGCGCTGATATTTTGGGAAATATTTAGAGGCAAGAATTAGTCTAAAGCCAGAATGATGTACGTAAGTCATACTTAATTGCTTTATCATTGTTTCACCATTAATTGAAACTTGAAAGAACATTTAACAACATTCGCTGCTCAAATAATTATTATTTCCAGTATTGTGGTTAATACAGAATAATTGGGGAACTCCAGAAGAGATTTGTTGCGGTTGTGGCAATAAATTAATTGAAGTTTAATTTATTCGCAAGATTTAGCTTTAAATCTCCATAATTAGCGACAGCTCCATAAGTAAAGTATTTATTCAGGCACTATTATAGGTGCGACTTTTAATATCGTTGTTACCCGGATATTTTGTGTAGTAATTGTAAATATTTTATTGAGTCGCATGATAATAATGAAAAAAAAATAATAATACAGATTTAAAAGTCTTTATTTTGAAAACACCTTTATGAGGTCTTTCAATACATAAATGTATATATTATAAAATCGAAGTGCAAGTCTAATTTCGTAGCACCGCTACGAAGTGAGTCTACCCTGCTTATGTACGGACGTAAATATGTCTACACGAATATTATAATATATTTAAAATTAATTCTAGTGTAATAAAATAATTCTAGTGTAGTTACATAATCTAGCAAAATATTAGGAGAAATAGAAATCTCTCGTGAGCAGATAGCCTTTTAACCTTTAATTTTTCTTTATTAAATAAGTTACAACATATTATCACTGTATGTGATAACTATACACATAAAAATTGAGTAAAATATATTTGATATAATTCAGTTAAAGCTGATAAAAAATATTTCATATAATTTTTCTGCATAGAATAAAAAACAAAGCAAGCAAAAATTGAGTCGACATGTTAATTTCCTCGATGCCATAGCGGTTGAAAGCCTTCTAATTAGTGCACAGCGTACATATGTATTGATTTGATCCAATTCACTGGCCCCATATTTTTCAATAGCCTACTTTATATAGGTAGGTAAATTGCATTCTAATAATGTAGGTACTTTAGATTTTTATTTAACAAAGAATGCCGTTATTTATAGGATTTTATTTGGAATGTATGTTGGCATAAACTTTGCATAGAGAGTATAAAAGTTAAGAAACCATTTTTTTCCTATATCCTATAGAAACAGTTAGGGTCAAGCAAACACGGTCGGTCGGCTGTATTTATGCCAAAAACAGTTCATTTGTTTTGCTTCGATTTTTTTATTCAATAGGAGGCAGTGACTGCACTGTAATTTAGTAGTTTACTTGTGCTAATAAACTGTTATTGATAAAAATTATTTTCAATTAAATTATCCTATGTAAGACGAAGAAGTAAAAAAGTAAAGTTAAAATAGGTAACTTATTAAACTAATTTCATAAGATATAAATTGATATTAAAAGAAGTCTGGCACATGAAATATATGTTGCACAGTTTATTGGAACTTCGACCCTCGAATTATCAGAATTTCATATTATGGAGATCTTTCAGTCGACGACATCTGTTTGAATTGTCTATACTCTGTGAAGTATATATATTTCTAGTTGCAGGGCTGGGTGAATGTGTATATATGGGTATAATAGGAAATAATTACTTTTAATACAATTGTAGTACCGATTAAATGCATTAATATACATAGGTATTACATTTTTATCAAAGCAATAAAAAAATAGATTACTGTCATGCTATAAAGTCTGCGTCAGTTTCAAGTTTACGCGAGTAGGTCATCATCATATTCACACATATTAGGTAGATTAGGTCACATTAAAATAAAACTTTCAATCCAATAAAGTAGTTTTAATAACACCATTTGTATGTATACATATGTGTTAATGTTATAAAAGTGTCGTAGCTGTGCATCAGCCCTGCCATTTTTGTCCCTGAAACTTTTAAGTGAAAGTAACTTTTTTCGTTCAACACCGAAGTTTTATTCGATTTCAGAAAAACAAAGATTTAACTTGCTACATTGAAACATTTCAAACATACGTTTCATCATATATTTCTTAAGTAAAATGGGAATCACGGGTCATTCAAGGTACAGGCATATATTGAATTATACGTATATCACAATAATACAAAACAAAAGTGATCTACAACCAAAGATTTATACGGCTTTTGTTGCGAGACATAATATGCAAGAGTTATCTTTAGTGGATTTACAAGCGTTATGGCGTAAAACAATTTGTGAATAATTAATCAAACAATCCATAATTTAAAATATTTTTATACGTCAGTCACGTGACACGAAACGGTCATATATAAGACGATGACATAGCATGCTTGTAAATAATATGTTTTCTCCTGTCTAATTCTCATACCGTCATGGAGTTTAATTTAAGACTGCTTTGAACGAAATATTTGTGTAAGTTAAGAATACTTAACACCTAAAAACCTTGACTTTTGTTTGCATGGTACGTTATAGGAACTGGACGCCATCTTGCCTAGACAAGCGTTGTGGCGGGTTCTTGAAATTATAATTGAATTAAAAACTATAAATTTTGAATTTTTAAAGCACATAGTTAACGTCTTGTCTAGTGACTAATGAATTTTGTTTTTTTTTAATCTTATCAATTAGCCTATTTTTCTATAAAAGAGAACAGCAGTCGTCTAAGTAATGGCAACTGCATAATTGTGTTACTAGTAAAGTAAATTTCCAATCGTACGTTTATTAAACATTTTCATATAACCAAAAAGTCAAATGAATAGCTCGGCTAGTTCATATTGCATTGAAACACGACAAAGGCTATTTCAAAAACTTTATGAAAATCTATTTTCGCCCGTGTTTCCGGTTTTCCAATTACCTACTCCACACTGCGAAAACAATTAGTTATGACATTCACAAATACGAACATTGTTCTAAACTTTCAAACATTTTACGCCAAAATAAATTCCAGAGGCTCTTTTGCAGAAGCATTCGTTTGTTAAAATTAAAAATAATTTTGTTTTCAGCCTTCGTTTGTTAAAATTAAAAATAATTTTGTTTCAATCTTCTGTAATTAGTGATTATTTTAGCTTCGGAAAGGAAAGGGTATCTGGCTCATCCATGGTCACAAATGGCACTTGCGATTTATTCGTATAGAACATATTTTATATTACAAGCAAATGCATGAAAACAGAAAATATAGAGAGCAGTTCTTAACAAAAATTATTTTCTTTAGCGGCTAAGTTTTTATTTGCTATGTTACTTTTGAGAGTTTGCTACTAATAAAACATTTAATTTGTAGAGTATAATCTAATTTATTAAAAAATATCCTCATAACAGTTCACTGTAGGCGATAATGGACAATATTTGAACAAATGTCGAGCGAAGGTCAAGATCATAATAATCTTAAACATTACACTTTAATATTTGTTTTGTTAATCAAATTTAAATGCCATTAACAAACGATTGTATTGCTTTGATGACGTAATAGTATTTAAATCGGAAACCTTTTTGACAGGAAAAGTAAATGAATAAAAAAAATATAGTAGGCAGGACAAAGCCAAGATTTCATATCTTTTTTGTCAATAAATAACAACAATCTAGATGTGAAGTGACTTCCAAAAAATAGCTTAATACCCCGAATTTAATTATATTATCGATGAATACTTTTATTTCTTTTGACCAAGCAATAGAATTAAGAAATATACCTATATGTATATACTTTTTACTACATTTTGGAGTCGATTCAATTTGAAAAACAAAAGAATTTATATACATATACATATAATTCAAGTGTAAAAAGTAATCCTAGATTCATGTTTTTCAATGAAACGCAATACATACAATATTTTAAAAGCCCTCTAGCATTGTGTCCATGGGCGGCGGTATTACTTAACATCAGATGAGCATCCTGTCCGTTTACCCCTGTTCTAATAAAAAAAACACTGAACATTTTGTTTCGTATTCGAAACACAATTTTTGCAAATCCCTCAATTTGCCTGAGCGTTTAGGATGAAAGCTTGGACGCTCTCGGCCGTGCGATATGGTTCAGCAAACACGGGTTAAAATTAACTAACAATATACTGCTTCATTCAGGCTTTTCAGGGGTCATTTAAAATATAATACATATTTATTAAGTGTAAAGGTTAATATTTGAGTATGTACACAGAATTACCGATAGATTTTTGCTTAAGTAAGGAAGAAATTGGCCGATGAAAAAAAACCCTTTACCTTAAAGTTATTCAGCTAACAGCCTTAAAATACGCAGATAAAAAATAAAGGATTCTTCGGTTTTTTTTTTAATAATTATTGATTCTCTTTTTGACAAAAACAAATGCCAATATTTAAAAACCAATTTAGTCACAGATAATTAATTAATCCCTAAAACCTTTAAAGAGGGAGCGACGAATCTCATTAAAATATTTAAATTTCGAATTTACAATATAACGAATTTATAACCTATAGATCTATGTATTATAGGGTTCGTACTCAATTGAATATCACAAAGGCTGGCTGGCTGGGAGGCAGTGAGCCGAACATTCGATTAACTCATAAATGGATACCCTCTGTGTGCCGTTTATTTGTTTTTTTTTTAACTCGGCAAGTGAATGATTTTGATTGCTTTTGAATAATGAATGAATGATTAATGAAGTAGTCAAATATTCATATTTTCTGTATTATATTATCTTGTGAATGGGTAAAAAGAATGCTTATAATTAGACCTGATATTGATTTTAACAAGAAGATTATTGTACAACTCAGATAAAATCGTGAAGGGAACAAACAGCTTGAAGGTGTTAACATCAAATATCTGACAGGCCTCCTGTCAAATCCTTCAGATAAACAAAAGACTGTTTAATATCTATTATAGATATCTCATATCTACGTATTTAGAATTAATTCTTAGAAACCATGATTCATTCTGACGTAATTCAATTACATCGTAATCTTACATCTACGTTTTATTTAAACTTATAATTGTAAGGTTTTTATTACTGGCAGTGCGTTAATTAAAATGACCTATATGGGTATTATTTTGGCCTCGGTTACTGACATAAACATGCAAACAAACTATATAAATAATAATTTCATTTACTTACTAGTTATTAATGTTTGAATGGAAATAAGAAACTGTCACATTCAATTGTTTTAGAAAAATAGATATACAAATTTTGATATTCATCTCCTGAATTACGGACCCAATTCTATAAGGCCATAATTCATATTTAACCTACACCCGTAACTAATACAACATTGTTAGCCTGCAATAATTCAACTCGAACAATATCAATATGCTGTTCATTGCGAATGCACCGTCAATTTGATTCTTCCACAATTCAATTGAACCCACATGAGGAGGTCTTGAGGTCATGATATACTCTTACAATGTTATTTGAGGTTTACAATTGATGAGCGGAAGCGGGTTTAGTTTACTCATTTTATGACAACGTGTCCAAATAAGAAGCTATACATCAAGCAGAATGAAGTCGAAATAAGCTACAAGAGAGACAAATATAATATTTTAACTAATTATTTGGAGAAAATCATAAATATGAGATTTCAGACACCGCGTTTTTTATGGCGAATAAAATAATTGATTGCGATTTGACAACCTACAATAGAATGATATTCGATCATGAATATAAAGATGCGCCTAATATAATGTAAATCGCGTACACTTTGAACTTATACCAAAGGTGATGTTAACGCGAAACGATCAAGGTTATACAGCACATGTGCGTACAATTCAAATAAGTACTGTGCTAAAGATTGATCGCTCTACTTCCCTCCTAACACAGATACGATGCAAACCTCATACTAAACTAATTAGTTGCTTGCATTTATATAGACCTTCATAAATTTCTTGTTTTAATAAGAAAATTGCTATGGATGAATGATATTTTTATATTTTAATACTCATGGAAATATTTATATAATGTTTACATTTTTTTACATATAAATGGATAAAAGGTTCCAAAAAGGTTTTCCTGTAATGGACTAAAGCCCGGTTGTAGGAAAAATTTCTAATACAGTTAAAAAGGAAGTTAGGACAAAATTGTTTGTAAATAAGCTCGTTTGCGGCTTCTCCGCCTTTGGAGTCATTTACATGATAATAAGCTTAAAAATCAGAAAGTAAAAATGTATTTTAAGAACATGAATTTTTAAATCAACCTTGGCGTATGAAAATATGTTTAAAACACTGAATTGAATGAAAAGTCCTTATAATTTGGTTTGGGGAAAAAAAGTGATTTTGTGAAATTCTAGCATAGACTAGAATTATTTTATTATATATATTTTATTATTTTATTTTTACGTGTAGTTTTAAAAAACGTAGTATCGTTATCATGTACATATTTTTACCTGATAACAAGATTATGTAAAAAGTTTCATAACACTATTTCGCTTGATAAACGAGTTTCCCAAGCATTCTCAATGTTTTTTTATTATTTCAAACTAAGTTTGTATTTCTAAAAACGTTTTCGACCAATACATGTTTGCGTTTGTTTCTGTGATATTTTTTTCTTTTTTGCGCCTTTGAGTCAAAGGACTTATACGAGATTCTGACAACTATAATATAAGCAATGTTTTCAATGGTAAACGGACACAGAAAAAGTAAAAAGTTGGACTAATGAACTACATTCATCACACGTAACACGATTACACGCACGTATCAAAGCACCTCATTTACTATGGAATACTCCTACGGGCTTGTCACTAAGTTTTGATTTCGAGAATTTTATCGGGCACTTAACGAACCGTAACTAAATATTAAAGTCAACGAGAATATTGCCACAATCTTTCCATATTGTGTTGTCGCGCTTAGGATATTGTAGGTCTCCAGTGCCATATATTTTGTGAAATATAATTTTTTATATCGCCTTATAAAGTACTCAAAAATAGCAGGAAAGGTATTTACAATATTATATAGTAAGGCGATGCTTTTGTAAAATTATTGAAGTTTTGCATTTGCATTTTTTTAATCAGAAATAATAAATTTATTTTCTAAATATACATAAGAGATACATTATGGTTTTAACGAATAAAAAAGGCCTATATAAATAATATATCGAATATCAATACAAATTATATATTAAACGAGTTCAATAATTTGTTATTACATACATATTTCATAAAGTAGTTAAAACTTTTTCATTTCACGAACCTATGAAATATATGACAACTGTAGTCATTAAATAAGATAAATAGTCCAAACAATTTCACACCAACATGCGACTTACCATAATTATTAATTATTACTTCAAACACTTTTTTGTAACACAGAAATGAACTATTAAACGCAACACACAACTCAACTAGAAACCACAAATGTGCTCCTACGCCGCCACACAATTTAACACTGTCTGCTGTCAGTTTGTACCTGAACTAATCGCACAGATAAAAAATTTGACATATCTGTTTTCGTTCCCTGTCAAATAGACCCCATGCCATGTTGTAAATGCTATTCCATTTTTAAAGAATCTACATCTATAATACCATTTTCTACGATCTATTTTCGTACGTCAAAATACATTTTATAATCTGTGACGTTTTTATTTTGTTTTTACTTTGGCGCGAAAATTTAGCTGATCGATTATGACCTCAACTCTAAACTACATAACGTTGTTTTTCTGCTGAAGTTTTTTTAATAAAAGCAAATTATTTTAAACAACCGCTTACCTGTAAGCGATAACTCTAATCTGTCTTAATGTTTTGTTTGGAGAAGGTATGACGTAAATGATATTTTGTATGATGATGAGGATCACTTTCGTTACATTTTTTATAACCTTTTTTGTTACAAAATGTTAAGTAAATTACGTCATTTGAAAACAATACTGTCCCTTTTTGTTTGAACAGTGGCGGCAAAGGTAAGTTATGACATTTAAATACCGTTCTAAAATGGTTCTAAAGATAAAATAGTTCTTAAGTAGTATGCAAATGCAGTTAAACTTTTTAGTCAAACAATAGAGTCTGTGACAATGTCCTAACGGTTCCTAAGATTAGTGTAAAATCTTTACATATAACCAAAGTGTAGACTATAGTTTATACTTTACTGTTTTATTTCATTTATGGATTTCGTGGATTGGACTGTGTATAGGTAGACGTATTTTAAGACGACTTTTGTTTGATAGGCTGTACACGCAGTAGCTAATATTTAAATGTTTCAATGGAGACAGAGATACATGGGATCTTCTCTTCTTGCTTTTAAGCGAAAAAACGTCAGCTGGCTTAGAAAAAAATCTTACTCTCTCATCTTGTTTGATATTAATATTTTAAATAAAAAAAAATAGTTAAATGCAAAACAATGTAATAAAACTTTAGAAAGGTTAACTGTGACGAGTCAATATAACTTATCAAAGATTACGATAAATCTGTAGGCCTTTCTTTTCTTATCCTTCAATCCTGTTTTTATCCCTTTTAAACTTTATTTATTTAGGTTTTGATTCGAAGCAAAAAGTCGTGAGAGAATTTCTTTAATAAAAATATTAACAAAACATTTTATATTGAACTAGAAGCCTATATTGGTATATGTGGTCTATGGTTGATGTATAATAATATAAAAAATAAATAAATCAGTGGCGCTACAACCTCTTTAGGTTTTGGCCTCAGATTTCTGAATCTGTTTCATGATCATTTTAAAATCTAATAGGCCAATAGGTGATTAGCCTCCATTGCCTGACACACGCCATCGACTTTTTGGGTGTAAGACATGTCGGTTTCCTCACGATGTTTTCCTTCACCGTTCGAGCAAATGTTAAATAATAATATATCTTAAAGAAATAATTAATAATACATAATTTCCGGGTCCCCAGCGCTATTTAAAAAATCTAGAAGAATTGCTTTACATTTGTTAGCTTTTAAAAGGGATACACGATACAAGATGATAACATACTTTTTGTATGTGTTACATTAATGATAACTTTTCTTTGCACTTTTACTTTGTTCCTGGTCATAATGAGGTAAATTATTTTCTTTCCAAAATGTAAGTAAGGAAGTAAAAGAGGATGATAAAAGACTCACCATAGCCAATTTGATTTATCACTCTGTGGTTACCAATTCACATAATCGTTTATTAATACAGGAATGTAGGAATGTGTGACACAAAGAGAGTGACTGCGCATCCTTATCCTATTATTCTCACTTCCTCCCTAAACTAACCTTTTACATAATATAATAAAGTTTATATTGTCAAGTTAGGGACATGAAATTTATATTTTATAAGATTTAAAAAATATCAAAAATTGAAAAAAAATAACAAAGCATATTAAACAAATTAAGTTTTTATAAAATAATCATAATTTTGGTTGGTCGGTAAAATTTTATTTTATTTGAGTAGCGAATAATTTACACAAGAATTATAATCACACATAACGTACTGATGGAAATAAACCTTAAAACTTCGGTAGATAGTTTTAAAGGATTAGATTGCGTTAGAACCTTATCTATTAAGTCATATGCGATAATACGGTGTACAATAGTAATATATTGAATAGTTCGTGGATATCTTTCATCAGTGAGTCATTTCCGTGTCAAATCGTAAGTATTTTACATATTTATCGACACAAATGTAACTTTGGCCTCAAAAAATGATTAAGAAATATAGAGTTAATCCTTTTGTAAATCCCATTTCTCTATAATTTTTGAAGTACGCTCCATCGATTTAAATGATCTGATAGATATAGGTATCTCATAATTATCAACGTTTATATGAAACTAATCTAATTAATTAATTAGAGCGAAGGTTAATTCAGCCACACATTACCAAGTTTTCCATAATTTTCTACCTTACGTAAGCTTAGTTCAGCCCAGAAGTTATTAACTTTTATTGCCCTATCATATAATACTCTACTACGTAACAAATTAATAACAAGAAATTTACATAAGGCATACTTATTTAGCGGAAATTATCAATAAAAATTACATGTGATTAATTCGATACACTAAGACAAAAAGAGGTTAAAAAGAGATATTCAAATAAAGTAATTTATAAACGATAAAGGTTTTTTAAGGACATATTGATGTCTAATAATAAATCTCATCCATCCAATCAATAGTTTAGAATGACGCAGGCTGTCAATTGAAGAGGATTTGGGTTAGTCTATGCTCTGTATATTTATGTTATATTTATGTTTAGATCGTCTGTACTCTACGGTCTTAGATACAGTTGAACGTTATATACAGAATGTTAAAAAAATATTAACCACAAAAAGTTCGTATTAAGAAAATTTGTGTATGATATATTATATTGTATATATAACTATTAACCTTATATTTTAAAGCATTTTTTCACACATAGTAATTGAGCTATTTATAAGTATGAAAAAAAAATTTAACAGGTAGAATTAACAATCTTCCTTCTCGTCCACCTCCTATCAATTTTTCACATTATAGCTCTGCGTTTGGAAATTTGAAGAAAACGGAAATTTCTTATGACATTTTAAAAGTAAGCTCATGAATATTATAGCTTCATATATTTGAACATTCTGTGTACAGCAGACAACACAGTAAGTATGATTAATAGATTCGTGGGACAGGTCAGGTTCGCGCGGCCTGCGCAGCTGTATGCATTTGTTAGCGGATCAAACGGTCAGGGTGATTTAAGAGATAGAGGTCAGTGTTTGGCATGAATAATAAGGATTTTTTACTATTAAAATTGGCCAAAATTTTGTACCAAATGTTTAACATATAATTGATATGATAAGACATTACATTTTTTTATTATTAATTGAATTAAGTTCTAGTAGCATTCATAACATTTTTAGGCATACACATATTTTGAATTACATAAACTGCAGGCGAATTCTATGTATAGTTTATAATATATGATATTATACTATCTATAAACGACTAATTGCAAAAACAACGGAATATAAATACATTATTTAAATATCGAATGTATAAAACTATTTCTTGTAATAGTTGTAATGATTTTTTATGACATTGCAAAATTCCAGGTGACCTATTCATGACCCATCTGGTGATTTTAATCTATGCAATCACTTACCTTCGTACATCTGCGCATATTGGGGGAAACCAGCTGCTCGCAGCCATTTGCAAGCTTCGGCGGCTTCGATTTCTGTAACAAAACGATTATGTTTTAATCACAAATATAACATGAACAAGTCTATTTCTTTTTGCTAATTTTTTTGAAGTCATTATGTATCTATGAAATGTAATGAAATCTTAGCTTGTCAATACCGGTCGTTCATATAAAATATTTTTGTCTAGAAAAACTTACAATATTTAAAAGAAAATATTATTTCATATTTGATAATACCGTACCCTAGGGCATTGAAATATCTTATAGGAATATTTTTTCTTACGGCAGACATGTAAAAAGGTTCAATAGCCTGTCCAAAGTGACGTGAGGTCGATCATTAAAATTCCTCGCCGTTACGCAATGACAAACAAAAACAAACAGCAAAACCATTCTTAAATAGCCAAATACGTCTAATAAATATTCACTACCAGTGAATATGATCCTTTAAAATGTCTACAATAATAGAATATATCTGTTAAAGTTCAATTTGTAAGGGTCATGTAATAATGGCCAACGAAGTTACGTGTCGGTCGATCACAAGTATTGTGGTTTGACGTATACTAATGTCTACGTAATTTAGAAAAGTCATTGGATGTGGTATGTTTAAAGTGGCGAAAGATTAAGGATTAAAGTATATAAAATTATTTATTAAATGGAAGTTAGGCAACAAAAAAAAACCGTAAAAGTTATAGATGTCTTACATAAAACAGAAGTGGCAATGGGCGGGGAATATAGCAAGGTAGGATAAGAGAGGACTTTATGGAAAGGACCGATGAGAAGGAGAAGAGGGCGCCCTATAAATAGATAGAAGAATGAAGATATATAAGCGTTAGCAGGAAGCGAATGGACAAGGAAGGCATAGATAGAGATACAGCGGAATCTCGATAACTCGAATGTCAAGGGAACAAAAAAAAATCGACTTAACAAGAACTTCGAGTATATATGATTTAACTGCTGAAATTTCGACTTACTCGCACGATTTCTACGTGTATTTTTCCTTTTGTAGAGTCGAATTTGAATAACAATTCAACTTAAGTTTTGTAGTAGGTATATATTTTTTACATATTAAAACGAATAACATATTAATTAATGTGTACTCTAAAAAAATGTGTGAATGTATTTATTCATTGCACGTGTATAAATCAAAACCAATACCTTCTAACCTATTGTTTTTGAGACCCGAACTCAAATTAAATGAATTGAATTAAGACGTCATTATATTTTACTAACTACGACTTACGGTCGTCTCCGTTTTGAAATTCGAGTTATAGAGTATAAATATGTATAACAATACTTCGTAGGGAATATAATTTTGTTCGAGTTACTAAGTCTAAATAATTAGAGATACCGCGTATTAAAGGGTTCAGCGGACGGGAATGGCAATTTTTTTCGTCTTACTGAGGATTTCGACTTAAAAAGGTTCGAGTTATAGAGATTCCACTGTATTTGGAGTTTAGAGGTTCCGATCAATGGAACTGATGGAAGTTACGATTTAGAGTAACAAGAAAAAAATGTAGATAACAAATCAAAACTGTATATTCAACATTTGTAAAGATTGGATTTGAATTTCCAATAAACGGGATTTATTATTATTATTACAAGTAAGGCCACATTTTATTTGCAATACTACATTAAAACGTGGTTCTAAATCACAATTGTATTTCGGGTGCATAAAGATCAAAATTCCATGTCCAGTATTTCAAACTAAACTATCTGAGTCGATTTTTCACCAAAGCGCATTTTAAATTCAAATTTCACAATCTACTTTTCTCTGGACGTCTGTGGTCCAACATCAATCTGATAGTAATGCTTTTAACGAATCTAATTGTGTCATTTGTTTTCAAAACCCTATTAAAATATCTTGTGCAATGAAGTACATATTTGTGGGATGTACTTAATCAAGGTGGGTATTTATCCATTAACTATTTGTCAACAGAAGTATCTATTAACAACGAATATAAGAATACAGAAAGACGTACTACGTCCTATTTTTACAGTTTTAATAGTTTTTGTACTGTTTGATTCCATAACGGGCATGGGATGATACGATACGATTTTATTGATTACTTTTCTTAATCAACAAACAGTTCAACAACAATATCCTACAAACCAGATATCAAACCCAGGATCTCCAGGTCTATGTCCTGTAAATGCTCCTTTAATAATTTGCCACGGATGCAGAAATACTTCTATATTTATTTATTATTCTTATAAAAAAAATCAAATTTTTAAGAGGATCATACTCTTTTCTTTAATGCCGGCAACGCACCCGTGGCTGTTTAGTGGCTCGTTTGCCCTATCATATAAAAAACAGAAGTATACCATAATAAAACGAGCTTCAAAGTGTCTAAAATAAATCTTGTTTTGTTATTTTAGATCTTTGACAGTGCTTAAAAATGAATAGTGGGATCTTTATTACGGATTACTTTGAAGATTGATGAACACAATTGGTGTATAAAAATTGTATTGGAACAGTACCTGTAATTTGGTCGGCGCTCAAATTAGGAACACTCATTGCTCTTGCTAACGAACACTAAACACTAAAAATCGATTGCACACGCGCTCGCGCATCTCCATAAACACTGAATCATAACACTTTCTTAAGAAACCCGATCACAACACTAACAAGCGTTTTCGACGAATCGAAACGTTTTATTTTCTAACGTTACACAACAAACCTGTGTTGTTAATTTTAACTACCTGTCTCCAATTTTGTGCATACAAATTGCTCACTTTAATCTGTGATAAACCTTCTCCGTTACGAAAATAATATCACCGATTTAATTGTCGAATCAAATGATCTGTCACTGTCAATTTAAAAAAAAACAAACTCGAAATAAACGCGCGAGCACTTGAGGCGTTGCTCTAGAATGAGATTATCAGTGTTTATCATAACTAGTAGTACTTACGTCCTTTAATCACTGGACACGTCACCGATAGCCGTGGAACTCCGAGTTAGGAAAAACTGGTGTAGTATTGATAGGGTAATTTATTTGAATAATTGTAAGTTACTTGGAATTATTATAATTGGTGATGACTGGTACAGGTTAAGGTTATGTGTAATTTGTTGTCATAGTTGCTTAGGGCTTATATATAAAATTGTATGGTCGGATCGTTTTTAACTGAGACTGTGATGGCGAATTCAAATAATAGAATTCATGAGTTCGTAGTGTATACGATGTATTAAATAAAACAATACCCATATCATCTCTCCGTCTGAGTAAGCGGTAACATTTAAAATTTTAATATACTCTTAAAGGGGACGTCTCGAAGCTGATATTACATTCAAAGCAAGGAATAGCGAGACTTCGGAAGCGTGACACTTTGCAGTATTCAAGTCCCTGCAATATTGCATAACTTAAAAGTCGTATTTCACTGAAATGTTTTTAATTTTTTGTCTCATTTTTAAACCATAGTGGGTTCTATAATATAATACTAGAGTATTAAATAGTAATGAAGGTAAACTTCTTTTAACATTACAATTAACGTCACTTAGATATATTCGTTGTGCTTTATTGAATTGAGAGCGCTTTGCTCAGGCAATAAATTCGTTATGTAAACCATATTGACTAGGTCCCACAAACCCGGCCATATAGAGAATTATTAATGCCAATTGGAAACTAGCCCTATATTATGATAAGATTAACGATTTTAAGAAGAATTTATTGAAGGCAAGCGGTAACTGGGTATTGGAATGTTGATATACCGTATTTGGTTGAAAAGGCACGTTTCATCCATGGTCAGTCGATAACTTTTTTTAACACTTCTTAAAGTTGTAATGTTTCCATTATTTGTGTGCAAATTCGTATTTTATTGTCAGCGCTGTCCTCAAAATATTTTAGTTTTTATTTATTTAAGTGAAACTTCTTTAGGCGCATGAGGCTAAAATTTGTACGGATGAAACGCAATAATAATAATATTAGCATCACGAAGATGTGCAGCGTTTTTGTCTAAAATTTTATTTTAAAATTAAAATTTCGTAAAGAGAATTTATGAAATATTAGTATTTTATATTTTTTTAAAATAATTTATTGAAATCTCAAATTACGAATTGTAAATTAAAATGCCACGTGTTTTATTATCGAAGAAATGAATTTAAAAAAATTATAATTTTTATTAATTTTCGACACTTAATATTCCAATGACAATTAAATTCATTAAATTCCTAACATATCTTGCTTTTCCCCTCCTTCTAAGTCTCGGAAATCTAAAGTTTTAGATTTGTATAAATAAGAATAAGACTTAAAAATTAGTTTGCCAAAGAAGTTTCACTTCTGACATGTGTACTTTGTATGCACGCACTTTTTTTTGTATATTAGGTTACCCAAAAAGGCCTTGCAGCATCTCCAATTGGGAGTTTTTCCAAATAACTCAGTAAAAAAAATAGTACCTTTTTAAAGGAAAAATACTATTTAGATAAAAGTCATCAAAACATCTTTCTTGGAACGTTTTTTCCACTAAGTGCTTTAATTACACCTTATTAATGCGAGTTTGTTACGGTGATTAATTATATTTGCAACTGAGGAATTTGTTTTTTTCCTTTTAATTAACCACAGGCTTTGAGAACCTAACATGACTTTGTGATTTTATGAGGCATTCTTTTAAATGTATTTGTGGTATTTAGCTGGAAATATCGACTTCTTTTTAATAAACATAAATAATGTTGATTAAATTACCTACAGTAGTAATGGCTAAGTACGATTATCAATCCTGACACCTAGTATACCAATATATTCCTCTTTCTATAAAAATCTTTTAACAGAATATGTTCGTATTGTAAGAAAAAAATATAATAAGCGAAACTAAACCATGTCTTAACCAACTTATACGTCATTGAAACTATACTGGAAATAAAATAAAAACTATTTATTGATATAAATTTATAAGATATCTGTATATATAGCCTATTCTATGTAAGTTTATATTGTTATACTTCTCGTGCCGTATCCATAATTTTATTAGGTCTATGTGTTTCCGTTCGGAATGGTTTTAAAAATTAAGGGAAATATTTAGAAGTCTTATCGCGGCTGTCATTCAAGCTACTATCTAATTATAGAATTGTGTACTTCGCTTGTTCACTGTCACTTATATTAACTTGGTATCTGAGTATACTAAGGCTTACGTAACAAAAACACCTTGTAGCCAACGAGAAATTATACCTGTATTATCAGTGAGCAAATAAGTTGGCTAGTCATTAGATACGATTTTTCCTGCAAAAACCTATACCCGAGGTTCCACCACCCCGCAAAATCGGTGAATTACGTCAAGACTGATAGTTATAGATGGAAAACAAAAAGATAGTTAGAAATCAGAAAAATTTAACAAACACGTATAAAAATAAAAAAAAACCTCTTTAAAAAAAAATAGAATAAAACCATAATCTTCGTTTGCAGATAGGGTGATAAGTCAAAATTTTATTATATACATTTAAATATGTACTTCTTTACGAACATGTTATTTTCACTTGGTTCAACAAAACAACTACAGTATTAAGTTGAAAATATTTTAAACATGAATAAACAAGTAATCAATGCAGGTAGTAAAATAAAGTTCCGAGACCTTGAATAATTACTAATTTTCACTTAGTCACAAAGCGATAGTACTTATCGATTCTTGTTACGATGAATCAGGATTCGATTTCCGCATTTTAGCAATGTGTTTAATATGTATGCCTATGAACATGCAGTTCACGAATAAATACTTTATTGTTACTGTTATACTTTACTATCGTCTATCTACTACTTAGCAGTATACATAAGTGTCAGCGGAAAGGGTGAGTTCATGCAATTTTCTTGTCCATAGAATGGGGAAACATTTCTTTTTTATTCATTGTTGCCAGGCTATAAATATGAATAATTTCATATTGTATTTCCTTATAATTTGCTAGACCTAAAAATACTTTTGTTGAAATAAACATTCGTTACAATTTGACAATTGCGTTATGGTCAATCTATGGCAATGATTCTATGGAGTTTTATTTTTGTAACGAATAAATTTAAAAATAACTGGACCGAAGAAAATTTTGTGTCTATACGAATAAGCCGGGTGAAGCCAGGACAGGTTGCTAGTAGTTACTATAAAAATAAATAAATGCCGATCAGTCAAATCTATGATTATTTTTAATTATGTACTTCAGATTGTGAACGAGACTCTTCCGGTCCTCCTATTTCCGTCATTAGCCGCATATGAAATGCTCTTCATTCAATTTTAAGATTAAAACTACGACGAAATATATATTTAACGTACTGTTCCAATTCCGAATGTTTTTCTAACGTTCAAACTGGTTTAGGCTTTTAATTAAACGCATTAGTCGGTAATTTATTTTTACAAATTATCATTAATAAGACATAACATGTTACGTTGACAAATAGCTTAAATACTTTGACTTATTAATAATTTATCGATGTTTTAATCAAGTTTTATCAGATTATTACTGCAAGCGTTTAAAATCAGCATTCAATTTATTGCTGTTAATTGCTTTTCTTAATGTTTTATTTCCATTTATTTGTTAATAAATTAGACCACATAATTCATTACTCAATCATTTTTGAATAACTTCTATCAAATATACATTTAATTTGCAAATATATGTTCAGCTATTTTGTATGTTTATAGTTCTTTACTCCTTTTGAGTGAAACTCCTCTCAGCATAAGCCATTTTAGAGTTTCTATCTACTTTTTAGCTGTAGCAGGTCTTCCTTCACTCTATCGATCCAGCGGTAACTAGACGGGCTCAGGTAAGCCTCCTTCACCGACCGATTTTGGCCCATGTGCTTTGCAAGCCAGCAATAGGCGGGAGGTGACACAGGAGAGAGAGCGCTGGAAAGTTCTCATTTCGGAGGCCAAGACTCTTTTTGGGTAGCAGAGCCAGCAGAGTTAGTTTTTAGCTACCTTTTAACATGTTTACTGTTTATTATTATTGAATATCTCTGTTTTCAATTCACGGGTACACCAGAGGGAGTACACGATCCTTTTAAAAGACTAACGTGGGGTCATAGGTCCAACCGAAGAGAAATTTACGATACGTTATAACTTTTATTGTATATTGAAGCACCGGCAGTACCACATAGAGTCAGCCAGAGGCAGTGATTATTATTAATTTTCAAAGGTATATGAACATGCGACGAGTAACAATTCTATAAAGCATGTACAATATCTAGAAATCCAAGAGTACACTTTTCATACACTATTAAAAGTCCTACGTTTATGTCTGCGGTCTGTCCATAAAACTGATCTTAAAGCTAAATCTAGATTATAGCCAGATGTGCTACGATTATTTAGGTTACTGGAATCGGATACTTGAAAAATCGAACTCAATTCGGCTCGAATTTAACTAGGTCGATAAATTTGTCGATCTATTTACTATCTCAATTATCGCAAGCAAACAAAGCAACCACTCGAACGAATTTACAAATAAAATTCGTCAAGATAATTTCTAACAAGCAAAACGTAACTGTCGCTATAAATACAACGACAAATGACAACTGTCATATTGATTTTAAAAAATCGGTAATTTTTATACCGTAATTATTATTCTTATTGAGGTACCTCTTCAGAGTTGGGATAGTACATTTATTAGATAACGAATCTTTAATAGTCTCGTTTATATATATAAATTTAAAGAATACCGATTAATATTATCACAAACATTTAGATATTTGTTTCCGATATACGCTATTGTATTTAAATAAAAGTCTTTACACCGATAAAGCATTTAAATTTACATGAAATAAAAGTTTATGCGCTAATTATGTGCAATCAAAATGAATACTCATAACAAGTTATGCGATAATCTGAGATTTTACGCCTTTGATATAATCCTTTAAATACAGGCTCGGGCGTGAGCGCAATTGTACTGAGAGCGGAATTCGATTAAAGTCCATTGAAATGTTAAAATTTGAGGGCAAAACTGAACATTTGTTAGAGGATGCAATTTTATTTATGAGACATGTAGGGGGGGTCAATACAAGCTTAAACCCAAGTTTGTGGGGTTGGCGGCCTTGTACCCCGGCCGCCATTTTGGAAAAAGGGATGAAAACACGTTTGTATGATGGATAGTTTAAGAGATATAGCCATACATATAGAGTATCGACCCATAAATAAAATTGCGTCCTCTTTCAAATGTTCAGCCCATGTAACATTTCAATGGACTAATAGTTTGATTTGGCTTTTACGTTATAACTTTTGGCGATTTAATGAATTAATGTATACTACAATAAAATCGTAAAATTTGTTGTTTTTTTAAAACTTATTTATAATAAACTAAGATAAAGTAATGTTTATGTATCAGTCTCTTCGGTGTGTCTTGTCATTCATTAAATAAATTATCATTATCATTTTATTTCAAGTGATGTATTAAGTAGACAATTAAATTGTCTTTAACATCACTCACTCGCTAATCGCTACTACAATATCCTGACCTTCCTCAACTGGGTGGGCAGGAAGCAAGAGGCTGACCTATTCAAAATATCCAAGTTGACCTCAGCTGAGCTTCATGCAGCCTTCATTCAACGACGTGGCACTGAATAGGTGGTCTGCAATGAACTTGCTTCAAGCGCCCGTACAGCCGCCACTTCACGTTTATACCAGATTAAACTGTCTACTTTATCTTGCTGTTACATTAGACGCTATGCTAAGAGCATTTTAACCCAAAAAGCTTAAGATAGATTTTTATACATATCGTTTTTGCGTTGTTTCTTTGTGTGTGAAAATAATTTGGTACATGAAGACGTAGAAAAAAGATTTTAATGTTAAATATGTATGTATTCAGTCTAAGAGTAGTGATTTACTTTTAGTAAAAGGTAATTGGCAAAAGCATAGGTTTATTAAATAGTCCGATGAATATTTTGTTGTTTTTTATGCTTTTTTTATAGAATATAGCCACCTCACCATATACCGCCGCCCATGGACACATTCTCATTGCCAGAGAGGGCTCGTGAGTGCGTTACCGGCCTTTTAATAATTGGTACTCTCTTTTCTTTTAGGAACCTAAGTCGACGAACCTAAGTGGATTGGAAATACTTCTGTCGGCAGCTGATTCCACATAGTTCTGGAACGACGCTCAGTTGTGGAACGACGGACATCGAGATGATGCGGGTGGAATTTCGTATTTTGCCTCGACGCCCGATGATGAAACTCATGTATTAATCCGAACAACTGCTTTGAACCCTCTCCGTGGTAAACGCGGTAGCAGATGCAAAGATACCCTACATCTCTACGCGTAAGCAACAGTAACGTAGTATGATTGTAGCGTTTATTTTCAAAGGGATACGAGAACTAAATGTTTTACATACATTATTTAATTGAGGTTTGCATTACTCATTGTAATCGATGTAATTCTTCGTTTATTAGTAAACTTTTTATTATAGTTAAACCTAATAAAAAATGAAATGTAAATAATAAAGGGTTTTGTATCTAGTCTTTCTTAATTTAATTATCTCATTCCGGAACTGTACACAAGAATTTAATTCAATCTTAGACGTGACTACGAATACAGATTTAGAATTTCATTAAGTTTTAAGAGACGTTTAAACAACTAATACTTTGTTTTTAGTAAATTACAGCGAATTGCTTTGTATATTGAATAAAATCCGTTTTTCACGTAAATATGTATGAAATTCAGATGTATTGAAATGATTCTGTCAACAAAACAAAGCCTGTTTTTAAAAATGAATCTGGCTTAAATAGAAACTATACGATGCCGTCTGCAACAAGAATTTTCACTCATCAGTAACAAAATTAGTTTAATATGAAAACGCTAATAAATCACAACATCTTCCAGAATAAAGAATTCTAAAAACAAATAAAAACTGAAGATTCAGCTGAGTTCGCGTTTCGTAAGTGCTATTGCGTTAATATGCAAACAGAAGTGTAACAATCACGGTGTGGTGTAATTCACTAACTTAGGCGAGATTTTGTAAGTACTTATTTTAGTTTTTTACTCTCATCATCATGAATGGCTATACAGCCCCTTGTGGGCCTTAGCCTTCTCAAGTATATTTTGCCATCGCAATCTATTTGGCGGCTCTTGCGTCCAACTTCGATCCCGTATTGTTTCGAGATCCTTAACAACTCCATCCTACCATAGCAGCCTGAGTTCAGTAAAGACTAGGGTTCTGTCATCCGCCAATCTGCGCATATGTCCCAACCACTTGAGCCTGTTGCCTTTTGTTGAATTGGGAGATGTTGGCGTCTTCAAGAATGTTATAAGGTTCTTCATAGTAACGAAAACGCCAAACACCGTCGTCGCAAACAGAGCCAAAGATTCTTCCGCTCGAAAATAAGGAGCAAGCTTGTCCTTCTTGCAAAGGGCTGGGCTCTTTATGGCCCTTTATGGATTCAGAACCATAACTGGTCGCAGTAGGGTTTTGTCCAGAACAAGCTAGTCGATTTATTAAGTATATCGAGTACTTTTTTACTTCGGAGATTTTTAAGGCTTTGAATTCAAAGAACAGCAAGCAATGGCGACGAGAAGTCCTTAGATGAAGCCCATTATAGCCCGTGGAGGCTTCTGAGTTTCAAGGAGTGGGACTGTCTTAGGTCCATACTATAATTCATATCTCAAGTCATCTTGAGCGCTGTCCAATTTATCAAACTTCATTCAGAAGAAACGGTTTGACTGCTCTTAAAACTAGAAGTTAGTTTGAGTGAAATACGGTCATCAATCATAAATAATAACAGAAAAGCCCACCACCTAACTGCAAGTTTTTTTTTTAAATTTTGATTTATGTAAGCTTTTAACTTGGACTGTACTTATAAAACTTCACTAGGTGATGTCACTCATTACTGTTTGCTTTGCGCCTGATGTTTACCGAATGTTGAGCACGCGTTTTAAAGTTTTATGGTCTTTTGTTTAAGCATCACTTAAATTAAGCAAATATCGCACTCATATCACATATTATTTAAGTTTTAGAACGGTTTTATTTTGCATTGAACTAACTAGATTTTGTATGAGCTGTGTTGTTAAAACTTATTATAATTGTTATCCAAAGAATAAAAAATACGTCATAATGTAATCTTTGGGATTTTTGTGGTCAGTTAGAATAGAAACAATGAACTCAACAGGACTCATAATGTGACTTTGAGTCACGTGTCATACATGTATTTGTATGCGAATAAAATTGGCGGGTATTATTATGTGATAAAATACTGGCTGTGGCGTCGGAATGGTTATTCCGTCGTAGCGTCATACCTTCCTTGATAAATTGAATATGTAAAGAATGAATTTCCAAAAACTAGTTCTTAGATTAGTCCGTTCAACCAAATATTTTCATGACACCAGCAGAGTTATTGAACCTAAAACCAACCCTTTCCATAAAATACCGTTACCAGAACCCTTAAATTTTGTATTCGTTCAATGATATATGATTCACCTGTGATAAATATCGCGTACCGCTGCAGTGATTTGCATTTAAATACGCTTTTTCTAATAAATAAATGGAATTTCAGAAAGTGACAGGCTGGTTATTTATATCCAACTAGTGAATATTATGTTTTGTGTTCGGTCAGCCATGTGACCTGTTTCGTTGTAAATCATAAAATGATGTTAAACTTTGAAACGCAACGTTTTACATACAAAGTAACCATCTACTGTAAATTGTTTTGCTAAAATTTAGATGAATGTATAGTGAACAAAATTTTCCGCGAACCATTATTCCTATGATATATCATTTTGGTAATAAATCTGCACTTTATAAACCAATTATTTGTAGTCTTAGCGGAACTGGAATGAGGAATTATTCATAATAATTCTTCAAATATTTCGATTGAAATTCGACACGGAGGTAACTTATTTTATGCTTTATATGGTGATCATAAAGTTAATCATGCAACGATTTGTTAAATGGATTATGAATAAGTACAAATTATTCTTATAAAAGTTTTTGATGTTTCTTAAACCATGAACTAAACGAATGTACCGTGTCAGAAACATGGGATACCCACTTTATATGTAACAAGAACATCACAGGACCCACGAAGCTTTATGTTGTTTAACGAGCGTCCTCAAAGAACATTCAACGTTTGCGTTTTGTTTCTTTTGCGATCTCTTGTAATTTTCATTCAGATTTTTTATATTTATCGAATTACTTCAATGTAATAAATTAAGTGTATATATAATTTGGTGAATCTTTTGAAGCTCTAGGCAATTTTCGGAATAACACGGAAAAAAATATTGCTCTTGTATAATTAGTTTAGTCGTATTTTTAATCATAATACTTTCGTTTATATTTCAGAACAATCAATACCAAATATAGTAATGTCAAACCAATTTTTGAAGTTATTGAAAGATAGATAAAAAATAAGTTTACACTTTAATCGAACGAAGCGTTTTGGTAAGGAATTAAAGAACGAACCAAACATTCATGTATGTATAATGTACATAATATGTATGTACAATGTACATATCTATGTACAATGTACATATATATAGTTTGTTTTACCGGTATTTGAAATCTAAACACTCAGTATGCATCACATCACGATACGTCGATAATTATGCTAATTACATCTATTTAGATTCAAAGAACAATCGATTTGAAAGCGTCGAGAATTGATGATTAATATTAAGTTACGACACCGCTTCGTAGGCGCACGTAGGACGAAACTAATTTTGCGAAGTAAGCGAAATATTGCATTATCGATACAGTAAAAACGTTCTTGTAGCTTAGGTTATTGTATTGTGATACACTTAGAAAACAAGATCTTAATTCAAAGATACTATAAATACAACATGTGTTAAAGTTAATCATTGATGAGGTTATTGAAAAAATAAAACCAATAGCGCTACAACGTTTTAGATCTGGGCCTCAGATTTCTGTATCTGTTTCGTGATCCTTTGTTTTCTCTTCTGAGCGAGTTGATCTGCCTTCTGTGCTTGACCTTTTTGGGTAAGGCATGCCTATACAGAAAGTCTAAGGGTGCATAGGAGTTCGAACCTAGAACCTTAGGGATGAGGGTCGCACGCTGAAGCTACTAGGCCAACACTCCTCTGTGTAATTATTGAAGGAACCCAATAATGTAATTGTAAAAATGATTTTTCTACAGATATAAATATATTACTTTCCTTTTTTACAATATTTCAAACCGATATTCATGATTCTCCTGCATAAGCGCACCTAAGAGGACTTGTATAAGCCACACTCTGCGTTATTAGTTTACTATGTTATTGTAATTTGCATCTAAATTGTATTGTTGAACATCTATGTTACCTACTTTTACTCCTTTAATGGCAAAAATTAATATGCCTTTGTAATAATTACATTAATCGAGACTAGTTTGCATTTAACAATTTTACTTTCTGTTCTTACTTTGTATTTTTCTTTGTTTCTATAGTAATTTATTTGTTCGCTTCTTAATAATTCAATAAATTAATTGCTAATTAGATTTTCGGTAATACAGGGATTCTATGTTTGATACATATGTTCTATATGTTATGTCCTACATAAGAACTTGGGCCATTAAGTACTTGATTTCAATTATCAAAATTATAAATTGTAAATAGATAATATATATTTATTTCCATATTCTATCTTAACAGTTTTTACTGATACTATATAACTATAAAGAAATACCAATACTTAAATAATTCTACATAAAATAATTGTAATAATTTTGTGTCTCTGAAACCCGTGTCTTCTGTCAACCGATGTACTTATAACGTGTTGACTAAGTGTTTGCTATTGTCGTTTGTTCCGTCTTGATTGACCCCAAACCTATAAACCGCATTCAAGGGTGAACATAAAAGGCCCATCTAAACTCAAGATTTTCAACGTCACATAAAACAAAGATGGTTGATAGCGCGGTCAGTCACGGTATCGTAAAAATGTCGTACCGTACTTTATGGGTGAATCGTTTAAGATGAATTTTTAAGTGTTTTATAGCGTTATCATTGTATGAAATAATTGTTTTTAGGTTTTTTTTAGATTGGAGCTATAATTTTGCAGGTGTAGTACAATGTTGTTTAGACTAATCCTGTAAGTATTTGATATTGCTTTATCAGTTTAATGATGATCGAGAAATAAAATTTCAATCGCCATTTTCTCCTTTTAGAAAAGGAGATCACAGCAACTACATCACAAATATATATTGGGTAGGCGAGTAAGTGTCACACACATAGTGTTGAAAAAATACTGATAATTCAGATTTTTGTATATATATATATTCGTATAAGTAGTAGTAAGAGTGTGTAACACACTCTTGTTCCACCATAAATAGTTATAGTCAGCCCTTTTTAAAGTTTACATTATATCGGGCGTCATGTTTATATAGCGATATGAATTGTTTTAAGTTATTTAGAATTTTTGTGGCCAAGTTGTTAAGGCAACCGTGTTAAAGTAAGTTACCTAATTTTTATGTGGAATTACTATTATTCCACCTATACCAAAAACTGATGTCTATAAAAATTTTAAACATAAATAAACACACAAATCAAATGATTAAATAAACTATTCGTAAACATACCCTTGGAGTAACCGTCCTTCGAGTCTTTGTGAGCTATGGGCATTTAAGCCTCTTCGCACTTCACATGTACCCGTAACATGTTGACATTTGGACCCCCATTTTTTATCTTTATTTGTATGGAATGTGGACAAAAGACATTTCGCGAGAGTCATGCGAATTCTCAAGATCAAGTTAAATACTTTTGCAAGTTATTCTTGTTGCCTGATAATAGCCCTTATTTTCTATGTAACAAAGGTGTATAGTATTTAGTGTTTCTCTTATTTTATCACGACTGCGATTTTTTGGAAATTTTATATTTTTCCACGTATTTTGAACCAGTAACTTGAACGAATTCTCTATTCTCTTCTTTCTCACTCTTCTCTCTCTCTGTTTGTCGTCGTTTCAGCTTGCCGACGATGCTCCGTCCGTGTTATAACTTATATTGTTACTATAAAATAATCAGAACGTCAATAGCTACTATAATAATTTCAAGATTAGCATTTAAATTAAGTTGTTCTTGATCAAACCATGTCCGTTGTGCTGTAACGTGTTTGTTCGGTACAAATGTCGTGAAGAAAATTGTCTTTCTTAGACTCCCCGATACTGGGCCAGATATAAAAAAAATACTTAGTACGTACGTAATTCCGTACGTCAAAATTGTATTGTATTTTAATATACTGAAATCATAGATCGCGCTAACACTCGTTTTTAAATCACCCTTAGAGTCGAGCGCTACACTTAGCGCTAAATCTCGACTCTGAAACTTACGCTTTGACTCAAAAACAGGACACGTAATTCACAAAAGACCAATGACCGCAGCTTTTTGCATCAGTTCTACAGGTCATATTTTTCATTATTTATAGGTAGGTGACAAATAAAGAAAATTTACCAATGGAAAGGCTGTACATTATTTTACGTAGAAATAATAGTTTTAATACAAAAATAACCCTAAACTTTTCATATAAAATACGCCACATGTGGGAGATATTTCCTAGTTCTTAGAACTTTTGACACAATAACCTTAGAGAGCTTTCGACCATAATTTTAAGGTAATGTTTCAACCTACTTTAAAACTTTGAAGATAAAACCATTATTTGTCTTCCATTCAAACAACAACTTCAGTTGCCTGCTTATGTAATATATATACCTATATACGCAATCTGTATAATAATTTTAAAGCAAGACACTACAAACTTTCATTAAGCAGTTTTGATCTGTTGAATATAGGGTGATACAAATTCTGGGAATTAATGGATACACAAATAATTATAAAATGAATGTCAGAAGAACTATTTTTAGAATTTGGCGTCGTCGATAGTTTTATTATTTTGTAATAAATACGTTTCTATTCTTCGTTTCTGCATGGTTTACATCTGTTACAGATATAAGTAGATTACATATACATAGTTTCTTTTCGTTCCTGTGACTCATGTGTGAAGTAATGTCAAGCATTAAACTATCGCAGAAATAGGTGTATTTTTATAACATTAAAACAACATCGGTGGTCTAACACTGTAATAAAGGCGTACATATAAATCATTATCGACTCCGGAGACGATAAACGAATCGATTCTCACAATTGTCTCGTACAGTCTCACGGAAGTGCATTCCTTGTCACCGTATACTTATGCCAGTGTATACATATATATTTATTTACGTATGTTATTTTTCTGTACGTGTGTATGTGGATTTTAAAAAGCTCACCCTTACATTATTTGCCAACATGTAATAATTTGTATTTCTCGTTCAAAATAGGTATACAATTCTAGAAGGGACGCGTGTGCGGTGCCGGCTATGCAAGAAATCTTTTTTTCGTATATAAATAGAAAGATATATTCTTATCTTTATTTTTATATATTTTATTATTATTAATAATACAAGTAGAAGTACCTGTAGTTTTGACTTTAGTTATTTTTAGTAAATCATATTATACGATTACTGCCGTCAATTTTCTAATCTCGTCTCATCTAACGAGTTCGTCATTCTGTGTAGGCATGCTTTTTATATTCGAAACCTCCGAATCGTGTGAAATCGTGTCAATCGCGGTAGCGTTTGACCTATGCTTCGGCACAATTGAGGACAAAACTAAAATACCGAAAAGCCACTAAACAAAAGGGCGATGACAAACGATTGACTTCGTCGATTTGTCAACTTGTATGTGATTTGTCAAATCTACTGATTCAGTAAGGCTCTGAAGCCCACCGGGTGAGAGATAATGCGATAAATTGTTATTTATTGGCTTGCTCTGCTTCTTTGAGGCCACAGTGTAAATTGTAAGTTGGGCGCGCTGATTAAACGCTAGATTCGTATTATTGACCAAAAGTCTTAGGGGCTGTCCTTTGACCTTGCATCGCAGTAAATTACATAATAGTTTCATTATAACACGTTCATTCTAATACTGCTTTCTTGTTGATATTATCATCTTCTATGCTTAAAGTCAGTCATAACAGAATAGCTTTGACGTACACATTACGTAAATTATATTTTATATATTTTATTTGATAGTTTTTGCGAAAGAAGAAGTGTGAATTTAATTAAATGTTAAATTGTTAAGAATAGTAAACAGAAAACTGATAATAACTCGCTTAAGTTCTTTATATACAGTAGTTTATGCTGAACCTGATGAAATTCATAATTTTCACTACTTAATTTTTTATAATCAATCACAGGTACAAATACAAAAATATTAAGCATTTTTAAATTCTCTTATTTAATATTTATTCATTATATAACATATACTCATTAAAGCAAGAACTATAATACATATAGAAGTTAAACTAAAGAAATGAAGAAAAGGGCGTATAGAATCAAGAACATGCTTTGGGCGTTTTATTTCTGTCTTACTGTTACTAAAGTATTGTGGTTACGTCGAACGCGGAACTCTTAAAGCAGTTGTATATTCTAATCGAGAATGTAGGTGCACTTTATTGCGACTTACTACTCGTATTTTATGAATCAAATCCGAAATTTCTAAATCGGAAATGCATTTACAAGGACTTTGGAAAGTACGCGTCATTCGTGAAGCGGAAACTATACGTATATATAAATAATAAAGCTTCATTTGATTATTATATAAAAAAAATTACAAAAGACTATATATAAAATAAAACATTAGATATATATATCGACCCACCACGGGTAAAAGCCTTAAATTGTATGAATTATTTGGCCTGCCTGCGTCGTTTAAAAGAGCGGACACAGTTGGTACCTACCTACTTTTAAATGGCGGTAGGCGTGCTTTATGTCACAATACAACATAGATTAGTTTGTTATTTGTTTAATAATTATATTTAATATTAATAATATTTTTTTTAGTAAATGATTGCTGTTGTTCCTGCGTTTTCTTTATTTTGTGTTGTTAAATAATTATAATATAAGAAGAAATAAAGCGACAAAAATTTTAAATCACCATATACCTGTATTATATAAGAGTTTGCCGTAAAACCTACGGCGAGTGAAAGTTATCTTGTATAAATCGAGTAAAATATAGTTAGCATTTACTTTTAAAAAAATATTATAGTCGCACTACTGTTTTTATTTTAAGCTTTATAGCCGGATGTGTACAAGCGGACTTTTATAGTAGGTACTTAATCTGATAAAAGTATGATACGCCAATGTAGCAAACACATTGGACAGCTGCATTACTTTTTACTATACAATACTCATTCTAAATTATTCAATTCAAAGAAACTTTCTCAGCAATCCTTACAAGGATAATGTCAAGATATTCGCCCTGAAACCGTCAACCCACTTTCTATCAAACCAAAATCGTCATTACCAAGAGTTTGAGAGCTTAAAAGCTCTAACTGGGAGTAATTGGCGAAAGTCACATTAGAATACAATGCCGACATATGCACTATGAATAATGCATGCTTTTATGCAATGACTATAACTTTTGTAAGAGATTTGTACGGGTGGGTGTTTATACTTATTCTTAAAAAGACAATAGCTTTGGTGTAAGCTTTCACTTCGTTTTTATTAAAAACAGACTTGATTATTCTCCGCAATAAAATGTGCAAAAGTTATTGAAATACTCTATTTACCCAGGCTATGTCTGGCATGGGATCTTCAGTGACAAGCAAATATCTCTTAAAGAATTAAATTATATATGAAATTATATATTATCACCCAAAAACTGTATTTTCTCGACATCTAATCAACAGAAAATTTGTTTTTCTATAACCCATATGTATGTTTGGTATCACTATCAGATTACTTCTATTGATATTCTGTTCTATTTTATTTATTCTATCAGATTTACTTGTTTAAAAAATATATATTGTTTTTTTAAACCAGTAAAGCCTTGTGGCTTTATCGTGCGACTCTTATCCCTGGGTCGTAGGTTCAATCCCCGGCTGTGTGCCAATGGAAATTCATCCTGTTAATGCGCGCATTTAACACTTGCTCGTACGGAGAAGGAAAACATCGTGAGGAAACCGGCATGCCTTGGACCCAAAAAGTCGAAGACGTGAGTCAAGCACACAAGGCTGATTACTTGCTTATTAGGAAAACAAATGATCACGAAACAGATCAGAAATAAGGCCTAAGGCCCAGGTCTAGAAGATTGTAGGCTCCAAACGTCTTTTACTAGTTTCGTATTTCTGTATTGTCGCATGGAACAGATACAGTTCTATACATGTTTCATTGAAAAAAATTCATTTACAATCGTACACGTTTATTACTTTTTTTTTCGAGACGGAACACCTAGTCTCCTTATTTAATAATTTATAATAAGTACGGAGGCAATTTGTCTCTAAATAAAAAAAAACAGCAATCAACGTGCATTGTATTGATAATTTATTAACCGTGTAACGACCGTACGAAATGCTTGTATTGTCGGGTGAAATTGCAATTACGCTCAGTAATTGTCGCTAAAACTTATTATTATTACTTGTAATTATCATTAATGGAAACCCGTTTAAGTCTTGCTAGCTGTCAATGTGTCTTTTTGTGGCGATTCGTCGACGGCTGTGCAGTGTCGTCTGTTTTTTAAAGAGCTTTGCGATTGGCGTAGTTAAGGGGAAATGGCGTTTTCGTATGTAACTTTAACTAAATATTTATTAAATTAAATACTTTAAAGTGAAATGGAAATTTTTAAGAAGTTAGGTTATATATAACACTTAGATAAATAAACGAAAAGATTAAACTGTAGGACTATTTCTTTACATTATAACACTTTTTGCAACACAGTGGGAGAGACGTGATCACTGTATATAAAGCACATGCACACATAACATGTATTCATTGTTATTATAACGATAATTATTTAAACTACTGTTAAATTTATCAATATTCACACGTTAATTATAATTTAAACGTATTACTTACAGCATTTTTACTAATCTATTGGAACCCGCTTAAGAGTTTCAATTAAACCGCAGTAAATTATACAGAATTCTTCAGTAACGACGCGTTGCAATGAAAACTGATACTCTGTTCCCCTCACGTCCGTCCATATGAATGGGGCTTTATAATTGATAACTTATTAATGCAATTACTAACCCACTTGTAAAAACCTACGCGTCTGATGAGAAATTGACACATTTTGAAGACGAGTTGCCGAGAAATCGTCGAGTTTCACAAGTTGAACTTTTAATAGTTTTCATCGATTTCATACGTCCTTATATGTATATTGTATACGCTTTCATATTTTAGGTTTCAAATGCTTTATAACAAAGACATAGCTTTATTGGGTATAATAATATAAATTAAAAACGTTCCGAATTAAATCTCAATGCTAAGGCAGAGTTTGATATATTGAGTAAACATACACAATTATAATTATATAATTTTAAATAATAATAATTATTACTATTTAGGTTAAGAAAAGTGTAAATACTGTATATTTGATTGTCATGTTTAGGTTTTATAAACGAAATACAATAGTAAATTTACTAGCATCAAATGCGTAGTAGTTGGGATTATAAGAATAAAGTAATAGAAAACAGAAATTTTTTGACAAAAATAAAATTGCAATGCGGGTCATTCTTATGGGAATCTTCCAACGGAAACCCATCCACGAACTGACCCCTTAAATATGCACTGAACAAAAGAAAGTTAACATAATTGCAATAAATTAAATACATATACGGTATGGTAACGGTACGAGGTGATGTTTAATTCATTTCCGAAAATGATTACACATTTTTTGTGAATAAAGTCCTGCACATTCAGCTTTTCCTGCGAACAGTTGAATCGAGCAATACATACGCTTCAAAATGTTAAATTGTGTACGGTTAGCATTTTTTTGAAAAAGATGGAATCGCATTTGAAAATGCTCTGAGAATTGAAATCGATAATTTTTATATTATAAAATGAAAACTTAAGCGACGAAAGGCATTAAAACACATATAACATTCAATTACATGAAATACATTTTGTATTATCGCCTAGCTAAGAAATAGACAGATATTTCTTATAATAAAACCGACTTTTATTGTAAATAATATTATTTAAGACCTTCCCTATTTGCTAACCGTACACAACCGAAACGCATTGAATTCAATGCGTTTAAAACAGTAGCCGTATTTAAGTAGCGTCAACAAAAAAACACGGACAGCAAACAGTGGACTTCTGAATGGATGTCGTTAAATAAACATGAAGAATCCCCGTTGTCTCTTTAGACGTATACAAAAAGAAATTCAACGTTTTGTCTCTGTAATGGACTTTAAATTGCCCGTGCAATTATTTTTTCGTTTGGAAAGTCTTATTAAAGTATAGAATTATTGCTTACCACATATATTGGTTTTTTGTAATTTCCTATAATAATAGATTCCAAAGGTAACAAACATGCGATGGTGGGATGGTAGCGCGGTATGTATACAAAGGTTTAAAATTCCAAATTTAAATTTGTTAAAAAAAATTAAAAGTGAAAGGTTTTATATTTAAAAAAAGCATAAACGTTCGACGTTTGAAATTGAATTATAACGAACTCGAATGTGATCGTTTTATAAATGGGATAGTGGCAAATACAATTTTTTATTTATTATTTTCAGTTGCTTTTTATACGTTATAGATTCAACTGGTAACCAATGTTATGAATTATATTTATTAAATAAAATGTAGTTGTTGTGAAACGCTCATTTCAAGATTTAAGTTGTCAAGTGTTAAAAAGTGGACACAATTAATATTCTTAAGGCATATTGTTCAACATATATGGTTTCAACAGTACACTTTTTGTTGGGCTATTTTTCTAGTAGAAGTTATACACAAATTACTTCAGTTTATATAAGTTTATCAATTTATAATATGAAATTGGATAATCAAATATATTCAATACGAAATATACATACAGACTTTTACAGAAACAAAATCATTATTTTCATGGTCAATATATATTTCCGTTTTAAGTGGAAAAAGGATAATAATAGCATTTACTAATTAAATTTTTCTGTAATTCAAAATAATTTGCCTAGATTAAAAAAAAAAATACGAACTTAATAATTCCAGGTTTCATCCGCACCGCCTCGATGACTAGAACTCTTCCACAGTTCTCTTGGAGCTGTGGAATCGACTTCCAGTGGACCAAAAAAAGCATACTTCTACGCAGCTACTAACATGGGTGTCCATGTAGCAACAGCCGTTTATGGCTCTTCCATAAGACATCACATATATAAATTCACCTATTATATAATTTTATTGTAGTCGGAGACTAACAATAACATCGGCCGGGTTATTTCGAAATATTAGGTTGGACATATTAGTGACATTTATCAACACATTAATGACATACACCAGCACCTATATGCAACAGTTGTTTGAATTCACATGAGAAATAAAATTTCCTGATCAATCAATTTTAATGGACATAATTAAAATGATGACAGGAAGTGCATTAAACGCACTTTACGTGTCAACGTGACTGGACGCAGACCCTATGAACAAACAAACGAACCCTTGTTGCATCGTGTTTATATTATACAAGTTGATGACCACGTCCCCGCTTGCGTAGTAAATATATAGTATATCGAAAAAGCCGAGGCACAATAAATAATTACCAGTTTAAAGGGGCAAAAATATTTTTATTTTATTTTTTTACAAAAAAACAAAAATTCACACACGAAATAAAAACAAATTAAATTAATTAGGAAAAGCAAGGTCAAGAATTTCTGGAAAATAAAAAAAATACTAATTATTATAGGTACAAATAGCACAGCTTTTGTCAGTTCACTCATCATGCAAAATATTTTACATAATATACGTATATTGATTCCATACTTTTTCATTGACTTAAAAATTTATCAAATATCAACTGAGTTTTCGTTACCTACAAATTTGTCTTAAAAAGAAGAAAGTTTATGTTATATCGTATAAGGTTTGGAGTTTTTCTCTAAGTGAGATTTTAGTTTTATTATATGAGAATTGTTTTAGGATAGCGCAATATTTTTATTTAATTAAAATATACATTTCGTCCCAAATAACAAATATTATGAATATAACTGTGAGATTAATTAGATTTAGGGACATAAATTATAATTATATGATACCTTCATATATCAGGATTGTTTTCCTCCTATAAATACGAAATCTCTGGCACATTACTGTATGTATATTGATTACCTTTTTATGAGTATTGCGAACATTATTCCCACGGCTGGATTCAATACCAGCTAGTTTCAAATATTGATCGATTGTGTCCTGCTGATAACATACTTTAAATTCGTAATTTATTATAAACGTAAATTGTATTTTAAATAGTGACTGCCAGTGTGGAAGGCTAGACCTCGACACCTATACCCTACTCGCTGGACCGATCAAGTAAAGGCCCTTACAGGACTTAGCAAGGCGCTGAGGCTTGCCAAAGACAGGGGAGGATTTGTGCAAAAACACTATCACAACATTCAGACATGAGGTGCGCGACTAAATAAATAGATATATTTAAATAAAAAAGTTAAGTTTAGTGTGTATAACTATATATGTGTGAACTATAGTTAATTTAGAAGCGTAGTGAAGGAGCGGCAAATATCTTTTCTATATTGATGTCATTTAAAATTGATCTAATCTTGATTAAGTCAGTATTAAACAGTGTCTCTTAGAGATACATCATACTTAACCAGTCAATTTAAGTGTCTTTCAGACAATATAACATGAATATACCCGTAAACTCGAGTAAGTACATCTATGAAATGGCTTAAGTGCGCAACGGATATTTATTAGTATAATCTGCTTATAATATTGTAGACGTGTGCTCTACACTTTATGAGATATACGGAGTGTTCAATATTCCAAACTGAAGTATTGCGGGAAAGCTCTGGGTTGCCCAATACAATATCAATATGTTCTATATTTAAAATGTTTTATTTTTATGGAAAAAATCTCTAGTTAATTTATCTATTATTTAATTAATCCGACGTTACTTACTTTTATACTTCCGACTGACGTATTTGTATCCATGGTCAGGTAATATATTATTAAAATAACTATTTTATATAGTACTATTAAGTGAATATCTCTACCTATTATATGACATAACCTTTAAATGAAAATACTAATATTTTAAATACATCCGTCATCCGTGGATTATAAGGAATTTAATTATTGAAGTACATAATAAAGCATATCTACAAGTTAACCTTATTCAATGCTGACGAAATCGAGCAAATTCAGTATTAATTTTAACCTATATTAAATAATAAGGCACTTCATGCAAGATAAGTTATTATTTCCAAAGTTTTGTTTCATGCAAGATAAGCTAATAGTTTAAAAATTTTGTCAGTTTTTTATTTAAATTGGGCCATGTAAAACGTAACACTCTGTATAAGTAGGGTGACATCAAAGCAATTTTTTATAGGACTAAAGAGGTTTATCGAAGAGCATTAAAAACCACAGTAGCGACTATATAAAGCGTTATTTGTCGGTTACCTTTCTTACTCTACTTTAAGAATGTATTAATCCAACCTAATCGGATAGTTGATGGGGACTTTCAGATAAATGCCTTATAGTTTCAAATGAAATATAAAATAACGAATAAATTTATAAATCGACATAGACCATACTCAAAGTATTATTAGTTAATTAAAATAAGGCAGCAAATCCAGGCAACTAAATAGATTTTTATCGTCCTTTGTAACTTTTATATAAACAGGCATAAATATCAAAGCTGAGTTTCACCATTTTTTTTTTGGTATAATATATAATATGTATAAATTACGCACAACGGACCAACCTCGAGTCTAATTGCGGAGAAAGGAGTCCTTCAACCTAATATGTATAAATATACATTTACAAATGTAATTTAACGGACGACTCTGAGTGTTTTAAAGACTTGTAATTAGTACTAACAATAGATAGATAGATAGATATACCTATCACTCCAAAATCATACAGACACAGCTCTCAAGTTTGTTATTTGATTATTAAGTAAATAATAAATGAAATTGAATGATAATTGATATCGGTGCTATAATCATGCAAAATATAAACTTTGCCACTAAATAAAATTTATCAGTCGAAAAGCCACTCCCGGACCAACGTACCTGGAGCAAAATAAAAAAAAATAATCCCCCCAAAAAAAAAAGGCCTCCTACGCACTGCGACCATGGTCGCCGCGACCTAGCCGCGGCGGCCAGTGAATTCTGGACTTTATATGGCAATCGCTATAGCCCCTACGCACTTAGCGGCCAGACCAGCGGCCACCGTTGGCCGCGGCGTCCAATTTGATGCCACGCGACCAGCGACCAATCGTGGCCGTCGAGAACATCACTTCTGTATTAAAATTCATCAGTGCTACCGCATCGGCCGCGGCGACCAGACGTGTAGCTAGCTACAGAGTGATTATTTTACAATGGCCAATTTCGACACGGAAAGGTTCATAATTGAAGTTGAAAATAGAAGAGGTTTATGGGATTTAGCATCAAATGATTACTCCAATAAAGATGTTAAGCGGCAGTTGTGGCTTGAAGTGGTCGATATATTTGGCGGTGAATCCATGGAAGATAAAGAAAAGGCAGAACTTGGTTAGTATTTTATTTTATTATGCCTAAGTAAATTAATAATGCGATGAACTACAATAAACGCAGCAGGTGCTGTAGTAGCATTCGACACGTATATGTGACATGAGTGATTTTTTTTTAAAGTTGTTCCGTTCATTCAAAATCTAAGAAATTTTAGCAAATAGGTAATTGTCAAAAGTATAACTATTTTATTTCTACTATTTTTCGCTTTGCACATGAGTTTTGACAATTATTTGCTAAAATTTCCCAGGTTTTCGTAATGATTGGAATAACTTTTTAAAAAGATTACTCATACCGCATGTGCGTTCGACGCCATTTTGTTTACGCGCGCAATGCGGCTCGCGGCGAGCACCCATATATTTACAAATTGTGCCAGGGCAAGCGACCATCGGTACTGAAGTAGTTTGCGAATATATCTCGATATTCGGTTGATGTTCTATTTGCTCTATTAGGTAAACATGCAGGTATTTCTAATAAAGCCTCTGGTACAGTTAACGTGTCCTTGAAATCATATCCGTCTCTTTCTCGCACAAAATTATGAAGCACACATAGAGCTTTTATAATCACAACTGCAAATTCTTTCTTGACGTTTAGGGGTCGGTGAAGAATCTGCCATTTATTGGCTAATATTCCAAATGTACATTCAATATAGCGGCGGGCACGGGATAGTCGATAATTAAAATTAGTCTTTACATTATTCAAGTTTCTCCCAGCATACGGTCGCATCATATGTTCCGATAGTGAAAACGCCTCATCACCCACTAAAACGAACGGCATTGATTGGCCATTTTCTTTGATGGGGTTATTGCTCGGAATATCGAGATCATTATTTAAAAGCCTATGATAAAATACAGAGTCTTTGTAAATTGACGAATCACTGCATTTGCCGTATGCTCCAATATCTAAGTAAAGAAATTTATAATTTACATCACATATTGCAAGTAACACGATTGAAAAATAATTCTTGTAATTGTAATAAAGAGATCCCGAATGTTGTGGTTTGATAACTCTAATGTGCTTGCCGTCGATGGCTCCGATGCAATTAGGAAATTGGGCGTATTTTTGAAAACCTTCAGCCGTTTGAATCCACTTATCTCTGGTCAATTGTGGCATCACAATTGGTTTTAATATCTCCCATATTGCTTCACAAACATCAAATACTATTTCCGATACTGTAGGAAGCCCTATACGGTATTCATGACTTATATGAGATAAAGAACACCCAGTAGCCAAATACCTGAAAATAAAATTCACATTAATAAACATAATATTAGTTTTGTAATATGTACTACATTTATTTATTGATTTACAGGCATTACTCTCCAAAAAAAGATGGAAAAACCTTAGAGACTGTTTCACAAGAGAGCTGCGCCGTCTTAAAGATGTCAAAAGTGGTTCTGCTGCAAAACGTAAATCACAATACACCTATTTCAACCAATTACTGTTTTTGAAATCAGTGCTGGACACAAACGCAACAGAAAATAGTCTCGAAGAGGCAAGTCAAGAAAATGAAAGTGCAAGATCTTCTGATCTTGAGACTCAACAGTCTGCATCAAAGTCGCTTAGAACAAAAAGGAAGAAAAAAATACCAAACGAAGAATCCGATACAGACCCTCTAATTTCAGTTCTGCATAAGACCATAGCGACTACACAGAATGATTCAAATTGTGACAGACTGTTTCTTTTTATCCCTCCTCGAAAGATTTCAAACAATCCCTGCTGCAATGAAGACCAAAGCGAAAATGGAAATCATGGAAATTATAGAAAAATACCAACCGAACTGTACACCTACAAATCGACCGAGTTATTCAGGTTATTCTACTACCAACAGGATATCAGATGATTCAAATTACAGCGATACTCATACTCATTATTCTGATATTTCTCAAAATTCAGAAATGATAGACCTATTTCCCAATTTGAATGATTAATTGTTCACAATTGCCATTTTTTAAGTTATGAAAATACAAATAATTTGATTATCTACTTCAGTTTTTTTAATATTTAAAAACATGTTATAAGCAAGCCCTTTCCTCTCCTTTTCAAAGTCGTAAAGTAGAATACTACTGAACAATAGTTCATAAATTTTTTAAAGTGGCAAAACCTTGGTCAATGAATTATACAGGTTGTTGTGAAAAACGCAACAGTGGTGGTTTAGGGTGATTCAGAATCAAGTCTTGTATAATTCAAATTTACAAAAAAATCCGTTTAGCAGTTTAAGTAAAAAAAAGGCCCTATCACATTATTTTTATTTTTCCTGTACACAATACTCCATTCCGAAACATCCTTTAAAATATATCACGTATTTTTTAAACATTCTGTATTTAAAAAAGAAAAAGCTTACCTTATTGTTATTACTAATTTTTCTTCTGCTGGAATGCATTTCCGATAGTTGTTACCAGTTCCAGTAATTTTTGGTTTTATTGTATCCAGTAACAGGTTAAAAGTATTCGTTGACATTCTCATGTAATTAAAGAATCTCTTCTCATACATTTTTAAATCCAAAAAATAAGTATAATATAATCCTTTAGTCTTTCTCTCGCAAAGTAATGGATGCACCCAAAACTGTCTTTTACGTGAAATCTTCCGTTTTCGTTTTCGTAGTAAATACACAAGCACAGTTAGCGTGATTATCTTCTGCACGTCCATCTTGACACATCCTTGGAAGTCGACTGCAAATTTTTCGGCCGTCCACAGTCGCGCTTGCCTACGCACCGGCGACCATGGCCCGGCGGCCTGGCCGCGTCTATGGTCGCCAGTGCGTAGGCAGCCTAAGAGACCCATTGATGTTTTATCTGTGGAGTTATAAATCCATCAACCATAAAAGCGACGTATATAGTTCAAGCCGTAAAAAGGTTTTTGTTATAACAATTACACCCTATCCTATTACTAATATCTTTTTAATCTATGTTTGCTTTAAATAATCTTATTGTTATGTTAAACTTTATAATCGTTTTAAAAGTATATTTACCTTTATTACACAGATGCTGCATTGAAGGAGTTTGAAACAAATCCAATTGTTTCACAGATCAAAGCCAAACTTTTCACGTTTAACTCAAAGGGTTTAATAATATTCTTTTTAACTTTACGTAGTTCAGCGTTTTTTTTAGTTAAATTAAAATAGCAAAAAGCAAGTATAAATTGAATAATTATTTTTGATAGAACAATAACAATTTGACACTAAACTACAACAAACTATTAACAAATTCATTTCATTAGGTACTGATAAAAAACATTAACCTTTTAGGCCTGGGTCTCAGATTTATCTATCTGATTCGTGATCACTTCTAATAGCCAAGTAGTTGAGCAGCCTTTTGTGCTTGACACACTGTTTGAGTCTAAGCCATGCCGGTTTCCTCGTGATGTTTTCCTTCACAGTACGAGTGTTATATGTGTACAATGTACATAGGCAAAAAGTCAGACGAGACACAGACGGGGATCGAACCAACGACCTCAGAAATGAGAGTCGCACGCTGAAACCACTACGCCGACACTGATAATGAGACGTTAAAATCAAGCAAAATCGTTAAGTAAACATTTAATGGCAAATACTTGTAAAATATAAAGTGGTAAGAACCTGTTTCATCAAATAACTTAAATAATGTAGTGATATAAAGTATGAATATTGTCATAAGTCTATAGACTAAAACAGATCACACTTCAGGCATTCAAATTTTCACTTGTACAGTTTTATAATCGTGTTCTATCCCCATAATTTAATTATGTTATGAAACATACGGTAATAGGATATTGTTATCTTGTTATTGTTATGCTCCATTGTCTGTTTATCCTTTCAATATTTAATAGATCTTCCTTTGTTGATTTAACTCCCGCATCCAACCCTTTTTTTAAGTGCATTCTGTTAGTGAGATGATGAATCTGTATTTTTATGTAAATTTTGATTTAATAGCGGAAGTGTAAAAAATTTAACCAACGCCCAGATAAGTTAGCATTGTTTGTTTTTTGTTATTTATTAATAGCACAGTTTAATATGAAGATGCTTTGAAACAATCGATAGACTGTTTACTTAGTGTTAGCGTGGCTAGGCGCGCAAAGTTCAACCCCGAGGTCGTTAGTCGTTAATCAGTGCAATAGACGGTGAAGAAAAACAGTGTCGACAAAAATCGATGAAGTGTTCATCTATTTTCCTATAAAGAAAATGATCAAAAATACAAATACATTAATCCTAGGCTAAGGACGTAGTGCTACTAGGATTTTTACACTGTGACAATGTGGTAGCTAGAATAGAACATACGCATAATGTTAACTCGGAACAAACGCAGGCTACAATTTCCCCGTACTAGACTATCTAATGTTAGTGATTCTTTTTTGGGAAAAGGGATACTTTTCTTTAATAAAATCCTAGAGGCTCTTTTATCTCTGCCTTTTAATAAATTTAAGAAATGTATGAAAGAAAAGCTTCACAGCTTTAAAGGCTTATTATAAAGTTAACTATTATCTAGTTGATAAAAGGGCCTGGGTCTAGTGCTAGAGAGGCTACTTGTTATTGCAATATTTTAAAGTAAGTGTTGTTTGCCAAAAACATTTGTTGATGATTTGATATTTTAAAAGAGTGCCGAGAGTTTTTTACGCCGGCTTTTTCTCTCAGCTTTGTTTTCGATGAGTAGTAGAGTCTACCGATACAAATTTAATGACGTGGAATAAGTGATACCTGTATATTATATTCCATAATAAATATTTTTATTTAATAAAGGCCAAAAAGTATCAATGTTATATCAGTTTATTAGGTATATACAAGTGACAGTAATGAAATAAATGTGCGAACAAGAAGCCAGTGAATCTAATTTCTACTCATACAAATTTCTGGAGACCCATTATATTCTTGTACAACTTTTATTTTCTTGGGAGTAATTCTTTTAAGACCAATTTTAATTAGTTTTATCTGTAATGTAAATAGTAGATAATAGTTATTTCAAGTTTCAGTCCTAAATTAATCATAGTCTACTACGACGTGATTGAAAACTAAAGATTAGAGCGAGAGTTTGATCTGAGTTTTAATTTATTTCTTCAATCTTATTGGCACGATTTTCATTTTATCAGATTTTAAATGAATTATTTGCTTGTGTCAAATAAACGTTTTGAAAATAATTAACTGATGAAGTTTTTATGTTAAAATCTGAAAGAACAGTATCGTATTCTCTTTATTCAGTGTGTCATTATTGTTTCCATTATTTTGGTTTCGGCATTCTGTAGACAAATGTGACCACAGAGGTCATATTCATTCAAATCTTTAAAAAATACAGAGTACGTTTTTCTGTAATGATCATGATTGTACACATAAGCTTATTTGATATAACATATGATAATGAGCAGTGTTGGCCTAGTGGCTTCAGCGTGCGACTCTCATCCCTGAGGTGTAGGTTCGATCCCCGGCTGTGCACAAATGGACTTTCTTTCTTTGTGCGCATTTAACATTCGCTCGAACGGTGAAGGAAAACATCGTGAGGAAACCGGCTTGCCTTAGACCCAAAAAGTCAACGGCGTGCGGCAGGCACTGAAGGCTGATCACCTACTTGCCTATTAGATTACCAAATGATCATGAAACAGATCTGAGGGCCAGACCTAAAAAAGGTTGTAGCGCCATTGATTTATTTTAATATGATAATGACAAATTAACGCTCGTAAAATTTTTTTTGTAACATTCAAACCTATCTAAGTGCAAGGTAGAAATGAGTTATCTATCTACGAAATCTCATCTCTGCTTGAGTAATAAGTTCACTTATTCTAAAAATAAAGAATGTTTTTGTTAATAAAATTAAAATTATAGTTTTTTTTATTCTAATCCGTATTCAAGCTTCGTTAAAACTTAGTAAAATCTAAGAATTATCTATCTATAAAATAAATAAACCTAATTCTTAGATTTTAACATAATATGTATTCTAAAACGTAATATTTTTTTTATAGATTTTTAATGATAAGCTGTTATATTATATACCATTTTTATTTGAAGGGAATGTGGATTTCATAGGGTATAGTTTTTCATTTCATGAATTTTGTAATAAGTACTAAATTTCACTATAATTTCGCGAGTTTTCCTTTTGGTTCATATAGTGTATAATCATTCGAAGATCGTCATTACTCATATTATAATTTATTATATATTATGCAGAATGCAAATCCCTTTTCATTTAGTATGCAAATGTAGCCAATACAATGTGTCTGTAATCTGTCTTATGCATACTGAAGTAGTGTAGGCAAGGTGAGCTTTAGGAGCTTCAGGGATGAAGATTTTGAAATTGATTCCATAAACTAACGATGTAGTAAAGTCATCAATTTGTCGTTTTGTACGTCTTATTACAGAATCTGTCGAATGTAGGCTGTACACGAGAAGTCTAGGGTTTTACCAAATTTCATGTTTATATAAAATAGCCCTTTCTGACTTAGTGTCTTAGACCTAGATCCGTCTAGTCTAGTTCCTGCGTATTTCATCGTCTTATTTTCTCTGCTTATTTCTAATACAAGAATTTTTCGCTTAAACATATTAAATAAACCAAGCACATGATGGACTGAGCCATAGGGCAGATGTACCTATATTTCAAAGTTTAGTTTTAAGTGATCTTAAGAACGAAGTGCGCTAATCGACTGATTAAGAGCGCTAAGGGCCAGTTTGATCCGTAGTAAAAAATGGTTTTACCATTTGTTACATTAACTATAGTTAAATGAATAACCATTGGTAAAATCGTAAATGCGTTTTTCAATGCCTTTTTTTAACTATAGTTAAACTTAACAATTTGTCAATTTGTTGCCAGTGCAATGAGCAATGACATCCCAAAAAAATGTGGTTCTTTTTTTGTGGGGAACATTTATTTTGTATGACAACACTAGACATATTGAGTGAATGAAATCCATTTTTGCCATCTTCATTCGTTATTTGCGCTTTGAAGAGTTTGAAGTCTCAAATTAATCTAATTAACACGATATAAATAAAGTTGTTTTTCTGTGATTTAATACGGTTTACACTTTTTACGATACTTAAATATATAAATAACGATGTCCGCAAACAGCCAACGGTCAAATAAGTAAGTACAAACATATTTTCGTGTTATTTATTCCGGTTTATCTTGTGTTTCGTAATAGAAAGTAATACATTTATGTTTTGTTAAAGGGACCATACTGCTAACTTCGCCAAAAAAGAAACTGCCAAACTGGTGATGCTTCTCAAGGATTACACAGTCGTAACCTGCAAACAACTGAATACTGATCACTGCAGCAATCTACAAAAAGATGCAGCTTGGAAATCTCTGTGACGTTTTCAACTCAGATGGGTCTAGACACCGAAGTGTTCAATTTAATATACATTTAATGAAGGTGTAGGCACATTTTTATATTTATTCTTGTATAGCTGTGTCCTACAACAAAAGGAAAAAATCTTTTAACCCTTTGGAAACAAGGAAGCGGATTATGATCCACACGGATAAAAAAAATTGAGTTTTTGAAACAAAGACAAGAGAGGATGATTGATATGCTAAGGAAGAGCATCATAAACATTTGCTGCACCAATGAGAGGCCCACCAAAAATTCATACTGCATAAAGAGGAGGTGCACCAAAAAGTGATGCAGCAGATGGAAGAAAGGCACTATAAATATATGTAGTAGCAAAAAGAGTTGTATCAAATTGAGGTGAAATGCAAGAAGAAACAATTAGAAAATATTTAATTGCTACTTTAGGGTTTCATGTAAATTTTGTAATGTTTTTTTTAATAAAAATGGTTTGTATTTAAGTTATAATTAAACAGTTTATTAATCAAGTCAAATGTTTTATTTTTAAATTCTTGTAATAAAGTAGGTAGATGCTAACTCACAAATGTAATAAAAGCCCTAAAGAATATCATAGGTCCCTAACTAATGTGTAGCTGTAGATTTTAGTATAAGTACATACTTGTATGTACTTATAATATTATAAGTTAATATTATTAGTAATATATAAATAATATTATCTCTAATTCATTATGTATTCTATTGTCTATAATATTAACTTATAATAATTAGAAGTTAATATTATAGGCAATAAAACACATAATGAATTAGTAATATACTTAATTATATACTGCTGCGGTTCTGTAGCTAGTAATGAAGCAAAATAGGTTTGTATGAGCTGCTGTCTATATATACTCTTGTTCTTGTATTTTATTTAATTATAATAATTATAAGTTAATATTATAGGCAATAAAACACAATGAATTAGTAATATACTTAATTATATACTGCTGCGGTTCTGTAGTTAGTAATGAAGCAAAATAGGTTGGTATGAGCTGCTGTCTATATATACTCTTGTTCATTGGCAGTTTAAGATCATTCCCAATTTCAGTAACAATCCAGAGCACTGTTCCCTTCGATAGGGGGTAACAGTGACAAAAATCTACATCATCCCAGGTTTCTAATGGCGGATGACATTGCCTAAATATTTTTGGTCACTCATTAACACATTCTCATATAATATTATCGTCTTCTTCATCGTCTCATTAATTAAAGTATCTCAATATGTTTAAATTCATCATTAGATAGTAATAAACGTATTTATCATAGTTTGATTTCTGTGACAAACAGCTGTTACTATATAAATTACCAGCGGCCATCTTTTTAACCCTCCGATACTGAGTAGTTAACTTTTTTTGACTAATGGTTAGATATTTTACCATTGGATGCTCTTACCACGGATCAAAAAACGCATTTTGCTGATATTTAACTAATAGTAACGATTTTTTACCAATAGTTGAGTTAACTACGGATCAAAAAACCGGCCCTAAATAAGAAAACAAGGCCGTCGAGGCTTTGGCTTCAAAAATATACCACTTGGAGTACGTCCCCAGCGTATGATAAATGATCAAGAATTGCCGTAAATACTATCTAACTTTTTATCAGTTCGTCAAGGTGAAGCTACAGAGAAAACATTATTTATAAAAGGCTCTACGAACCTTACAACATCCCGTACACAGTTAAGTGGGGTGAACTGAACGTGTAACCTAATTTGAGGGGGCTTAACGTCCTTTGATGTGGTCTCACAGCGAAATAACTACGACCTAACAAGATACTACCTCAAGTATATATCTTATACTGGTATGTCATAGCTAACAGATTATAATTTAATAAATTAAAGAGTGAAGTGAGGGTAAATTGAAATAACAATATAAATTCTCACATTCTTATTTTGAAACTGGTTAGTTTAATACCTATTTGAGAAATGTTCGAAGGACCAAAAATAATTGTGTTGTACTCCTTTTATCTCTTGGCATGTGCAGTGGGTCACCTATGATTTGTTTGTTATTTTGAGTCATCCATAATTATTTTTATGTGTATTTTTAGCTCCCAACCTACACCTGCTTAATAAGTACTACTATATTAGTAAAGCTATCTATAGCTTGGAAAGTAAATAACTTTTAGTAAATTTATTTACCCCTCTAAGAAATTCAAGTACTTTCTACTGGTTTGCTGAATTATATTTGTTATTATTTGGTGTTTAAACAAGCATACGTTTAAAGTAGTTTAGTTATTTCAAGCCATTTGCGGCGGCCCTAACTTACATAGATATAAAAAATTTAATTATCAAATTAGTAAATTAAAACGGTATGTTAAAAAGCACTAAATCAAGTCTCAAATGAAAGATACATTAGATGAAGATAAGAAAATTGCCTAATATCAACAATCAATCAATAATAAAACTATTTAGATAAACATAAAGATATATAGATGTGTAATGACACGATGTTGAAATCGTGATGAATTAATGAACTCTACTTTGACATTAATTCACCTTTAGCGCAGACTAATGGTAACAGTCGGTGAAAAACAAATGGACGTTTCAAACGTTTATTTGTGATGATTTTAAACTCTTGAAGTGAAATATTAATAGTAATAGTGCATCTATTTGTAAAAATTAGTAGCACTTAATAAGAGAATTATATAAATGTAAATTCAGGCGAAATGTTCATGTTGTTAATTAAAAGTTATATGTCTCCAGGCCGTCTGCTTCTTTAGTAAATATTGTGTGTATCTCTCTACAAGTAGTATGTCCATAACCGTATAAACACAATTTATTGAAAAATAATACAGTTCTCATTTCTGTTTACAGCACTATTGTTGTACACATATTAGGCGTTTAATAGTTATCCCTACTGCCCCTATCTAATCACACATCTGCAATCTCTCTCATTGAATTGTAGCATCTAATTTCTTCAACTTAGGGACTATTTTTGATCGATGTTAAATGTTTACAATGTCTAGTAGGCGTTCGAGGGTCACGATTGCATATCGGTTTTGTAACAACTCAATGGAAATAATGTTTTCGTAATAATTTGCGTGGGAAATGTATTTAGCACGTTATTATTGTATCATAGGACGTGTAATTCGCACGTAATAGCTTTTATTGAAAATGCTTTGGTAATTTATTATGTTATTGATAATATTGTCTTTGAATAACGCAATTATCGCTTCATATCATTGCTATTTCGAAAAAGAAATAAATTTAGTAATTCAGTCCCTTTGATTCGCATACTCTAAATTTCTTTGAAATACATAAAAATAGGCGTTTACCTGATTATATATAATGTTAAGAAGATAAGGCTATCGCTCTTATTTAATACGGCTTTATTCGCTTGTAAGTTTAATAACTTTTAATTTTGCAGGGTTTTTAAATCTCAGTCTTCACCCCTTCCTTCGCCTTTGCCTTAATTTACATCTTGATGCCACAAATATGATTTTTGCTGAATATTTTTTTATAAAATCCATCGACCAACTATCACATTTTTAACTTACTTATTTTACTATAATTTTGTTTTGTTGTAATAATAAATTTGGTGGTACCTACAGGCCTTCCGTACACGTGGTACGGAAGACCTGTATTTTTTTGATAATACGGAGTGAGGACCATAGTACTACAAGTTTAACCCAATACCCAAACATTAATTCTACCTTCCGGATAACAAAACCTCTCTATAACGAATAAAAATGCTAGTCTAGTCGACAAGTTGAAAATGGAACAAAATAGAGATACTGCTCTTAAAATTATGTGCGATAGCTCATTGGATCCGGAATGACGTCTAGAATTTCTGACGTCTAGAGTTTATTAAATATTGGCAAAAAACTAAATGCCATTTTTTTTCATCTTTAATTGTCTATAACTTTTGCAATTTTTTTATGTGCTAATACACGCTTTTAGCATATTTTTCTAGACGTCATTCCAAATCCAATGAGCTATCGCACATAATTTTAAGAGCAGTATCTCTATTTTGTTCCATTTTCAACTTGTCGACTAGACTATGCTCGGTGCCTTGAAATTCGTTATTAAGGGCTTACACTATATTTGTAATTTTAGTCATTATATTGAATATTATTGTCCTGAATTTGTATGGCATTCTCTCATTCAAGCCTCCAAAACTTTTTAGGCGAATAATCAGTTTTTATTACAAACACAAATAATTTTGTCTTTGAATTACAATGATCAAAATAGCCTAGTCTTAGAAATAGACTTACCTACTTCTTGTTTAATTATAAAAAGACAGTTTGTCAGAGCTTATTCATATTTAACTGAGAGTAAAAATAAGATTAGTACAAGATTTAAATTTTAGTGTTCTAAAATCCTATTTTAATTTAGAACCATTCAGAGCATCATTCATATCAACATTGGAATCTAAAGACGATCTAACAATTCTTGTGCAGCTCGCAAATACGAGTGAAATATTTTTTGTTGCAGCATCTAATCAATTATTTTCGATTTTTATTTTCCATCATTTCATCAGTTAGCGTAATTTTTATAAGACAATACGAGCCTTTATCCCCAAAATAAGCGAAGGATCGCATGCGGTTTTTATTAAATACAGAAAAGCTTTTAAATAAAGTGCTCCCGAGCTTAATGAGTTGAAAATCATATTACTAAAATAAGCTACAAACATAATCGACTATACGTGGCTTTTATAAAATCGTATTTAATAAATTAGAATAAGTACATGCAAGTATTGTTTTCTGCTGGTAATTTAATGTGATGCTTGTAATATTTTCACATATAAATATATATATATATATATTTATGATGAGAAATATTCTTAGAGTTGAATACTTGCGCCATTTAACGCACTAAAGCTTGATTAGCCAGCAGATCAAGCGACGCAAGTGGAAATGGTTACACCGAAAAGATTCCAATTATATCCCCAAGCAGGCGCTTGATTGGAACCTGATAGAAACATGGCCGTCCCAAGCAAACCTGGCGTTGTACAGTTGCAGATGAGGCAACGAGAGCCGGAATGACTTGGAGCGAAGTGGTAATAGGACATTAAGACAAGTCAAGTCATCTAGTTTTAAGTTTTTGTTCTGTTCGCAGCTTGGTAAATGACATAGACTGCTGGCATTAAAGGTTTAAGCAATTAGGAACCAACATCTATTAATATAGTGTACAAGCGTTACACACATAACAAATTTAACATAAGCAATAAATCCTCACTTTACCAACGAAAATTATAACAACATACTAACAATACATACACCCACATTACAACAGTACTTTTAAAATAATCATATTCAATAATGGTAGATAAGAAAAGTTAGGTGGTACTTAAAGCACACATGTAATCGGATATAGGAAGAATATAGAAAGCTGTGTTAGCACGCATGCGCGTGTCATCCGTTTCCTAGCACGACTTCATGCGTTATGCATGCGCCCGCTCATCGTACTTGATAGGCAAATTGCAGGCAATTGATCGGCGCAATAGACATTATATGAAATTATTTTATAGACAGTAGAGAGAAGTTATGCCAATAAACAATTATAAATAAAATGTGATGATAAAATTTACACTGTAGCTGTTCAGGGGGTGTTTAATAAAAAAACCTAAAACAAAGTCGATTGTCATTCATTTTTCAGGCAATACAAACATTATAAAGCGTATTGAAGATATATAAAATAGTACAATGTATATTATTTTGCTTGTTTTATTGATGTACTGCTAAAACAGAATATAAATCAAGCGATCAATATATAACGTAAGCGATCAGTCTGTATCAGATCAACAGGCGTCGTCTGTGGCGATATAACACTGAGGTTCTATTGCCAGCTAAAATCATTTGAAGCATATAAAGTTGAAACAGCCTTAGAAATTATCTGCGAAACAGAATATTCATTGGGGGGCTTCAAACAAAAGTTAATTTGTAAATTTTTACCACGTAATCGTTACATGTCAAACTTAAGAAAACAAGTGTACCTATTCCGGCAGTGGGTAGAGTAGTACAAAAAGCTATTTAAGACTAAGTTGTAATAGCTTAATTCATTTTCCCGGAGGCATCTGGCCGCACCACACCGTCAATTTTCAAAAGCGGCGAAATGCTAACAGTATACTGAGAAAACGACGCAAATCGTTCAATTACTAAGCCACTACTTATACTTAGGCTTTGGGTATCATTATACATAGGTTTCTCCGTGTAAGAGAGTACATTTTCTGATAATAACAAATATACATATATAGCGTTCTCAACACACAACCTATAATAATAATAAAAAATCGGTACGGTCAAAGCCGAAACCCGTTTTGTAATTTAAAATCTGAACTAAATTTATTTCAAAAACATTTTATTGTCTTTTGCATATATGTAATATATAAAAAAATACTTACGAAATCCCTTTTTGATATTTATAAATAATTTGAGTATAAATTATACTCAGCTTACGTAGATATTGGTGCAAGAGTCTCTATATGTGCGAATGTTTCTATAAACACTTTGTCTTACCTGTAACAAGAAAACATCATAAAGTATGCATCGAAATCGCGAAGATTTGTATGCGCGGCGAGGGCAGATCGTGCGCAGATAAATAAACATAGGCCATAGCCTCAAAACAATAAAAAACAAACTCATTCAGGGCTTGGGGACGCTTGTGGAATAGTGATGAACACGTGTGTAACGGGACCTAACTTCACAGAAAGTAAGGGAAATAAGTAACTGTGAAATCGATCTTCTATTTTGGAATAGTGTATTCATTTGGAACTTTTATTCCTGTTTTGGCTGATATGGTTCCGAGACACCCTATACATAAAATAACTATAAGAAAACATAATATACATATATAACTAACATGTGTCTATGAGTAGGTGATTGAGTTGAGATGTATTATGGATTCTTCTTTATACTTAATCTGCGCAGGATTATTAAATAGTCTACATGATCTTGTCTGTCGAATTAATAGTAAGCTATAACTATACATGTCTAAATAATTATAAAAAAGCAATAACATGTTGAAATTAGAACTATATCTTATAATGAAATGTGGATTAAATTTAAGAAAATTTAATAATATAAGAAGAGTGGTTACCATGGTAACAGAAGCAGAAGAACACAATTCGTTACACAAAAATTGTCTGAATGGAATGGATATTTAAATAATTAACATTCTAGAATAAAGGCACTATACCACAATGAGCTTAACTTAGTTTACGCAGAGTACGCCAATTCTTATATTATTTATATATATGTGAATATTGTTTTTTTACGTCTAGTTAGTCTGGAAGAAACTGTTTTTTAGCAAAAACTGACCATTTACATCCTTTGCTTTCTTTCTGTTTTCTGATGTAAAAACAGAGATTATTATTATTATTGTTACGACTTCTCCTGATAGCCATTGGTTATCGTAATTTTAAAAGAAACGCTGCAACCATAAGCTTCTACCTCGACTCTAATTATATCATATTCTAGTACTGCCAACTTAATCAGCATAAGTTTTATCTTTATATTCGTGTAAACAATGGATGCTTTGATCAAATTCTAGCAACTTGCCGTATCTGTAATAATCTGTGACTATAAGGTTGGGTGCACAAACGACAATTACCACCATTGTTCGTGACCACTCGTTCGCCGGTAATTACACACTGGAGTGCGTTTACTAGCTACGCAAATTGCTAGCTACAGAACGTACTGAATCTCATTAGATTTAGCTTACTTAGAAACGGTATTCTTCCCGGATGGGAACTAACCTACTATATTGTAGTCCAAACAACAGTTGTTTACTTGTTCGTATGAAACACAAGGAATTATTTTAAGAATCACATGATTTGTAAACGAAATTGCTGTAAATATTGCCGCTGATGCACAGCAGTGTTGGCCTAGTGGCTTTAGCGTGCGACTCTCATACCTGAGGTCGTAGGTTCGATCCCCGGCTGTGAACCAATGGACTTTCTTTCTATGTGCGCATTTAACATTTAAACGGTGAAGGAAAACATCGTGAGAAAACCGACATGTCTTAGACCCAAAAAGTCGACGGCGTGTGTCAGGCACTGGAGGCTGATCACCTACTTGCCTATTAGATTTAAAAATGATCATGAAACAGATTCAGAAATCTGAGGATGACCTAATTTTAAAGATTTTTGAAGATTTATTTTTATTTATTTTATTGCCGCTGATGAACTGTTGGCAAATAAAGAGTTAGACACAAACTTCAAATCTATTGTTATAATACACTTCTCAGAGATTAAATGAGCCATGACTGTTTATAGAGCGTCTGTTTGCCCTAATTACGGATGGGTCAATGAACTGTAAATCGATAGCTTGAAAGACATTCTTTTAAATTGTTGTCATAGAACTAATGAAAATAATTTGCGAAGTTTTTTAAATGCTTCTACTTTATTGTAGAAAAAACGTTTTCAGATTTTATGTCAGTTGAAGTTCTTGTTTTGTGCCTTTTTTACAACGAGAATGTACTAACAAAAATTTTAATTTTTAAAGCGACCTTTGAAACTTAGGTTTAATTTTTTGTGTTAAATCCCTTCTATATTTAAGCCGGCCCGAAAATGGCAGGCAATTCTAAGTTTTGTTTCATCCTAAAAATGTTATCTAGTTATTTTTTACTAATGCTAATAGTTATTTAATGATCAAAAGTTCTTCGAAATTTAAACCTGCAAACTTCAAATTGGCATTTGACGTTTACATTGAAGATCTATTGTTTAAACAAGAGAAACCTTTTATTAACAACGTATAATGTAATGCAAAAAATATGTACATGGAAATATGAAGTTGGTAAAACCAGGATATGATCTATTGTGAGAAGATTAAATATGAGAATAAAGACATAAACTTACAGCGATACTCGTATGAAGAAAAGGGTTAAAAGGAATAAATCTTTTAAAATGTTAAATAATATTTTATTTCACATTATTTTCTTCTACGATTTCTTTTTATATTTTTTATATGCTTGGTCATACAACGACAGCACCACACCACATACCAAAATGACAAATATTAATAAGGTGGCGGTCAACTCTTTGGTTTAGTAAAACCACTACTGTGTTACGATAGGAAGGCCTAGGTGAACCCAACAGACTACCAAAAATATAATTTTAACAACATAAAACAACATACCATAGCATAGCAAAGCAACATAAGTAACAAGATATAGAGAGCAAAGAGGAAACTACGTTATAATTGCCTTCTCACTGTAATCTACTACTTAGAACTTACCACAGAAACATTTACACTTGGAGTCGATAGGACAGTTTTTCGCAATTGGTTTTATAAGAGTGGAGCCAAGTAAGTAATAAATCTTCTACCGAATGCATGAATTTTGGAACCGTATGATTTTCCAAAAGCCTATGCACGTTTTACGAGTGTTTCCAAGTCTCGGCTTAGTACTGGTTCATTATTATATATTCTTGCATATTTGACATTCCCTATATTTAATAGACCATTTATCACATAACAGTCTAAAATATTTCCTTTACGTGCTTAGTTATATATAGACAAACAATTGTTTTGCTTTAGAATGGAAAAAAAAACAACAAACATTTTCGTTTCAGTAAAAATACCAGATACTTATCACTTGGACCAAAATCGTAATGATAATTTGATCGATTCGTTTGAGTATCGATCCATACGATCAGTTACAGTGATGAGCAATTCGTATACCTTGTTAGTTTTTCATTCAGCATAACTAGAGTTCATTATGTAAATTATATTAGCATTGATCTTACGAAACACGTAATAAAATACGAATTAAATTATTATTCACGATATTAAATTATGAGTTTTGTAGAATGATTTCTCTGAATGTAAATAAATTGAATCAGTGGCGCTACAACCTCTTTAGGTCTTGGCCTCAGATTTCTGAATCTGTTTCATGATCATTTTTAAATCTAAAAGGCAAGTAGGTGATCAGCCTCCAGTGCCTGACACACGCCGTCGACTTTTTGGGTCTAAGACATGTCGGTTTCCTCAAGATGTTTTCCTTCACCGTTAGAGCAAATGTAAAATCTCTGAAGGTAACTCAGATTCAAAAATTGTAGATATGGTACGTACTAAGGTCACAAACCTAATAAATATTCTAGAATAAAATTACTATACCACAATTTGCTTAGCTATAGGTATATACTAGTTTTCGTAGTGTACGCCTAGGTACACTACAAATATGTCTTGGTCGTCTGTACTTGACATATGGGAGAGTCATGCTTCTAATACATTGTAATTGTTTTTATTAATATATAGTATCAAATGACAAATCTATGAAAATCTACCATTTTAAAACTCATACAGTTGTTTCTCAAATTGATTAATACCACTTAATTCTGTCATAAGCCCGTGTTAGCATGGAAAATTATTGCGATAAAAAACATTTATATTTGACATTTATGCGGTTAATATTATATTTTTATGAACAGCTTATGTTAATTATAATCTGCTTTCTATTATACTTTCTTATTTGGTTGTAATATGTTTACGATTTGTTAACTCTAAACACGCAAAAACAGGGACAAATGATTATAAAAGTTTAAATAATTTAATATTCTAACAATAATGTTGTAGGTTATTGTATTTATCAGATATATTTTTAAAATTCTAATCTAATCTAGCCTATAAAAGCTCATAAACAGTTGTAGTATAACGTAAATTATTAAAGTCTACTCACTAGTGTCTTTAATGATCTATATGTATATCAAATGACAGATTACCCAGAGAAGATAGCGATTTTAAAGATTCGCTTTGCATTTTGCATAACTATTTAAAATTTCAAATAGATTTTATTAAATATACTTAGCCTTAAGGGATAAGGGATATCTTAAGGCTTAAAAGCGTTTGAAAGCTTTATGCTTTATGCTTATTACTCTCATGTCACATTGACATGACCTGACTAAACATTCTTTCACTAATATTGACGCTTATAGACCACAAGCCCATGAACAAAAAATACCTGTGAAATGACCCAACGTGAATTACGCTTAGAAGGCTGTTACTATATCTGAAAACAGCTCTGAGCACTATGCCGTCATTTCTGAGCGGTACATGTGAGTACGGGAGTGAATGGACTTTCTCAGGTACAATTGGGGAATTTCGACTAATTATTAATGTACGGCTTTGTTATAAGTGTATAGATGATTAAAAATAAATGTCGAAAAACTTAGTGCCGTACTAAAGTGATGGTACCGGAAGTCGGTGCAAATTTTTAATTCGACGATAGTTGCAGGAGCAATATAGGTCATTTATTACTGTACGGCATTTGCGGAATTCCTTTTGGACACGAAGATTTTGAAAAAATTACTAGCCTCGTCTGGAAATCGAACCGGCTTAAATGTAAAAAAAACACCCCTACTTTTATGACACCAATCGAAAGAATGGCCAAAACCTAATAACTTTTCTATATAAGGTATCCTATTTAAGGTACTTCCCCTTCATATCCCATAACTTTGGGTCGCCCTGTATTGGTAGGCGATGGTATAATCTGCCATTTCACAGACTAGCGGACTATCGAAAGTGTACGGCATTTATCTTTTATAGAAGATTGTCTAAAGTATTAATAACCTGTGTTATTGCCGTACAGATTAAAGTCACCGGAAAATGACTCTTTTTCGGAGGGAAGTAATTTACCCCATACACCTATGTGTTCCACAAAAAATGTACGGCATGCTGGAAAATGTTACCTATTTGTGAAGAACTCTCAAGATCATTTAATTTTATGTTGTTCTATATCATCATCACCTATATGCTAATCAGACATATGTTGCGACCCTTGGCTTTCGACCGCTCCGCTGGAAATATGTACGGCGTTTACGGGTAAAGTATCTGTATATGTGTCCAAAAGGAATCACACAAATGCCGTACAGTAATAAATGACCTATATTGCTTCTGCAACTGTCGTCGAATTAAAAATTTGCACCGACTTCCGGCACCATCACTTTAGTACGGCACTAGGTTTTCCGACATTTATTTTTAATCATCTATACACTTATAACAAAGCCGTACATTAATAATTAGTCGAAATTCCCCAATTGTACCTGAGAAAGTCCATTCACTCCCGTACTCACATGTACCGCTCAGAAATGACGGCATAGTGCTCAGAGCTATTTTCAGATATAGTAACAGCCTTCTAAGCGTAATTCACGTTGGGTCATTTCACAGGTATTTTTTGTTCATGGGCTTGTGGTCTATTATATTATTTATGAATAAGGCCGTTATTACTACTTATGATATTATGTAACTAGTATGCTATAAAACTTCAGTCAGTAGTCAGGTGATCTACTTGTATATTAGGAAAAAAACAAATGATCAGAAACACATATAGAAATCTGAGGCCCCGACCTTAAAGGTTGTAGCGCCTCTGTTTTCTATTTCATAACTCAATATTCAATTTTCAGGAGCACTGGAGGAAGGATTTCATGTTTCCTTAAGTAAATGCAAAGCACGTGTATCATATCTTTTATAGCGACATCCGTTGGAGGCGATTGCAATTTTATTAGCTGGCTAATTCCCCGTAAGGCGCGCATCTGGTTTCTAAATGACTTGCCAGTATCATCACTATTAATTTATTGTATGTGATGGGTAAAAGATACCAGCTTAGACACAATGTTTCCTTCAGTTACATATCATAGTAAATGATTAATTAATGTATAATTTAATGTGTAACACGTCTTATACAGAATTTAATATGTTAAACTCGTGCAAAGCGCGCATTATATTGTAAATATGAATTTCTCCATACGTTTTGATTTTATAAAATTATGCTTTCTTTAACAGTAAAGCCATGGTGATAGGGTAACTGTTTTAAACATTTCTTCTATTATTAAGCTTCGCTAAACGGTATACAGGGCGCTTTGTGGTTAAGGGTACCCTTTCACGAGAATTTAAGTGTTAGTACGTACTTAAAGAATACATAATAAAGTCTCGTTTACATTTAAATTAAGAATCATTTTTAATTGAATTTCCTTGATTCGTAATTTTTATTAACCGTCTAATAACTTACTTTCGTTTTGTGTTAATTTGATGTTATTTTATTAAATTCAATGTATATTTGTAACGTCCTTTCCCAGTCTCGGTATACTTGACCAAATCAACGTAATATTTTTTGTTTATCCTATTGTTCCACAGTCAAGGTCGCGCGTAATATAATAATCAGTTGCATTCAAACTGTAGTAGGTATCGAATTTCTGTAAAAGTAGAAATCAATTAGCAATTTTATATCGATGTGGAAAGTTCAATTTCTATTTATTTACTATACAGTTGATTGGATGCGTAACCGCTGATCCCACGCCGCTTCAGCTTTCAACTCTTCAAGGCGAAATTGATTAAGAGTACTACACACATATCTCGTAATATAAATATTTCTTTATAAGTTTTACAACGTACGACGTAATTTGTAAAAAATACAATCAATAATTATTATTAGCTTTTTTTAATTTTACCTCAAAAATCACAAGACATGAGCATGAGTACAAAGGCCATTCTTATCGCTATTACGCGAGCACTTTAAGACTTTTCATTGTACTCGTAATTGTTTGTATAATCCAGCAGGATTTATACTAGATATTAATAAAACCTTACTGAATAGTCATAACATGCCAGACAGCGATTAAACCAAATAATCAAACACCCTTTTTTTTCTATGAGGTTCAACACAATTTATCGAAAACTAAACTAGATAATAATCAGAAAAATTGTCTTGATTTCTTCAAATTTTTCAAGTCTGTTAAATAGGGTTCTCTAATTCCGAAGACAAAATAATTGATTAAAGGAATTTCATCAAACCTAGGCTTGATTAGAGAGCAATGTGCTTGTTTAAAAGCCAGATACCGCAGATAACTTTTCAATTAAGGCAATAAAAGGAATCCCATCCGCACTTGATTGGAATAATTGGAATTACTTTAGCTTTTCGTTCTAAAACCAGTCAGTTCAAATATTTATATTATTTATCGTTAATTCATTGATTTTGCTCTTATTATAAATACATAATGGCATGACTGCGGAAGAGTTGCTGCATCACGCACAGGACAAGACACGCTTCACGAGACTGATGGCCAACCTCCAGGACAGGCACCAAAAGAAGAAGAATAAATACATAATGCCTAAAATGCCAAGTAGAATTTTTAATAGCTTAAAGTGCATATTAAATCATCTACGTAAATACATAACGATAAATGATCTTAACAATCTGAATAATCAAAATAAACGCGTGTTTAAAAATGTTTTAGAGTAGTGTTGGCCTAGTGGCTTCAGAGTGCGACTCTCATACCTGAGGTCGTAGGTTCGAGCCCCGGCTGTGCACCAATGGACATTTGCTCGAACTGTGAAGGAAAACATCGTGAGGAAACCGACATGTCTTAGACCCAAAAAGTCGACGGCGTGTGTCAAGCACTGAATGCTGATCACCTACTTGCCTATTAGATTCAAAAATGATCATGAAACAGATTCAGAAATCTGAGGCCAAGACCTAAAGAGGTTGTAGCGCCACTGATTTTTGTTTTTTTTTTAATGTTTAAGGTATTCAAATATACATTATTAGTAATCATAACAATCAAATATACAGTATTAACAATTTTTTTAACCTACATAGTAATAATTAAAATAATTAAAATTAATAAAAAGAATATTGAAACAAATTTTAAAAGTTTGGTCCCTGTGGCAGTGTACCTTTAACGCTGACAGCATTTCCTCGCTGTATTGCGATACTTATTCGTTGAAAATATTTTTGTCTCTTTATATATAATATTTTTTTTTTTTTAATGGCTCTGGCACGATTTGTGCATTAGCCAGCGTCAAGTATAGGATTTTTTATAATTCGTGCTTGTCTTTAGAAATTCGACTGTGTCCTCCATGTACGGTTTAAGCACTCGCCCGGTACCGCACAACCACAACCCTCCCAAAGGCCGAGAACAATATATATTTGTAATTAATAATGTTTCTTTTGACATCTCTTAATAGTATAAGATCCCGATATACAACGACCTTCACCGAGATGCTTATTTAATGAAACGTATTTTATATTTAATTTAATATGTCAATAACTATAATCCATATGGGTTGCCTAGCAAATTTCAGTCCAGAGTATGTTTAATTAATATTTAAAAATTTTTTTTTTATAATTTGCATGTAGTAAATTTTTTTCAATCAATATTTTTAATCAGGGTACTATATATACATATATACTTTAGTGTCACATAAAAAATATACACATAAATAATTAATTGATTAAAAACAACCTAACGGTTGCATATTCTATGGGCTTCATACTTTCGATTGGAATAGAATTTATCTAATAATCATACCGGTGAAATGTTTAAAAAAATATTTTTTTTTAAATATTAATTAAACATACTCTGGACTGAAATTTGCTAGGCAACCCATATGGATTATATTTATTGACATATTAAATTAAATATAAAATACGTTTCATTAAATAAGCATCTCGGTGAAGGTCGTTGTATATCGGGATCTTAGACCATAATTCATCTTGGCACTTTTCATTGAGGATTACATACAGATCAGATGATTAATTACTATTAACAATTGGTCTTGTATAAATAATAAAGTATATTTTGTATTAAATTCAAAGAACGTCACAGAAAAATTCAGCATTTAAAGGTGACCTTGGAGACAGATTGTATCGAAATATAGAAGGAATAAGGAACAATTTAAAGTGATTGGTGGAAATTTATTTAACACTTCTTATTACTAAAACTATCTATAGATAGGATGCATCATTCTTTTGTTTCCTTCCCTCTAAAAGACCAAGGCAGAGACTGGCGAATATTTTCTATTAGTGTGTGGGCTCAATTAAGAGTCAGTTTCGCGATCTGGCGGCGTATAAAGTGGACCCTAGTGCAATAATTATATCATAATTTTATCGTAACTCCGACTATTTTATTTATAGACCTGCACGTTCCCACTGTGCTTCGAGGGGTGAAGTGATGTAATGGGTTATCGATACTTTTGTCAATATACGGTAATTAAATTGAATAATACGATTATGTCTATGAAACTGAAGATTATAACTGATTTGAATATGGTATCCGTTAAAACACATGTAGTTTGTAATAAATATAATTTTATAAATTTAAATGTGTTATCTATAAGTAATCATTCATTATGAATATTTATTTATTTATTTATTAACACTTCGTTGCATGTACATAAATATAGTACAATTGACATAATTAAATAAAAAGGAGAGCAACTGGCGGCCTTATCGATTTTGAGCGATCTCTTCCAGGCAACCACTGTGAGAAAAGAAAAAAAAAATGTATTAAATTACATAAGGTAGGCAAGAAATGCAAAAATACATGTATTAGGATACATGAAAAATAAATATTAATAATAATAAAAAGTGCACATGAATATTTTTGTGTATTCAAATAATCCTCTCGCATTACTAAACTGAACTACTCTGACTTGATATTTAAAAATAGAATATAATCCAAAGATACTTCAAATTACAAAAGAATATTACTATTCAAAAAAAAAGGCGTGTAATCGCATATTATAAATATAATGTATTTAATAAACTTGTGGCACATCACTAAGTTCACTACACGGAGCAAGTAATATCTCATATTTATCTAATTTTATCTTAACTCCTGCATTGTGAGCCACGTATCGTGGTAATATACTTTTGTTTAATTCACGACTGTTAGAATGTAATAAAACTGGTCAAACCTTTATCGTTTTATATAACTTCAAATACATTTCTATAATAGTTACGGAGGAATTAATAACTTCGATGTTTATATAATATACTACCTGACCGGGCAAACGTCGTTTTGCCATATGTATCATTTATAATAAAAAATAGGGGTTGATCGTAGAGGGGTGAAAATTAGGGGTTGTATGTATTTTTTAATGCTGTATCATAAAAAATAAAAAACTAAAAATTTATCTAAAAATAAAAATAGCCTTAATAACATTAAGGGGGATGAAAAATAGATATTGTCCGATTCTCAGACATACCCAATATGCACACAAAATTTAATGAGAATCGGTCAAGCCGTTTCGGAGGAGTTTAACTACAAACACCGCGACACGAGAATTTTATATGTTAGACTAGCTGACCGGGCAAACGTCGTTTTGCCATGTATTTGTATATCACTTATAATAAAAAATAGGGGTTGATCGTAGAGGAGTGAAAATTAGGGGTTGTATGTATTTTTTAATGCTGTATCATAAAAAAATAAAAACAAAAAAATATATCTAAAAATTAAAACAAAATAATTTAGGGGTGGACTACCCTTAACATTTAGGGGGATGAATAATAGATGTTGTCCGATTCTCAGACATACCCAATATGCACACAAAATTTCATGAGAATCGGTCAAGCCGTTTCAGAGGAGTTTAACTACAAACACCGCGACACGAGAATTTTATATGTTAGACTAGCTGACCGGGCAAACGTCGTTTTGCCATATATATCATTTATAATAAAAAAATAGGGGTTGATCGTAGAGGGGTGAAAGTTAGGGGTTTGTATGTATTTTTCAATGCTGTATCATAAAAAAATAAAAACAGAAAAAAATATCAAAAAATAAAAAATATATTTAGGGGTGGACTACCCTTAACATTTAGGGGGATGAAAAATAGATGTTGTCCGATTCTCAGACATACCCAATATGCACACAAAATTTTATGAGAATCGGTCGAGCCGTTTGGAGGAGTATGGCAACGAAAACTGTGACACGAGAATTTTATATATTAGATATTATATATATCTTTAGTGGATGTTAACGCGATTATTATTATTTACTTAAGCCATACTTTTCTAGCGGTTTAAAGATTGTATGGATATTATTAAAAGTTTAGGTACAAAATTATGATCATTTAATATAGAATTTAGATTAATATAGAATTAGAACAAGCCTTCGATCTACCTTAACGTCTTCCTATTTCATACAAAAAATCGGTACCTCATTATAAAATCGAACGGATCTGAAAGCCTACAAATTTGTATAGAAAGATTATAATTCCCATGAATGTTATAAAGGTTATATTGAAAGGTGTTTTGAATTGTAAATCAGTGAAATTGAATTGAAATTTCGTGAGTACTTTTATTCAACCGATATTATAAATCAATCGAAAAGGCCGTTTTCAATTTAAAGTCTCGACACGTGTCATTTTAGTTGGAAGCCATCCCTTCTTGTCTTTCCAGTAGTATTTATGCTTGAAAGAGAAGAAGTGTTTTACATTGATCGCAAAAAGGCAAATAGGTTTTTTTTTACTTATCTAATGTTTCCGTGAATCCAACTTTAGACATCTGGGCTAACCATAGCGTGAACGATGAAGCTAATATAAGGGGATTGGGTAAACACTAACTTGCATATACATTATACATACTTATATGTATGTTGATGATGTACTACAAATTCCCTTACCACATTTCTATAAGAGCGTAACTTCAAATACAATTAACATAGTCGTTTTTTATTTATTTTCTTATAGTCGTTTTCACAAATTGGTTAGGGTAAATTAAAAAAAAATCAGTAAGCTCCAACCTTTTAGGTTTCAGATCCGGTTCCCTCGCGATGTTTTTCTTCACCGTAACAGCGAGTGTTTAATGCGCACTTAAACAGAACTATCATTGGTGCACAGCCTGGGATCGAACCTACGACCCCAGACCAGAGTCGCAGGTTGAATCTACTAGGTAAACACAGCTATTTATAAAAGTATAGATATATAACATATTCATAGACTAGTATCTACCAGATCATAATCTCATCATAAATTTACCCTTTTTAATGCAACACATGCGCACAATAACTCGCAATAAACATCAATTAAGTTTAATTATAAGGCCCACATATCACTTCCTAATTCTATGTTTCCTCTACATTTCAATTGATAGTGAAATTGGAATTAGCAAGTCAATGACCTCTCTTAATTGTTGAGCTTTTGTTTGACTGCGAAATTAATTGTGCTCCATTTAAAATTCTCCCTTTTGTTTTTTCCTCTTTCAAAGAGGTTTAATAATACTTTTTTACTTAAAATATTTAATTGATTAGACGTTTTGGGAATATTAGCTGAGCGTTTTTAATGAATGCGTTTAAGTAAAATAATGAAGGGATTTGCACAATTGTATTTAAAGATTTACAATAAACTAGACTTGTATTTTTTTGGGGTTTATTTTTGATACAATATTGACACTGTAATAAGGCAATACTGTCTATTGCATATTTTTAAATAAAGTCTTATTCATGACACATATATAAACGGATCAAGTCTAATTAAATAATTCCACGTGTGAGGCCAAAAGCACTTTTAGGTCATGCAGACACAAGTATGCCTGTAATGTAATATTACATTTATTAACTCCATTTACCGACCCACTTTTTACATCAGATATAAAACATTCAAGGATGTCTTAAGTCTTGCCGTCTTTCGCGACATAAAAATATTATGTCCGTGCCCATACTTGAATATCCAATAGAGATGTCAAAAGATATATCGATAAAGCAATCTGTCAAGCTCCTTTGCATATAACGGTGTTTCCAGAGCTAATTTCCAATACGAAATTTATGTGTGAATGTTATTCATTCAAATGTATAATGGATCGTACCATTGAAACGTCTGTCGACTTTATACCATTTAGGTTGTAATGAAGTGAAAATGTATGGTATATTAACTCCTAGAAAATAGAAAATGTTGCTAACATAAAGAGTTTTACCTTTAGTATTGTTGCTAGGTATAAATATTAATTTCATTTCCACTAAGACTAGATAAATATAGAACGTATTCAACGGCATACAACCAAATTTAAAACATTAATTACTGTTACAGCATTCAGAGCAAAGGAAATCGCCAAATTTGAGGACTCTTTAGCAGTTTACGATGCTTTTGTTAAGAATATGTAATAACTATAATTTTCAGTGTATCATCTCAAAAATTAAGATATTGCAAATCGGCTTGGTTCTTAACCTGCATATGCACTTCCACTTTTATTATTCATAGAACAGGGGCCAATCGGCAGGAAGCTGAGCTGAGTGAGTTGCCGGTTATTTAAGGTAAGGAAAAAAGGTTTTAATCTTTATTGTGAATGTATAGTAACGTCGCGAGAAATAGTATAAATGAGTGCAATATATATAAAATTCTAATTGATCAGTAAATAAGTCGACGTGATTACTTGGATTTATAATAATTGCCATAAGGTTAGTCTGGCATTCAGGTTGATGTGATTGACAAATTGCACTCCTTGGAATCTGTGCGATGGTAATGATGAGGTTTTTGTCGTCTTTAACACACAATCTTTGTAGGTAATGATATTATTATAATTTTCTTACAGTCTTGATATAAATTAGTTATGGTGGCGCTTCGTAGGGTTATTATATTTTTTTTAATTCAATTAAATTTGATATATCATACTGTTAGTATGCTTTAGTTTTATTTGTGTTAATGTTATTGAGTTACGAGTACTATATAAATTAGAATTCCCCAAGAAATGGGGTTCAATTTGCGTATAAGCCTTCTCTATACGGATATATAATCGTTTAAATATTTAGGTTTCTGGTTAGAAGTTTTGCAAAAAAATAACAGTTTTGTCAATTAATAAAAATCTTTATTTTAATATGTAACATTAGTATTTTTTCATACTTATTGCTGATTCAAGAATATTATTCCAAGATGCAGATTCCTATAGATATTATTATAGCCGGTAAACTCTTTTCTTAGGAACTTATAAAATAGCTTTCAACAGAACAGTGCGTCGAAAACCAACAATTATTTCACAACATCCTTTCCTATATCCCTTCAAAGGGATATTTATCGTGTCGTGTTCCATTGCACTTAATTCACTATTTTAACGGAAGAGGGCAATACAAACGTTCCCACAATCAGTGTGAAATTGCGTGTCGCAGAACGGTTTGCGTCACTCCTGACAGCTAACTAGTGTCGATTGGGCTCTCTCGGCTCAATCAAGCGCATGCTAAGAGCTAGTTATATTTCACTAAGGATCGCTTTGTTGGACGTTGACGTGTGATAGTAAATGGTGAAACAAAATGGGGAAATATCGTTGCGATATTAAATACGCAAAGCCGACTATCGCTAATCTGTAGTGCTTTGCTAACAAGAGATTTTTATTTTTTATTTCAAAAACTTAAATACTTATAACTAGAAACTCGAAGCGATTGCAATGAAGCAAGGATTATAATTATTCAAATGAATGTATGTAACTACTTTTTCTACTAATCAATAACTATTAATCAATTTAAGACACACTCAAAAGTGAAAATATAGCCGGGAGCATAATTGAATTTACACTCGATTTGCCGCTCACTATCGACATATCGTTCGCTTCACTAATTTTTGTTCATAGTCCATTGATTGATTTCGATTAAAATTTGCGTCTATCTACATTTTACATGTGATATATGCAATATGCAATTTTATTACATAAACAACAATTATATTTTAAAATTCAGCAAGGTTACGTATTCTACCATTTCTAAACAATTTCTATAATATTGACACATTCTAGATTCCGATCTTAGCATCAGATAGCTACGGTGAGATTTTAGATAGGTATTTCCGCGCGCAAAGATTGTATCTTTTGTTTTTATGACTGCCGCAACGTGTGAAAGCTAAGCTTATTAGAGGGTGAATACAATCTCCAAGCTACGTATAAAACAAAACATTTCTACAAATATTATTGAAAAGTCAACGAATCTTTGAAATCCATTCGAATCTTTAAAACAAAGGTTTGTTTTGAAACATTTTGGATTCAAGATACGCTTTGGCGGATTAGCTGTACGCAATATATCAAGTACTTCCAGCGTTTCTCTGATCTGTTCAAAAATCTTTCAGTATATTATTTCGCGCTTGATTGTATACTTTCGTTTTAAAGTATAATATACTTGAATCTACTGACATCTTTCTTGCATACTTATAACTTATTTCTTATGTAAAGTTGTAATAACACAATTAAAACTATATTGAAAGTTTTTTTTAATTGAAAGTTTTTGAAGTTATACTTCTTTTGGCGCCTTAGGGCAAATGATGAGAGTAAATTTTTACGATGCGCGCGCACACCATTGCAAAAAACCGACAGCCTGAAGTTATCCATAGTCAACATTTTAGTTTTTTCTATTGTTAGTGTCGATTATCTACAAACGTAGAATAAATTTTTGGAATAGATTTTTATCTATTCACGCCAAAGAAAAACTTCTAACGCGTGTACATAAGTACACACACGTTTTTTTTAAATTGAAACACTAACTATTTATACATATCTATAACCTCTATATATGAATTGGATTGAGAGACCATAGAAATGGTTACCTTTAGTGAGCATCGCCTAGTGAGGAAAATAAAGCTAATATTATTATGTGACGTGCAATTACACGATCGTTGCGCGGCCAATTATCTTCGCTAGTTGGGCCATTGTCTGGGGCTAAGTTAATTAAAATTCAGCCCACCTTGGGATCTTCGTGATCTGCCAACTTTATAATTGTTTAATCTTAGATTTCACTTCGTATAAACTTTTCTCTCATAATCAAATAAATGATCTCGTAGATCCTATATCCTTTGACCGAACTTTAGTAGAAAGAACATAATTTTATTATTAAAATAAAATTAATTAAATTCTTAAACGTTTATTTTTTTTGTGTTCGATACTTATTTATAAGTATGATAAAGGACCTTGATCTGAAAAGTTTGAAATATGCTTAATCAAGCTTTATAATTTACATATTTCGATAGAGAAAAAAACACTTAATACCCAGTCTCGCTTTATAGATAGTTTACCCTTTAGGCGGAACCAAAACCAGCAAGGCTAGAAATGGTTGGAGGAAAGCTCAGTGGAGCTCACAAATCAACACACGTGCGATTACCATCACTTTTACCACTAACGATGTTCAGATAAGATTGTGCTGGCGATTAACTCGCCAGAAAGATAGATAAAGGAAGTAGGGTGACCATACATACCAATATTAAATACCCAATAGCGCTATACACCAACACGAATGTTAAATCTTTTATGAGGGAATAAACGTTTACTATAAGTATAGGCGAAATATTATTACATATATTTACGTAATACCGTAGAAGCTAGTCTAAACTGCACGAAAAAGCAAGATTGTCTGACTTAAGAGGATTTATACCCATTTGACCCAATTTTATTTAATATTGGGTATAATTATTTAAAAAAAATCATTTGTATTCATCAATTAAAATAAAAATCTATTTGAATCTACTGATATTTATCTTACTTATAACTTATTCGTTATTTAAAATTTTAATTAACGACATTAAAAATATATAATTGGAATTTGTTTTGTTAGTAAATTCAATAAATATTACAAATCAATTATATTTATCATAAAATCTTCTAAAACGGCCCCATAATGGCCACCGTACTCCTGACGGGAGCTAGATCCGAGATAGTGTTATATGAAAGTATGTTGACGGTTGTTATGTAGGAACAGGTTTGAGGATTAAGCGGGAAAATGTATAGCTTTATCTACAACACATTGTCGTGATGGCTGAAAGTCCTTATCTGTTAATTGGACGGTATGTTAAGGATTTGTACTGATTAAAGGTCAGGACGTGTACAGTTTTTGTACTGTCTTATTAATGCATGAGTGTGTACGCTATAATTCTTATTGTATGTATGTGTGCGGCCAGCCTTTTAGGTCTGGGCCTCCGATTGATCTGTTTCGTTATCAATCGCTTCACCTGCCACAATAATCAAAGACAAAATAAAATGAGAGATATCAAAAACAATAAAAAAAAAATCTCTTTTCCCATTCAGTTCGTTTCAAGTGTGTAATTCGTGTGTGCTGTAATTGGCCCTGTCGGTTTCCTCACGATGTATTCCTTTACCGTACGAAAGATAACACTTGCGAGCAGTAAAGATGACAGTATATAGATGCACTGCCGGGGCTCGAACCTACGACCTCGGGGAAGAGAGTCGCACGTTGAAGTCTTGGTCAACACTGTAATAAGAGTCTATACCTAAATATAATTATTTTGTCGTTACATGTATGCTTACAAACCGAGCTTTCATATTTTATTTTACGGAGCTCATTACAATTATCCTTTCTCAGACTTCTGATAACTACACGTCATAGAATTTTGGTTCTTAAATGATAATATCAAATAATGTGAAAAAAAGGGTGCGTGTACTTATATACGCGCGTAAGAAGTTATACTTCTTTGGCATTATTAAAAATAGTTTTTGATTGCAAGCAAATAATTAATTACGGAAAAGGAGTCATTATAGTCAATAAAGTTCAGTTTACATTTGAAAAATTAAATAAACAAATATTTATTATTATTCTCTTACATTAAGTGTAACATAAATTCTATTATTATTTGAATTTTGTTTTTAAATTATGTCCAATGCCGTAGCATCTTCCGTGGGCAACTTCATTCTGTTAATTTGGTGTCACGGTGCGCGCGCATCGTAAAATTTCACTCTCATCAATTTTTCATAACGCGCCTAAAGAAGTATAACTTCTAAAATATAAATGTAAATTATTTATTTCAAAAAAGACGTTTCGTTGATGGTTTTATAAAATGCGACGGCGAGGTTTGAACGCACAATACGTTTAGAAATGCATGTTACCATGTTTTTTGTTATTATAACGTTTAGCTAGTCTTAAACTGTAACATAAAAACGATTCACTTATAAAATTTATTCACTAAAGAAAACATGTTCTAATTGCATGCTAAACAAACAGTTAATAATGTCATTCAAAAAAGATTAGTAGTGACACACGTCAAAACATCGATATCGATAAATCAGCGTCAACGAATGATCGATATTCGCTGCATAGCGACTATTAACTCATAGTTAACCTTGTTACACTTTCGACTTACGCAATCGAAGGTCCCGAATCGGTTTCAGTGGGAATGCTAACCATTCTCCTAAACTTCGAATTAGCTCAATTTGTGTTATGTAGAATTTAGTTGAAATGGAATTCGGTTCTGAGAATTTAGTCATTATTCATTGGAATTAATTATCAGAACATAACTATACGGAGTCGAATTAGGTAAATCTTGTTATTAGAATTAAATTAATATATTACATTTTTTATTTAATACTTAACTATATAATAACAGCGGGAAACTTAAATACTTAAGAAGGCAGCCGTATTGGTGGTCTCTTCCAGGTAATCTTATTTATTCACTGATTTATTATAACAGTCATGAAAACACCTACTTTAGTATAAATATTAAAAATAAATATTAAAAAGAACGAATGGATAACGCTAAATTAATATTGAAAACATTAACATGTTAACAATCTATTAAACAATTAAAATTAAAAACCAACTTGTACTAACAATGACAGTAATATAGTCATAAACTGATATTACACGTTGACTGTAAATAAATATCAATCTCGATGTCTCAGCCAGTGATAAGAAATCGCTTTATCGATAAAATCTCAACCCAACTGCCTTCAAATGCAATGGCGATGACAATAGAAAGTTTGCTCGTTAATGCACTATGAGATGTCAAACAAAAGTAGATCACGGCTAGACTACAGTGTATATAAACACAATATTATAAACTTTGAACAGAAAGTTACAAACTACAATTAAAATACTATAGTTAACATTTATGAGCTTGTACTAGAGCCACTGTGATGTAGTGTGAGACCTCGATTATCTAAAAATGACATGTTACCTTTTGGAAAAGTATCGCATGAAGAACAGTACATTAAATACAGTTCTATGTAATATTTATCTTCTTTTGGCTTCTTGTGCTGGTATTATAAGTTAGGTTTACTTTATTATTGATAATAGTTAAACTAAATTAAAATAATACTTAATTTTAACGCCACATATTATTGCAATCAATTACAGCGCAATCGTTTTAAATAAAATCTAGATTACAATCAACAATCTAAAATAAGTTTACGGATGATGCAATTTCATTTCATAATCTACAGCGCATCGATAATACCAAAGCTTCCGACGGTTCCGCGTTGTCAGGCGATAAGCGATCGCAACTTATCGACATTGGCGCAGCACTAGTAATGTGGACATCTTGAAATGCGTTTGTGATGACAATAGAAAGTTTCCTCATTAGCGGAGTGTCAAACAATGAAATGAGAAGAGTCTGCTTGGTCGAGATATGTATGTCTATGAGAAGATACGAGCAGGTGTCCGTATTTAATTAAATTTTTATTGTTTTAATAATTTTACCATTAAATAAATTTTGGTGCCTTCGTGGTTAAATAACCCTGCTCAAATTTAATATAAAAATAATAAAACACGTGCAGGATTCGCAAAAGAAAATAATAACGTAAATATGTCACTCGAGTAACAATGGGATAAGGGCGTTCAAAGGGTTTTGGGCAAAATATTTGAGTCCAAAGAATAATATACGATGTTTATCACTTCAATGAAGACAGAGTGAGGGACACGGCTTCCCTTTATATTGGAATATTCCTTAAGAAAACAGGCTATGAAAGCTTTAAAAGAAATTGCTTGCAGAAAACACAGATTATTTTCTTCTGTCTTATTACACACAAATATTTTACAGGACATTATTAAAGCATTTTCCAAGTTAGTTGGAACCCTTAACGAAGGCGACATTTGTACGGTTTACAACATTCGATTGCGGCTAAAGATGAAGTTAACATAAATACTTGATGCATAGTCAAAATTATATAACTCGATTAAATTCTAGTTAAATTAATATTATAATATAAAAGAATACTTCTGTCTATGGATTTCTCACCGATAAAAACTGTAAAACGCATTACCTGAATTTAAATATGGAACACAAATAAATCCCTTAAAAGATTAATCATTCTAAGAATACCGAGTACGCCTATTATCTTTAAACAAAAAGTAAATTTAATTTAAATAAAGAACAAGAAATTTTCATTAAACTTGAACAATACCGAGCCTACCGCTTTATTAAGTCTTAATACGAATTCAAATAGCGCCGTACGACTTCCAATTAGTACGGTGTTTATAAATCTCGTAGCGAATAAACTGCTAACGCCCGAACGCTTTATGTTCCCCGTAAATAAGTTTCAGACTAATGCTAAGTACTAAAAGTATTGTAACGGTCGTGTGGGCTTAATTGGATTTTCAACATTTATATGTAAGGTAAGTAGCTTTTCTTTTGACTTGGCGGTTATCAAGCCTCCGTTTCTACGTAATTATATTGCTGTTCCTGTCAATATGTGAGTAGTGTCGGGCCTAGTGGCTTGAGCGTGCGCCTGTCTACTCTGAGGTCGTGTGTTCGAATCATGGCTGTGCACCAATGGACTTTTATTTTTATGTGCGCATTTACGTCGCTCGTACGGTGAAGGTAAGCATCCCGAGGAAACCGAAGACTAGGCTTGTCTATTAAGAAAAAAACTTAAAATAGATACAGAAATATGAAGCCAAGATTTAGAAGTTGTAGCACCTGGATTTTTTCCTGTCAAATTCCCTAATAAAATTTAATAAGTTATACTTAAATCCCGGAACTCCCTCATAGTGTACATGTCTTAAAGGGCGTATTTTTGGCGTAGTGTATAGATGTGGAATCTCTCTGCATCTTCTACCGCATTTAGCACGGAGAGTGTTCCGAGGAGTTGTACAGACTTAGCTGCTGCAGCAGCTGAGGTTCATCATCGGACGTCGAGGCAGAATAAGAATGCTGGATCGACGTCCGTCGTTCCACAACTGAGCGTTATTTAAGGCAGTTTTTTCCGCGCATCACCACTATGTGAAACCAGTTGCCCACTGAAGTATCTCCGACCCAATTCGACTATACCCTAAGAAAAAAGCATACCAATTCTTAAAAAGAAGGCGACGCACTTGCGAGCCCTCTGGCAATGCAAGTGTAAAATTGGTCCACTACGACTTGCGACTTCTTTTCGTAAAAAATAAAAAAATAGAAATTACGTTTAACGTTAATAAACACGGTGTATTTAAAAAAATATCAATTGTATTTAAAAATATTTTTCTATTTACATCGCTAGAAGTTAACTCATTCTTGTATTGCGTTACAAAGTTTAGAAGTGTACTCAACATGTGTCGTTAAAAGCCTAGGTTTTGCTAAGCAAACACTCAATCGCCTGCGAATGGAAAAACTGCACACTGTTTTACCGTTTTATTTGCTGAGCAACTCTGAGCAACTCCGCAACTGGTGGTTAGTAATTCTAGGGTTGTATTTTAATATCGATACTAAGTTACCTAGTACTAGTTAAGTAAGTAGTACCCAACTTTAATTCGCTAAAGCGTTAAATTATTACTGTTGCATATTATTAGTATTGTTATTGTATCTAAGCGTACGACCAACCAGGCTCCAGAAGATAAACCACTCCTTATATGGAAATTGTATACGTTTCTACAACAAACTCCCAAGCGAAATTAGAGAATTATCACTGAATAAATTCCAAGCTCTCGTTAAACGTAAATTAATCAATAAAGCTTTTTTATAAATTTGACGATTATTTAAATGATCCTAATCCTGGGAATTGATTTGCTCCAGTTCAAATATTTATGGCTGCTCTGCCTTACAAACAATTTGTATGACTCAAAACTTGGTGATTAAAAAGATTGGCGGAGAGTTTCTTGCCAGTTCTTCGCTCGCTCTACGCCCTTGACTTACGAACTGGCAGTGAATGTAAATTTAGAATCAAATTAACATCTTTTCTGTTGACGTTCATAAGTGTACTTGGTTACTTATATGAATAAAGTTATTTTGAGTTTGAGTTTAATACTTTTTATTTCTAGGTTAGGATCCTTTGCACTGTTGTTCGCCGGCCTATGTGAGCATAGTTTTTATGATGATTGTCCTCTTGCAGTTATTTGTGCTATGTTTAATAAATGATGCTTTTTAGAGGGTGATATATGTAGATTTGGTGGCTTCCTGAGGTTGTAGGTTCGATTACCAATGTACTTTCTTTTTATGTGCGCATTTAGCATTCGCTCGAACGGTGAAGGAAAACCTCGGGAGGAAACCGGCTAGCCGCGGACCCAAAATGTCAGGCACAGAAAGCATCTACTAAAGGACAAGTGTACCTATACCTAAAAGGTTTTTTTATAGAAAATAGGCATTAACTCATTAAAGTCATGTTAACAATATCAGCTAATTAAAATAATAATTTACGAGTAATTCAACTCGCAATTGTTTTATAAAACAAAAGAGGCCTGAAAGGTTGAAATTTGAAGACCGTTGTAAATGCCGACAAAGGTGGATTTCTTCAGTAATTTTTCTTCAGATATACATTAGGATTTTTTTAAATAAGCTTTTTCGTGTTAAGCGCAATTAGTTTATATTTCATTATTTTTATTGATAAACTATGAACATTTTGCCGCCCCAGTAGCTTGGTAAGACAATGTTTATTCCGAAAGAGCTAGATTCGATTATAACTGCTTCATATAAGTCCCATATATACATACTATATAACAAATTATTATGCAAAAAACAAATGAAATTTAATATATTGATTAATTGTTTTAATAAAATTTTAAAACGAAATTATTAGTATCGCGATCATAGACTGGCCTTTTAAACATCTAAAATAAACAATATCATATATGTTTATCTCATATTCCATTGAACACAATTGACTGGGCAAACCAGACCTAAATAGACACGGATAACCCCTGACCTTTGTATCGCGTTGACTAAACACGCCCTGTAAACTACTGTTTTATTTTGAAATTATTTTATTCAAATTTACTTTGAAAACGATAAACCACTTTTTTTATGTATGTGCGATTTTACACGGTTCATCTGTTACTTTGTGGATGATATAGATGTATGCCGTTTTTGAAGTTATACTTCTTAAGGCGCGTTATGAAAAATTGATGAGAGTGAAATTTTACGATGCGCGCGCACCGTGACACAAAATTAACAAAATGAAGTTGCCCATGGAAGATGCTACGGCATTGGACATAATTTAAAAACAACATTCGAATAATAATAGAATTTATGTTACACTTAATGTAAGAGAATAATAATAAATATTTATTTATTTATTTAATTTTTCAAATGTAAACCGAACTTTATTGACTTTAATGACTCCTTTTCCAGTCTTTGATTATTAAATTGTAATTAATTATTTGCATGCAATCAAAAACTATTTTTAATAATGCTAAAGAAGTATAACTTCTTACGCGCGTACATAAGTACACGCACCCTTTTTTTTTTTTAAACGAGCAGGCTTAGACTGAACGCCACCTATACGCATGGTAGCGGTACGCTCTTCTCTTGACGGCCCCTAAGTCGTAACTGGAATGGCAGCTGATTCCATAAGGTGGAGTGGCAAGAAGCGACTTTAAAAGTTCTTTGTCGTAGAATACCAGACGTCTAGTTGACGGGTATCATATAATTTAAATTTTACGACAATCTCTCAATAGGCAGCAGCTAAGATTTAGTTAGAATAGAAAAAATAAAGTATAATTATATCTTTTTTATGTACATATGTGTCCATTTTATTCATAATACATATTGTATAGAGTTTCCTTTATTCTAACAATACATTATAATACAATCAAGAGTTTAATGTCTTAAAGCTAAGGAAGAAAAATAAGAAGTTAAACGCGTAGACTGAACTTGTATATTTGCTTCTTCGCTAAATATTTACATCATTCTTATAATTTTAAATTTTAATCTCTTTATAAAAAGTCTAATTACACTGTTTTTATAAAATATCTTTACTTATTAGCTTTAACATTGTTTGATTTACTCTTTCTTCTTTTTATCTTTGTACTTTGTAAAATTTTAGTATAGTTAATTTTTAACTGTAACTGATAAGTGATAGTAATAATGAGATTTTGACGTTTACACCATGTATTTATTGTGATTTTGCAAGGGAAATGCAATAACTCTAACAATAATATAATGCATGACAATGCTACAGTACACGTAATATCACTAACAATATTTTCTTATATGAACAAGTAGTTCGTTAACGAATTCAAATTTGTGTAATCCTAAAAAGTCACCACGTATTATATTGATCTATCGATAAAATAGCACTTCACTTAAATTGCGTGCAATAGCAAAAACCGCACGAACGCGTCATGCAGTCTACGTTGAAGTGTAGTTGCAAAACGAGTAAAAATAAACTACTAAATAAACTTGATACGCCATTTTCTGTTCTAAAGTGAAAGGTATAGGTGCAATCTAAATGCATCCAACACGCATTGATTCGTGAAACCTTGATCTCCTACCGATACGTAAAAACGAACTATAAAACGAAATTTGCTAGCTAAATCTAGTTTGACATGCTTGGACAAGTCATGGTCTGGAATGTTTTAAACGTACTTGAGTTTAGGCTTGATAGAGACTAGACAAAAACACGCGTAAAATGCTTCATAAAAATTAGAGGCGCTACAACCTTTTTTGCCTGGGCCATAGATTTATGAATCTGTTTCATGATCATTTGTCAATCTTATAGGCGAGTAGGTGATCAGCCTCCTGTGCCTGACACACACCGTCTTTTTGGGTCTAAGACCAAGCCGGTTTCCTCACGATGTTTTCCTTCACCGCTCGAGCGAATGTAAAATGCGAGCATAGACAGAAGAGCATAGCCAACACTGCTCACTGCGCAAATGCTTTAAAAAAGTCCATCTAAAACCGATGTTAGAGCATTAGCTAAGTCTAGCTCAGGTCTGCAAAATTCAGCTCTAGAATGAAATGCGTTAAGTGAACAAGATCTCATAATATAGTACGAAGACATCAAAATAAAAAAGACTGTCTAAAATATCAATGCAATATTTTCAAAAGAAATACTTATTCGATGATTCTAATTATTATTACTTATCAGTGACAATGTTTTTGTTTAACAATTGTATATGTTTAATATTACAAAACCGCTAGGTATATATACAACCTAAGAACCAGTAACTAAATGCAGGTTATCGAGTGTTTTGCAACTTAATAAGACTGACATCAAGTTGACAATTGTAAAAATCTACACAGCATGCAAACAAACCACGATAGTGATTTGTTTTTTTTAGTAACGATGACGCATTTCCTGTTTTCACCTTGTATTTAAGTTTTATTTAAGAAGTTGGTTTTGGTTTCAGTAAATTTGAGTATAATAATGTGATTACGATCTATTAAAGTAGTACTATGAATCAATTTATTCAAAGTTTCGGAGAATTTTACAACTTACTTTGAAGGTTTCTCTTTATGGAATATGTAGAATGTAGATAGAACGTACCTGAAACAATCATATAAAAAGATTATTATGATTTCGTTATTTTAAATATGAACGTGGTAATGCGAGCGTGAAAACATTAAAAGAACCTTGTAATATTGCTTTCCTCATTCGGAGAAGATCCGAAATATTTCCTTTTTAAAAAGTCATCATCGTACAATAAAAATGTACATTTCCTTAATCATTATGGTACACGTCATAGAAAGAGCACTCTTCAATTTTTGGGCATCACATAAATGCATAAAATAAGTTACGAAAAATATAATTATAATAGATTTTTAAAAAATTATACACATGGCGAGATAGGCGTGCGATTTTTTTCCACTTATAAAGCCATTGATATTAACTAAGATGCTTTATGATTCTAATAAAAATCTACATTGAACTAATCAGTATAGATTACAAGTAGTTTATCTAAAGGTTATCACAATACAACTGTAAGAACTAATTATTACAGATTAATGCCACTTTATGGCTTGTAATTACATGAACAACATTCATTTACACAAAAGTGCAAAATAAATAGTAATACCTCGACAATACATTGCGACCGAGTTTGATTTCGGTTTGTGTATTTAAAGGTAATTTAGACACATAATGGTTGGTTGAAAATTCATATTATATTTTTTTATGAGATCGATTCCGTTCGATTCCGAGGTGGGGATTTCTATTACTATTATTCCCAGGAGCGCAAGTAATACTTCTTAGTGTGATGAAAGACAAGATGTGCCGACGTCTTTGATTTGTAAACGGACGACATGTGCCAGAAGTCGAATAGCCTACATGCCTTAAGCAAAATTAATTAATGAAACATATAATTTCGATCCAATTTTGGAGTAACGGGGCTTCATACTTTGAATAATATTTTAGGCTAATATTTATTTCTGAAAATACAGAGATTACAAAAAAACTATATTTAAATAACCACACTTAACTTGTGGAGAAAGTGAAGTAATTATATATTTGGTCTATACGCAATGTATCCATTAAACAAAGCTGTACATATAACAATTTATTTCATTAAAGTAAGGAACGCTGCCAAACGAATTACTCGTCGGGTTAGTCATTTGGTTTTACCCAAGCCTATGACAGCGAGTTATGGAAAGAGGGTGAGTACAAGGGAGCAAAATGTTAAATAAAGTTATTTTAAGCCTAATACGGTAAAGAGTGTGCATTCACAACAACTTCTTAAACAATTCATATTTGTTTAAATACTAAGTGTACTTGGTGAATGCACACATACACAGATACTGCTAAATGCACACATAGAAACATAAATAAATATTTTATATATGTCATCTATAAACCTTTTTATATGGTACTAGAAAATTCATTGAATAATAATATTGTTCTGCAGGACGACTCGGCTGAGACTGACTGTATACAGGACAATTGTAAGGCAATTGTGGGCGCAGTCAAACACAAGTCCATTCTCTATAACTTTTAAAAAACGTCAAATTTCACGTTTGACGCTAAATCGAAATAGTGTTTCATCGGGTTTTGAACCCGAGACCACACGATGTAGTCAAACAAACTTACCACTTGAGCAATAAGGCAATCAAATATCATTTCGTATATATTCAATGAATTGTCTCTTGACTGAGACATCCTTGGACATTACAATGTAGCCTAATTTAAGAATAATAAGCAATTAATTACATTTATTAATAATAATTACTCACCATAACATAGATGCCTCATTTACTAACACATATATTTTACATAAGATAGTGCTCAATAACACTACTTATAGTCTGTAAAAAAACAAAAAATCTTATTACAAATTAAACGAAATCAATAAATTTTAAACATTGTTCAAAAATGTATTGAAAATTTTCATAAATTTATTCAATAACTAATAGTACCAGACGAAGCGTAATTTAATACAGCCTTGTAATAAATGTAACCTTCATTTTTTATGGACATTATTGCCTTTCACTTTCAATATCGTATTATTGCTAAATAATTATCTGATCTAAGTCATTAATCTAGATCAGGGGTGTTGAACCAACACGGTGTCAAGTTCATTTCACTATGAGATGGATTTAGATTATTTTTTTAGCTTTCGAGAGATAACTTGTTAAACAGTTTCGAAGATGGTGAAAAATATATTTTTAACATTAGGTGAATGCCAATTGAATTTTTTAACAAATACTTGTACAAAGGCCATACATAACAACAGCTTTTTTAAGCCACTAATACGGTTATTAATAGTAAAGTTTAAATGTATAGTTTGAAATTAAGTTTTATTTAAACAAATCAAGCCTAATAATAAGAAACACAATACTTGACAAAGAAAAAACATCTAAGTTTAAAACGTAATGAAAGGTTTGCGATCACTGAAACTTTTTAATCTAGATATCTTGATAAAAGTTAAAATGATTGTTATGTTAGAACTGGTTAGAGAAAATTATAGAAACAAATGATTTTATTCGCAATGAACGTTATTAAATTAGTTTGGAACGACAAACCGTAAAAGGGCGTAATTAATTTACAATTCTTCTTTCTTTTGTTTATTATCCTTGATTTCTTTTTCTTTGAACTCAAGATCTATGTACATTACACGCTATAAAAAACTCTTGTTTTTTTTATTCCAGTATCTGCATGAATAAAATTTTGTGAAGTGAAATTACAGCGAATCTTCTAATATTAAATTTTTTGTCATAAGACTTTATTACACGATGTCACGAAAGCCAAGAGTGTTTTGTAAATATGGTTCGCAGCTGAAGCACTGTTCTTAGCTGCAAATGCTTTTAGAGTATAACGTGGCTAAAAGCCTCATCTAGCTTGGCTTTTGGCTGTTGAAGAAAAAGCTTATAGTAACTACATATACAGATTAGAAGCTTTCAGATATTAATTGATAATAGTTATCTGAATATTGATGATGACAATTGATTGACACATATTGCCTATATCGCCGCTGTAGAATGATAACCTCGTATGTTCAGAGAACCAAAAATTACAGGAAACGAAAAAAAAAGGTTTCATTTCGTCAATGTTAATACACAAAAAGCACATAATAAAATATTATTATGTGCTTTTGTCCATAGTTTTAGATGGTAAAAAGGACTTATTTAATCTTAATATATATAAATTACGTGTCACGTTGTTTGTCCGCTATGGACTCCTAAGCTACCGTACCGATTTCATTCAAATTTGCACACCGTGTGCAGTTTGATCTAACTTAAAAGATAGGATAGCTTACATCTCAATTTATACCCGCAATATTATTTTATTGCAAAATATTTGTTTATTATTTGATAGTCACAATTCTAACAGATGGCGCTGTGTTGAAAGTAACAACGTTTCACATAAGCTACAATTTAATGGCATAACCACCAAAAAACCATGGTGGTCTCCATGACTGGTGTTCTCCTATCGTTTCCCTTGAATAGTTTGCTACTATGTAATATAACAAAAACCTTAGCCACAGCAACGCTTGGCCGGTCTGCTAGTAATAACATAAATAAGTTCCTTTCTTCATGATTATACCTGTTAAATGACATAGAAGTCTAGGAATAAAAAATAAATGGTTTTTTGACATACGAGATTATCATTCTACAGTGCCGATATGAGGTTATCAGCTTCGTATGGTAAAATGTTTGGTTCACATTATGCACATTACTCGAAGTATTCTGGGTTTGAGTTTTCTAAAAGTAAATCAAAGATTCTGAATAAAACAGATGCAGAAATGGATCCCTGATATATAACATTGCAAAGTTGCGTTTCGTTGATATGTCCTACAAATAGCAAGCAGTAAGCAAATCACAAAGAAGACACAACAAGAGATTAAAAAGCTTTATCTTGATATTCTTGTAAACAGATCTCTAATATGATAATATTGTAATCTCGCAATATCCCATATACAGTATTAAAGTGGCGAGCGGCTATGATTAATGTGCATTAACTTAATCGTTTGATTAATATCTGAGTTACCTAACAGTTGATTAAAGATATAGCTATTAGGACAAGTTGTGTATAATTTTATTAGTCTGAGATTTGTATTAGGCAACGCATTATGATTTATTACGTACTAGGATTTTCAAATACCAGACCACTATCTTGTAGTAGAACAAAATAGATATTTTATCACTAATATCTTGATGTTACAGTCTAACATAAGATCTGATAAGAAAATCGCTTCTTAACATTTGTATGTTTACATATTTTAAAATATTATCTTCTTTCAATATTGGAATAAACTTTTTATAACCTTAGTTTTGTCCTACCGGATCTCAAGGGACCTAGCTGATAGTGATTTTTGCCTTTGCCCGCGGTTAAAGGAACGTCTCAGGGGCAATAAATAAATTTGGGGATGGTACCGCAGTAGTAGCTGAATAGGATTAAAAAAAAAAGTTTAGCTTTAGAAATAAGTTATACAAAGAGTTGTGAAAAGATAATTACGTCTTATTATTACTTTTTATTGAACATCCTTAGTATGACGGAACGATTTATACTAAAATAATTCATTCACGCCAATTTAGACAATAAATACATACACTACTTTGAAATTGTATCGCCATTTATTAAATAATAACAAATTACGAGTAAATTTTGTAACAGATGACGTTTCTCATAGCGACCTACTAGTCCGTCCTCCATGAGATAAATTTTATATGTTGCGCAATAAGGGCACTAACTAATGATACGGTGACAAGCTGTTGACCGATATGTCTGTATAGGGCACATATTCGTGATGGACTTTTAAGGTAACTGACACCATAATTCAACAATTTTTCTTTCTCTAGATGTTATATGATTTGTTGATTCCATATAAAATTTATTGGAATACAATTTCTCAAATTCAATTTCAATTTCAAGGTGAAGAGCAATTGTTATCTCGGGAAAATATTCTGATGACATACATCTCTATTATCCCGTCTCGTTAAATAAATAAATTTTAAGACGTGCCCAGTAAGGCACCTCACATCATCAGAAAACATCAAACAGTTTAACGCATCAACAGGCAAAGACCATACAATTAAGAAGGCTAAAAAATTTGTTGTAAAGAAAAGCAAATGAATAACGCAGAATTCTCAGGCACAGCTTCAAAGGGACTCGTACTGGACGTATGACTGCACGTAAGCCTGATCATATAACGCTTCCTGGAGTCCTGTTCTCACCTTTGGGGGGGAGCTCCCCAGCATCATCTACCGAATTTACGATGGAGAGTGTTCAGAGGAGTTGTTCGGACTAATACCTGCAGCTGAGTTTCATAAGGCAGACATCAAGGCAGAATACAAAATACCATCCGTATCACCTCAAAGTCCGTCGTTCCACAACTGAGCGTTTCTTAAGGCATTTTTGCCGCGCACCACCACAATGTGGAACCAGCTGCCCACTGAACTATTTCGGAATCATCCAACTCAGGGTCCTTCAAGAAAAGAGCGTACTAATTCTTAAAAGGCCGGCAATGACTTGCGAGCCTTCTGGCAATGTTTCCATGGGCAGCGGGGCGGTTTCGCTTCACATCAGGTGAGCCGTTTGCCCGTTTGCCTCCTGTTACATAAAAAAAAAATAGACTACGCAATGAGGCATCGGTCAACTGTTTATTGAAATAATATGTTTGAATTAGTTACGAGAGAAAGCTTATGTTACCATACCATCAGAACTAGAGTACCAAAGATCTAAATGTCAAGTGTGTATGAACCACAAGTGTGTGGGGCGGTGAGGCGTACATGCGTCAGAGGGACATGAATAATTCTCTCTTTGATTGACAGTGCATTCGATTGTCAATAGTTTAGTAGCGAATAATGCTTTGATGTTGATATTGTATATCGAAGAGGACTGTCTCAAAGACCAATACGATTCGTACTTCATTCAATTCAAATCTAAACTCCACTGATCCTTACGGTATGATCTTTGATATCTTGATCCTAAATTTGTTAGTATTCTTACAAGAAATTACAAGTTAACAGTTATTATTTTAAAAGTTAAGTTTAAGCAACGTTAGCAATAGGACGATCTACGGACGCGAAGTTTTGTAAGATCCAATAACTTTTGAATAACGGCCTATATTTTCCGTGGCTTAGTGGGTATACATGATGTATTTGAAAGGGTTTTGGGTTCGATTCTAGACTAGAATTTAAATGTTTCCGTGGGTAGGGTAAGCCTCACGTATTTGTCTTGACATGTCAACCATTGACATGGTACGCAACTTGAAAACAAAAATGCACTTGAGAAGCTTTCGCTTACTAAAATAATAATAACTACAGCTCTATTTATTTTAAAACAAAGTTGCAATTTCGCAAATAAATTACATCTTTATCAATTCATGAATAAATTCGCAATAAAAATCGTTTAATCGGGAATTCGAATAAATCAATGTTTACAAAACATCTCAATACATCGTAATCGCTTGGCTTCAAAGCAGCCGAGTCGATTAAGGCGAGACTGAGAACATGTCTGTTGTCGAGATTTAATCGATAGTAATTATATTTTTAGATGAGCGTTTGCTTTTGTAAATTACTGAAAACTTACTTTTTTTACTGGCTGAAAATAATCTAGCCTATTTCAACATTGTCCGAACGAAAATATTGCGCGTTAGGGTGAGATTCAGAAATAATACAACACGAATTCGGACTCCAGTATGTCATAATCCATCACTTACGTTCATATTTGTATTCGGAAACGCTCGAAAAAACATGGGCCTAGTTGACGCCAAATGATCGGCGACTTAAGCGAAAATATGGCGCCACCAAATAATCATGTAATAATTATATGCAGATAATAATGAATGATGTAATGTTTAACAGATAACACAAATTAAACTTTAAAATACTTACACTACGTTAAATAAATAAATAAATTTATAAGTATAATTTAATATTTTAGTTTTATTGGTTAAAAAACCGCCGCGCGGAAATTTGAACTTCAAATTATTTTCTTCTTACAGTTCTACACACTTAAATAATGTTTGTTGCAGTTTCTGATAATATATATCTTTAAATATGTTTTTGAAATATCTATAATTTATGTATTTAGAGAACCTTAAAGCTAACTAAAGATAACACAAAATAATTTTGAAATCAAAACGACAATCAAAAGGTTATGTCGTGTATGGTAGGTGTGTGTGTTAAAATCGGTTTGATTCAGTGATAATAAAATCATACCAATAACAATAGAACCAGAAGAAGTTAATCAGAAACATTGTTTCTGAACAAGATTGTGTAAACTTGGCTTAGCCGCGACTCGGCTTAGCTCGGAGTTCGACCACACAATAAAATCTCTGAAGAGGTTATATTGAAATATCTTTACGGAAAACCTCGGTCCTTTGTCTCTCGACCCAGGTTCGTTAGTATACCCAAACATGTAAATTGATACAAAAATTACTTAAATCAGATAATTAAACATGACCACATTACATTTACATTTCACCGCTTAAAATATATTTTGTGATGATAACGCCAGATAAGTCGACGTTATTAATTAACGTAAACGATACTCGAGGTTTTGAATTCAGTTTCACATTATTGGAGCGTCTTAAATAATCAGAAAACTTAATAAAATAAGATATGTCCGAGTTTTTTTGATAAAAACAAAAATAGAAAATTCTAAGTGGTCTGTTAATATAGTATATTCTTGTATGTTATAGTGTATTCTTATCCTAATGCAATTATTGAATTGCTTAAAAACTAATGACTTTAAGAGAAATTGGATTTTAATTTTTTATATCGCAGATTAACTTGGACATAAATTTATGGTGTTTTTTTTATAATGTTTCTAAGGTTCATACAATATGAATGTTTATTACAAATAAATCATACATGTATGATAAATGTATATAACATTAAAAATGGACTTTAAAACCCAACGCGAATAAACCATTCTCTCCATTGATAAATCCACCACTAATTGTATCAGAATTATCTAGTTTATACATTATCTGGGTAATAAATATTATTATAATACCGAATACAAGAACTTTCATATTTCTATGTAAATAACAATTCACGTGAAAACAATAAAGCGATAAGATTTATCTCTCGAGTGAGATAGCGAGCGACGCCGGGCGCGAAAGCTATGCCTCCATTTCTCAAAGCTCTTGTGAAATAGGAAGTGTTGACGGTAACACAAGAAGCGACAGCGATACTCGTGAGTCACCCGTGTGTGGAACAAGCTACAAGCGGAGCGATATATTTTAAAATATTGTTATATAAAGTCCTACTCCCTTTAAACATCTGTCTCTTTTCATCATAACGTAAACATAATTTGACAGAAAGAGACATACAAGTTCATTAGTTTAAAGATTGTATAGATATATGAATATAAGATTAGACACATTACGAATGCAGTTCGTAGGAGAGAAAAATACATTCGTTGACAGTTAGTTAATATTCAAATAGTATATACAAATATTTTAGTAATTGATAGACGATTTATTTATCTTTAGATAGAATTTAAATAATATAACTACATCTTACAATTAATATAAACACTGATTATTATTAGTAGTCTGATTTGTTTAGGTGTTCTACTAATTTATTATATACAGCATAGGATAAAATTATATTTTAAAGTATGATTAATTATGTGTATTTTGATTTTTTAGTTAAAAAAATTAGCATAAATACTTGCTCTACGCTTTTAACATACAGCAATTCGGTTATTGACTTGGTATAGTAGTTGATGCTGAGTGCCAACATAGTTTTACCGAACTGCGAGTGAATTCTCGTGTTCCCCACTGCGGCATTTCATGTAGCAAGAAAGATTTTTTTTTTCTACCACATAATAATAAATTAAATTATAGTAATTATTCCTAGTGGACAATTTGATTAAACTTCTCTCATATAAAAAAGGTTAATCGTATCAACCGATTTCAAAAAAATTAAGTGTCTGTTTATGTATGTAAAACGTGTGATAAATTTAAGTGTATGCATGTTTGGCAACAAATTTATCATAAAGTGAAAGTCATATCGAGATGATCCTTTTTGATTCAAATTAGGTATATCTTAATTTAGAGCATAGTGGACCTTGAGCGTGCGACTCTCATTTCTGAGGTCATAGGTTCGAACCTCGGCTCTGCACCAATGTTTCTATGTGCGTTAACAATAAACGAAGGAAACAATTGTGAGGCATGCCTTAGACACTACAAATCGACGGTGTGTGTCAGGCACATTAGGGCACCAACTACATAAGAAAAAACAAATGATCACGAAACAAATACAGAAATCTGAGGCCCAAACCTAAAAGGTTTTAGGTTGGTTTTTATATTTTAACTTAGCAAACCGGTCAAGTTGTATTAAAACGTACCAAATAATATTGACACTGAATTTAAAGTCGCTTTAATTTTTTTAAGTAATATTTTTCTGACTGTACAGAACTACTGCTTATAAATTTTGTATAGGCGATAATGTAAACAAGCAATACAATCACCTTGACACATTACTGCAATAATGTGAATACCATTTCATAACGATCACTCACGGTGATAAATCGAGCACAGAGTTCAAGTTCATGGTCAGCTGATAATTGTAATCTTTATTTTACATAATTTTAAAGTTTAGACTGTTAATGGCTGCAGTACTTACGGCTAGAAGTTTACTACGAGTTTGCTAATTTAGTATCAAAATATGTTTGGTATACGAAGTTTGACCAAACTCTTAATAGCTTCAGATAATACGGGATTAATTATAGAATTGACCTTATTTATCAACAGGATGTATGTTAGTAAAGATATCTATTAGGAGGTTACTCCTTTAGACCAGGGTCGATAATTTTTGAAACCTAAAAAAATAATGTAGGATGAAACCCTATTCAGAAAAAGGAGAATATTATAAAAATTAAAGTGAAAAATAATTTACGGGCGATCTGAGGTCGGGAAGGGGAGGGGGGAGTTTTAAGGGTAAAAAACGGTTTATCTCGATTTCGGCAAAACTAAAAGTCCTATAGAAAAAAGTCAAATGGCAAAGTTGTAGGTAATAAAAAGATCTAAAACTTTTGTATTTACATATTTTTCTCATTAACCTCAAAATTTATGTGAAAAATTCAAAAAACCAAGATTTTGTTTTTTAATTTTTATATTTTACAAAATTTATTTTTTCCCCACGAAATTTGGTGAAAACTTACCTTTTTATGTCTTTAGTACGCTGTAATTTATTTGATTTGAAATAATATTTTTTTCACCTTATTTGGAATTAATATCGACAAAGGCTACCCCAATTGATTCAATCGAAAATTCACCCGTCAAAATATCAGCTTTTTTTCTAAAAAGTATGGAGTGCTTTCAGTTCGTTAGAAATCTCTACTTTCTTATGGTAAAAAAAATATGTATATTACTATAGTAAATCTTCTCAGAACTATGGAGAGAAAATTTTAAGAAATTCCATATTATTTACAGTAAAATGGGTTGTATTTGGAGCCCTTTTGGATAAAGGCCTCCTTCTGAACGTTCCTTTTGGATCTGTTTTTTACTTTTTTCCTTTCTCCTTAGCAATGATTGATAGTTACTTTAAATACAATTGCAGTATTTTCATACTGTTGACAGCTCAAAAGTATCACCGCATCATAATAAATTATTCATACAATAAATCACACAACTCAGCATTTCTCTTTAAATTGTGCACTTGATTATAGCCCTTATTACTACAGATGTTTGGCTGTAAATGCTGTATTGATTTGAGCCTTACAAAATGTACTCATATATGTAGTTGAATTAGCATATCAACTTCATTTGCATTGCTTAATAACTTAATTTCGGTTGTTTTATGCGACTAAAGGACCGCACAGTGAGAAGGCGCTTTCATATTAAATGGAATTTTATATGGACTGGAATTATTACAGTTGGCTTCTGCCAATGATTCTTCATTGACGATGTTTTGGGACATTTATGCTTATTTAAATACTTAAATGTATAAGCACGTTTTTCACGGAAATTAGACAGTTTTTAATTGCGGAAATATATTATGTTTATACATAGGATTGATAAGATTTGAACTTAAATATCCAGCGGTAAATTATTAAACAAAATTTATTTATATTTAAGCTTGTTGCCATAGTTTAAGAGTGACTCCTGTATTACTCCTTTATATGTGAAATTCCTCCTTAATAGAGCATACTAATTGAAAATTATAACTATTTAGGATGTGTGTCAAATTTATCAACACACATCCTAAATAGTCAGTCCGTATAAAGTGTTATACTTATATATTCATAGAAATTACTTTAAAACTTCGCACTCCTATTGATACACGAGTCGACACGTTATTAAATCACTGAAGTCATAACCTGTCACCTGTTCACAATATAATTTGTGTACCTACTGGTATTATCTTGTATATGTTTTAATTTTTTTTTTAAATTTTAAATTCTATTTTTTTTTGTGAAACTTGTGTTTACGTTTACTGTCACACATTTTAGATGTAAGATTTTGTAAAATAATTAGTAGATTACGACTGTGTGATGTCGTAAGCTTAATAACTAAATAAATAAATAATTGACGTCGAGTTTTGACTCTAAAGTACCTAATGTAATTACTGCAATATGCAATACGCACTAGATACGCTGTTTCATTTAAAATATTAGTTTTCCACGGGAGTCAAAACTGTCGGGAGTGGAGTAACTAGGGATTGAAGAAATATGTATGTACTAACTATACGTTTGTTACTGTGAATATTTGCTTACACCTAGATCGTATTAAGTAATGCACTTACATTTCTCAGCACTTAGCCGCCATAAACATAAAATTAATTAACATAACTCATTCCATGTGAGTAAAGAGAATCTTTTGTTATTCCAACGCTAACTTTATGTTCCCCCATTCAATGTGAAAGTCGATTTATGTTTCTTTACGCCAATAATTTGTATCGACATCGTGGGTTTTAATTTCAATTAAAATTTTATAAAATCATGTACCTTTTTAATGCATAATTTACAATTACAAAATTAGTACAGGTTTTTTGATTCTATATTTAATAATTATTATGTTAGCCTTAACGTTAATAAATAAAAAACCTGTATTCACAAATTATTAAAAGCAAACATAGTTTTTAAAGTATTATGAAGGTTGTCGGTCTCGTCTCCGGTTTGGTCCTTAACCATATTAATGGAGAAGCAAGAGCTTCTGAGTGCGGTAAGTATTTGGGACGATTTTAGGTAGTATTATTAGAGGGTACGAGGGTAGGTATTATTCACCGGCTCTCTAAGAAAGGTTTATCTGGAGTAAATTAAGCCCTACATAGTTACAGTATTGCGGGAGATGTGTAACAGGATCCGCCCATAAGAAAAAAGGGATCAGTGGTTACACTTAACGGATTTGATGAAGGTCAAGGATTTAAGGCTTTCTAAGATATATCTCAGGCATCAGATATATATAAATAAATCAATAAACGTAACCTATCATTATCTGTATTATCACGACCTCACTGCCAAAATTGGCAGAAAATTACTCGTCCTTATTACTTGGCAATAAAAATCAATTTTTTACTTTCACCGGAATTTATTTCTGAGAATGTATGGGATTTCATTTGTTATATCCGGGTTTAATACGTTATCAGATCATGTAATTATGTCTACAAAATATCTCAAACCTCCAGACACAAAGAGTATTACCATCTGTCTTAGGTCTTTACTTACATTCAGTTCGATAAAGAGGAAAATGTTCATCAATAAAAGTTGTTTAATTGATGAACTTTAATAGCTCAATTGGTGATGTGTTGTGTCAAATGGTGATGAACCTTACCTAACCTAGCAGGTGTATGTCGGCCTCGACCTACACCAGAATCCAAGCCCATTTTTCGGATAACTCAATGCAGAGCAGGTTTTTGGTCATAAACATGCCGTCATCGCGAGGAAAGATTTTTATGCTTTTCTTTACATTCATGGGCAAAAAAGGAAAATCCATTGCAGCAGTTCAAGTCAATCTAGACAATTTTTCCGTGAGAAAAATCTACGTCATTATCATTCGACTTAGGTAACATAAACAAATGACAACACGAATCATTCAATTACCTATGTGTCAAGGTGAGCGACAGTCTTGTTTGCTAATCAAACGCCATCGTTGGCCAACTTGGCCGTACATTTGCATAAGTGTGCTCGCTGCCAAAGTGTCGCTACAAACTTGATCAATTACCTAATATGCGGCTTTATTAGACTGGAACGAATTGCCAGACCGTGATGAGTAGTGGAGGGAGAACATCCGAAAACCGAAACACTGTGCGCACTACCGCTATGAATTATAAAGAAAAATGTAAAGTTTATTCGTTATAAGTAAGCGGTACAATTTTTATATTTGGGGACCGTTTTAAGTAAAACCTGTGTCAAGGTTCCCAGCTCTTCTATAACAAGTACTTATTTTTTTAATCAATTAATTTACAAATACATATTACTTATTTAAAAATCTAATATGTAATAATAGAAATTAGAAAATGAATTAATTTCAGTGGTATATTGCAATCAACTTTGTATATCAACTTTGCGGCAAAAATATGGCAAAAATTCGGTATGCTTTCATTGTAATATCAAATACTTTTCCGTCAGTTTAATATAGCAGTCTCTTACTGACCATGACTGCTGAAAACATATACTTTTAATTCGTTTATATTCGTATTTTACTTGTGCCCTTTTGTTTATTTATTTATAGCCGCATCACCCATTAGAAAATAAAGGAAATAGACAAAGTTATACAAACATAATGCTTTTAATATATTATTTAATTAATAATTTTACATAGATTAAAATTACAAAATATAGCAAAGGAACCTAAGAGTGTGACAGCAAAATGCCCTTCGTATACCGGGTGATCCGGTTCAAAGTTCATTCAAAAATATCAAGTTCCTTCGGGCCCTGCAGCAGATTGCACAATGTACATTCAGTCATTAGGTTTAGTAGCGTAATCTATAAATTAAACTTTATATAAATAATTAACAAATTAACCAATCGAACAATGTGAAAGAAAACTCCGTGCTTTCTCTTTATAACTTTTGTTTCTGCATCCAGGAATTTGTAATAATACTTACCTCTTTTAAGGTATGAAAACATACATGGAGTATACGGGTGCGAAGTAATTAATAAATTATAAGGAAATATGAAAACTAACGCGGCACATGCCAACGTTTACGCTACGTAACGCTGACGGCATTTTTCACTGGATTGCAATGACTCTGAGGTACTCGTTACTGTCGATTTGAGGAATTTTTGTTTAATAAACACTGTTTTTTATTTCCTTTAGACTATAAATATTTATATTTTTTTACTGAAATCATGTTAACCTCTACGAAAGGATGCAACAAGGTCATAGACATGACCGTGGTTTTTTGGTAACTTTTATTATCGTTTTTGTTTTCTTTACCGAATAATTATTGTTTCTTATTTGAAAAAAAACCTAAAAAGTTAAAATTTTAATGGACGCGTTATAAATCATATAGATGATAGTAACTTCCTATTACTTTTCCAGTGAGAACTCACAAACAATAATGGTTAAACTATTCATGTTTTCCGATGCGTGGGAATAATCTCACTCTTCATCAAACTCTTAACGAAAACGTGGATTGAAATCAAAACAAAATCTCACCACTTCATAGAAATGTCTAGATTATACAAATTTCTCCTAAGATAAACAGTAGCCATGAATCATGCGCATTAGATGTGGCAACATTACTCTAAGTACTGACTCATTTGCTTACAAATATTGCTACAACAAATAAATTAAAGGAAATCCTAATATTTTTAAGGAACTTCGTATTCACGCATACATATTATGTTATTTATGCTGAATTGGATTTCTATTTTCGCATGACTCTAAGGTTCCAAAAACTAACACAGGCAGATAACAACTCCCACCCACACATTCAAATACAGTGTATTATACTCGTAGGGTCATACACCTATTATCATACTCATAGATCAGGCCGGCAACGCACTCGCGAGCCCTCTGGCATTGAGAGTGTCCATAATAGGCGGTATAACTTAACATCAGGTGAGCCTCCTGCTCGTTTTCCCCCTGTTCAGTAAAATAAAAAATCGTGTGTGTACTTATGTACACGCGTTAAAAGTTATACTTCTTTGGCGTAATAAGATTAATATCTTTTCAACAATTTTATTTTACGTTTGTAGAAAAAACGACACTAACAATAGAAAAAAGGTATTTAATACATTGAGGTTTATTATAACGCATTATCTAGTTAAATAAAGTTCATTTAAATATCACAAAAAAATTATTTCTACATAATTAAAGAAAACATTTTTTTATTTTGGCATGCAACTTATACATATTGATAGTTACAACTTACTATGTATATTGTTGCATGCGCATTTATGTTAATAAAGAATTTTATATAAACGAACATTTAAAGAGTTGGACGGAATTGATTCAAGCTGTGGACAAAGAAGAGAGAGACTCATTAATTTCTGTACAGATTTAAGATTGTCCGGGGCACAAGGTTAGAAGCTAGTCGGTCATACAAAATGCGGCCAAATTCTAAGACAAGTTAACATTGAATAAGTCAATACGCGCTTTCTCAGGCCATTAACAGATGTCCAAGTGACGAAGAATGAATGTCTATAACTGGAAAGCGTTGCGTCCATTATAAAAGTTGTATTACCTTGTAAAGGGCTCAGCCAGATAATGCCGCATTTCATATAGGACCTACACGCGTTTAATTGCCTTAATTATTGTTTTTACAACGCTTTGTCTTTAATGATAGAAGATTAAATTTAAACCCAAACATAGAAAAACTAATGAAGCTTACGACAGATGACAGTTCCAATATAAAATCTTCAAGTGATCTTCATTTATATATTATGGGCCACAACCGTCACCAGTCACATTGTACGAGTAGCATGGATTGATCTTATATATAAAATTCTCGTGTCACAATGTTAGTTACCATACTCTTCCGAAACGGCTTGACCGATTTTTATCAAATTTTTAGTTTCAGTAGGTCTGAGAATCGGCTACTATCTATTTTTCATACCCCTAAGAGATAAGGGTTGTCCACCCCTAACATTTTATTTTTATTTTTTGGACGAAATTTTAATTTTTAATTTTTTTATAATGTGCTATTAAAAATACCCTATTAAAAATAGCCCTAAATTTTCACCCCTCTATCACCAACCCTTATTTTTATTTGTTAATTAAAATCTTATGATTTTAACTCTGAGGTTTATATAGAGAAATAGGTAGGCTAAGTAAAATCACATTAAGGAGAAACGAAGTTCGCGGGGACAGCTAGTATCAGGGATATAAAAAAATCTGTATAAGGGACTTTACATTGTTTATGTCCGAATACGAATTATGAAGAAATAGTTTGTCGTAATTCTGAAGTTTCGATAGGCACATAACGTTTAATTTTGTCAGGTTTAAATTAAACATCCCATTAAAAATTAAATGAAGCATAATTAAACATGAGTGATAGGAAAAGACTAAATTTAATCAAAGATATTTTATAAACTAAATAAATTAAAATTAAATTAAGCATTATTATACGAGTACATGAGTGATAGAAAAAGACTAAAATTATTCAAAGATGTCTTAGTAATAGTCGGGTAAGACAATGCAATTTAAACGCGCATTAACAAACAAACCATCACTCATACAGCCATTGCTGAATTAGTATTATCTCCACATCTGTTTCTAAGAATGGCGTGCAACAGAAATGCAATGCACTTTGCTGTCATGCGACTTTCTCTGTTCACCATTTTTGGTGGTTAATAATCGTTTGAAATTACGTAGAACGGCACTTTACTTATAAGGTGTCATCGCTTGGTAATAACTCCAAATATCTCAAGTAAATTTGTATAACAATTATACGCATTTTAAAATTGCACGTCACTGTTTACGTGCAAGGCAATAGCTGTCTTTACACCGAAATGTATGATATGGAACGTATCTCCTATAAATTTTCTACACTGTTTTTGTCAACTCACCCCTGCGTATAGACGCTTTTCTACGTCAGTGCAAATTATTGTTTCGCCGGCAATCGAAGTTTTTGTGTCCGGTAACACCATACGCATTATTAACGGAGACTGGCTTGCTTTATAGACTACCGCATAGCTTAATTTGATTAAAATTACAAAGATTGAATGGGCCAGGATTTTAATAGGCTCTAGAACTCAAGGTTTTTACAAAGTTTCGTCTCAAGAAAGAAACAAAATGTTGTTGAGATGAAAGGTACGTTTTGTCATAAGTAGTGATCTACCTACGGGAGATGACATACTAATAATAAAACATACAAATACATACAAGCAAGTTATTATGAAAGTCGCCATATGTTGTCTGAGTATTTTTATCGCAAGGAAGCAGTGAAGAATCATGATGATGAATGATGAATCTATGCATCATACGCTACGCAAAATTTTTCACCTTTCATGTGACATGATATGAGCGTATATTTTTTTAAATGGGCCGGAGGCTCATGTGATGTTGAGTGCCGCCCGCCTATAGACTCTCATACTGCCAGAAGACTCGAAGAGCGTTGCCAGCCTTTTGAGAAATCTGTATGCTCTTTTTTTCAAGGACCTTAAAATGTAGATAGGAAAACGTTCTAGTATTTTCCTATATTCTTTTTATTCTTATATCGCATACTGTTAACCAATGTATATAAAACTAGTCGTTTATATTAAATAATAATCATCAAGATTTTTTGTGTCAACGGTACTTGTACGGGGCAAACCTCTTTTGCTTAGATGTCAACTTGGGTAGACGAATATGCCATCTGTATAAGCTGTCAATTAAACAAAAATCTTATTAATTAAATATACCTGTACTTAAATAAGCTTCCGTGCCCGCTATTTTTTATATTTTGAACTGACTTCAGAAATCTTTAGGCAGGGGTGGTTATCTAACTTAATTTAAAGGATTAGCCGATCGAAGCGAACAATTTAATAATACATATAAAAAATAGATATTTAATAATAAATTAAGTAGGTAATCAGAATACTGATAAAATTTAAACTATTGTTCGGTTCGTTCGCAATTTTCACCTTGTTTAAACTATTGTTCGGTTCGTTCGCAATTTTCACCTTTTTTTTTAAATAAAGAATATTTTTTTAGGGTAAATTTAGTTGGGGAGTCCGAGTAGTTCTACTGAGTGAGGCGGTTTGGTGACGGAACCGTTTCAAAGTCCGTCTCATTATTGTGCATGCACACTGCGTAGGTCCCGGTAGAATGCGACAGCGACCCCGGAGCCTCTGTAACGCGGCTTTGTCGGAACTACTCGAGGTGGTTTTAGTGGGTATTGCTCACCCAGTCTCTGAATAGCAGAGATTTTGGCGTGGGTCGAGTCCCACATACCCCTGTTCAGGGGATGCGCAAATGCATTTCCACCTCGGATATCAAAAAAAAAAAAAAGGGTAAATTTAGTTATCTTGATAAGGAATAAAGAATTTTCAATATTTTCTACGGCGTCTTAAAGATTTATGATTACTTATAATTTGTACAAATGCTTAACCGATTTAAATTCCTAATAGATCAATATTTTGGGAAGACGCCATGCTATGCCACATTTGAAGAGACACGGTCACGCCGACCTCCATGACTTCACAATAAAGAGAGCCGAATAGAAAGGAATTTGTACGACTCAAGAATATAATGTCGAATTGACGGTTAGATTCAATATATTTCTATGAGCAGAATCTAAAACGGCGCGAACAATGGATCGTTTTGGCTTCCGTCATTTTGTGGTGCAAGTAAAAAGCGTTACGCAGTTTGAAGACTGAACAACTATAAGGATCTATACTGATCAGTCCCGAAAGTCCGCCCATTCAGGCCGAGCTACGCTCGCCCAAACAGCCCGAGCTGAGCTGTAAAGGCCCTTAAGGTCAACAGCGAGATTCCATTAAAAAAAAAATCCCGAAAGTCGTTTATATGCTGAAATACGTATGTTTGGGATCGATGACAAAAATATCCTAACGGATTATTATTTTTTTTTTTATGTAATAGGAGGCAAACGGGCAGGAGGCTCACCTGATGCTAAGTGACACCGCCGCCCATGGACACTCACAATGCCAGAAGGCTCGCAAGTGCGTTGCCGGCCTTTCAAGAATTGGTACGCTCTTTTCTTGAAGGACCCTAAGTCGAATTAGTTCGGAAATACTTCTGTGGGCAGCTGGTTCCACATAGTGGTGGTGCGCGGCAAAAACTGCCTTAGAAAACGCTCTGTTGTGGAACGACGGACGTCGAGGTGATACGGATGGTATTTTGTATTTTGCCTTGACGTCCGTAATTTATACTATATAATATAATATATTATAGCATTTATATTGTGATAAAAATAATTCACCAGTCTTGCTCTTCACTGTTTTATCTGAGATATTTAGTGATAACGTAAGTCACGTGTAGTTTTCTACAATAATACTGGTGGAAGTAATTTTTAGGGTCTAGTAATACAAAAATCAAAGAAAATTTTGACATCGATATAATTATTATAAAATGTAGATTGTATTGTTGAAATGGCACTAAATATGCCGTAATTCTCTATTAAAAGTCGGTTGTCTGTAAAGTCGGTTTACTGACGATAGTTGAACGTGACAACGTCACGAATCGCTCACTCAAGTAGGAGAAAGACAGATGTCGAACGCTGAAGAGCGCGGAGTCCGATTGTGCCTCTCTGTCGCTTCGCGCTCTCGCTTGCACTTCAAGCCTTAAATGGAACGCCTCAGAGCGAGGTAACGCCGCATGAGTCATGTTTTTTCGTGCGTGCAGCCGGCTCCTTCGAATTATAAGACGTTGTCACGTCAAAAACATGTAAAAATTACGAACATACAATATACAATTGTTTGTATAATAATCTTAGAGCTCGTAAGCTTAGGGTTGCTACTCTAGGCTTACGCGCAAAGCTTTGAGTTTTTTGAAAGTTTTGAAATTCGTGGCCCATCGTTACATTAGTTCTTCAACAAAGGAAATGTGTTTCGAATAAATCGCTATATCTTATAACGTGCACTGAATTTATCGTGTAAACCACAAATGATCGCCTCCCCGCAGTTATTATAATGGACACAATAATAATTACTTCCCGTCAGACGACAGTTTACGCGTCACCTCGCATGTTTGAGCATCGTCGAATTTCGATATTTGACGACAACAATGACATTTGTGTAGTTATTTTTCCAAGTGGAAATATACAGGTACGATTTTTTTAAAGGAGATACTAAAAATGATGATTTTTCTGTCTTAAAATTGTTTGTTTTAGTACAGACCTATCAACATTACGTAGTTGAGAATTGAATAGGGATTTCTTATTTACGCAATTTAAAGACAATGTACCCAAAAAAACATTAAACAAAAAAACAAGCGGACCCGACAGACGATGTTCTGTACAGACATCTTAAATACAAAAGTAAAAATCATCTTAATAATTTTAAAAAAATCAAAATCGGTCCACCCGGACTATACATACGAGATTACAAACACACATACATACGATTTATACATATTATATATATATATATATATATATATAAATATATATAAAGCTAAATTTGTAAGAATGTTTGAAGTTAATATCACGTTACTTGTCTAATGTTGTAAAAATTTTAGTTAGAAGTTCGAAGTTATATTATGCTATATATAAACAGTTTAGACATATCTTATGTTTTATAACTTTTGGTTGGTTATGTTTTTAAATAATTATGGTAATAAACAAATAGTAAAAATAAAAAAGTGTTGGTGAAAAATTGGGGGATAAAAAAGGGAAGAAAAAACTATACTTTGTTTTTTTGAGAAAAAAATTATTTTAAATTGACTTCCAATAAACTGCAATACATTTCATTTACGGCATTGTTTAAATTAATCACTTCAGTATAAAAGATCATATAACGTGTTAACTACCGTTCGACCTTGTGCACTCATTTGCCTCCGAATTTAAACAATACAATTAAAGTTAAAAACAGAAAAAAAAAAATTACAATCTTTGTTAAAGAGCCCCAGGTCCTTCAAGCGAGAAACGCAAAGCAAAGTCAGACACATGCCAGATTTGGTGAGAAATTGGCCCACCTCCCTTCGGGAACTCGAGCCCTGGCCTTGCCAAAGCTGTCCAAGGGAATTCTGTCAGCCCCAATCCACCACTGCATAGGGAGGAGACCATTGCCCATACCGCGAAAGAGAAGGCCGATCTTCTAGGCTGCTCTTTGCGTCGAACTCCACTTTGGATGATCAAGGGAAGGAACCACCGACATTATTGCGGTGTGATACTACGAGCCCGAAGTTATATTCCGGCAACGGCTATCCGTAAAGCTTGTCTTCCTTGGACATCCATAAGTCGAGCGGGCCTGATGGCATCCCTCCAATTGTGCTGCGACTTGTGCTCCTGAGTTGGCCCGGTCCTAAGCGCCTTTTCCGGTACCTTTACACGCCGGCACTGTTCCGAAGTGCTGGAAGATCGCTTCGATACATCCGATCCCTAAAAAAGCGACGCTCTGATCCGTCCAACTATCGCCCAATAGCTATAACCTCCTTGTTCTCCAAAATAATGGAACCATTATTAACAGCCAGCTCTTGAGGATCTAGAGGGCCACCAGCTGATTAGCGATTCTCAGTACGGCTTCCGTCGTGGTCGCCGGCTGGTGACCTCCTTGTATACCTACACATAGGTGGGCAGAGGCAATGAGTCCAAGGGGGAGGCGCTGGCGGTAAGTTTGGACATAGCGAAAGCCTTCGATCGGGTGTGGCACAGACACTGCTCTCGAAGCTTCCAGCCTATGGGCTCCCTGAGAAATTATGCAACTGGATTCCAGCTTTCTCGTGATCGGAGCATCAAAGCGCATCGACGGAGCATGCCCGACCTGAAACCTGTGAATGCTGGTGTCCCACAAGGCTGTGTCCTATCCCCGACCCTGTTTATTCTGCATATCAATGATATGTTGCAGCTAGCAACATTCATTGCTATGCGGACGAAGCACTGGGGATACTTTTACACTGGCCGGGCAGGTATCTCTCGGGCTGTTGTCGATGAGTACCGGAACAAACTTGTGTCTGAAGTCGAAACTCTTCTACGGGAGTCTCGGACTGGGGTAGACAAATCTAGTCCAATTTAACCCCAAGAAGACACAAGATGCGCGTTTCCGCTAAAAAGCTCCCTTGTCGCTACTCCCCTCTTTGAAGACACTCTCCTTAAAGCCCAGCTAGCATCGGAATACTGGGCGTGACATATCGAATAACGTTCAGTTTCGCGGTCATCTGGAAGGAAAGGCAAATTAGCCTCCAAAAAGCTGGTGCCAGCAAGGCGAGACGGTACTTCACTCCGGGCCACCGTTGCAACTATATAAAGCGCAAATTCGGCCCCATATGGAGTACTGCTCACCTCTGGGCGGGAGCTCCCCAGTACCAGCTCCTTCCACTTGACCGTATTCAACGAAGAGCGGTTCGAACTCGACGACCAGTCACTTTCCGTGCGGCTTGATCCCTTGGCGTTGCGAGGATGTGGACCTCTGCACTTCTACCGCATTTACCATGGAGAGTGTCAGAGGAGTTTTCGGTCTAATACGAGCTGAGTTTCATCATCGGACGCAAGGCAAAATACAAAATACCATCCGTATCACCTCGACGTCCGCGTTCCACAACAGAGCGTTTTCTAAGGCGTTTTGCCGCGCACCACCACTATGTGGAACCAGGCCCACAGAAGTATTTCCGAACCAATTCGACTTAGGGTCCTTCAAGAAAAGAGCGTACCAATTCCTGAAAGGTCGGCAGCACTTGCGAGCCTTCTGGCATTGTGAGTGTCCATGGGCGGCGGTACACTTAACATCAGGTGAGCCTCCTGCCCGTTTGCCTCCTATTACATAAAAAAAAAAAAAAAAATGTAATCCGAAACCTGCATGTATATATCAATATAAATTATTGAGTCAATAATTGAAATATTTATTGAAGTAAAGCTTGCTGAACTTAACAATAAAGTAGTGATGTTTACATTTTGTTTATTTGTAATTGTATTCTGTTTCGTCCATCAAGTTTATTTATCTGCAAGTGAGTGATCAATCAGGCTTTTGTGCACACCGTGAATCTTTCGTTTGGATGTGGTTTCCACATGCTGTTTCCCTTCATCGTACTGCAAGTGTTAATTGGGCACGAGGCTAGAAAAAGCTTAAGGATGGTGTGTTTAACCACGGCTTTATTTTTAATAGAAGAACATAAATCTATTTAATTGACTTTAACTTTTGTTAAATTCAAAGTTCATATCCCGTTTTTACATGAACCGTTCATTAATGCTATTATATTACTGTTTTGCTTCGTACAATTCCACATACACGAATAGAAATAACGAACTCAGCGACCCCACTTAATTCAATTGTACCTTGAGTAATTTTAGCTAAAATTACTCAGACATGTACAGAATACCAACGACTTGTATTCTAATTCAATACTTCTCTTAAATTAAATTTAAATGAATGGCTTTGCTTAAAACTTATGATTTATTAAGCTTCAAATTGTGTAAACCATTTTTAAAAAGGAAGTTTATTATAATATCCTCCTACATTTTACTGGTATGCCTACAGTTACGAAAAAAACATAAAATAAACTACCAAGGTCCACTAAATGAAGTGAGTTAGTTTTTATTGATATAAAAATTCGATTCGTATAAACGTGAAAAAATATCATAATTCAAAAGTGATTTTGGTTATAACAAAACCAAAAATTATGAGCTGGATATATCTAATAAAAATATTTTAAAATAAACATAACTGACATAGTAATATGCAGTATGTGTTTGTGTACCTTCAACAAAATATTAACCACGCACAAAAGCGATTCATCCAGTATGAATACCCGGTTATTGATGCTACATTGTCGGTTATGCCCTGATAATCCTTTAAAGCCTTCGCTAAAGTAGGACATTCTCTAGACAATACACTAGTTAGTACCACAAGTTTATTATATGATAGTGTCTTACTAAGTAACAATGTTATTTTTCATTTAAATCATCAGTAACAATTTTATGTCTCAATAATATTATTAAAACTTATCAAAATTTCATCTGTAATTTTAAATACAGTTTGCTTTATAGAATTTCAGTATTTTGTCACGCAAAAATTCAATTGCGACGATTACGAGGCTTTATTTTTAGACAATGTGAATTAATATTATGAAGTTCTTTAAAAAGTAGTAATTACCATTTAGGAGTTGAAAGAGTGTTTAGGAAATTTCAAGTAACGTAACTAATACAACACAAAAAAGTGAATGTTAATTCTACACCAAGACGCGACCACCAGCTTATAATTTCTATTTGTGTGAGGAGCAGATGTTAGCACACTCAGTGCTCGCAAATACAGGACAAATAACATTCTACAACCAAGTACATAAACTCAAAAAACATTAAGGTTAACAGCTGCTGTACAGGGCACGGGCATATTTTATTTCATTCACAATGGTGATCCCGTGAAAGATATTAGATTCTATCTGAATGAAGTAGAAAAACTCTATTCACTGAATACAATAAAGGAAAAACAAACGATAGGACAAGGTCTGTATCAAAGGTCCTAATTGGATGCCAGATGGCTTCTTTAACACACGTGCCTAAGGCGCCTCGAGACAAAAACCAGACAGGGAATATTGAACCTAATTTCATTTGTAGATACAGCTGATTATTTAGCGAATGCTTACTTACCAGTATAATTTGGGTCCTTATTAAGATTCTGAAGAGAGAACTGTGATATAAGACCAAAATGATATGTTGACTTACCTGAAACAAAAATAATATTTATACATATGTACATTTATAACTATATTCACTACTTTTGTATTACTTACGCTCTATTTATTTCTCAGTATGTGTACAACTAGAAATCGCTCTCATGTTCAGATCTGATAGACTATGCTATTTTACTATTCGACGATATTCACCAAAGATTCTAAATATATAAAACTGTTTAAATTATTTCATGTCAATTCCCAATTGTATGATATAAACAACAACAATATAAGAAAGTAATTTTACAGCCTTTCTAAACTTGCAACAAACATGCAACAAATTCATCCGACACACCCAGGATTTTGTTGATATTTTACGTATATACTTTTCAAGAATGCTTTCATGTATTATCATTGCGTCAGAAATTACCATCAATGTTTCTATGGACAAATTTTAATAAAGGTTGGTAAAATATGTTTACAAAATATGTATTTATTATGTATTTATTTATACCGATAGCGTATCAAATATAAATGGTTTATTTATGAATCCTATCTCGTAACTTTGTATAAACAATCAATTACATACATTCCGGCAATATAGTTAGTACAAACAGAAATTAAAATAAGAAAGTAAATGTTTAGTTATGTTCAAAAAAAAAATTGTAAGAGAACTTAATTTCGCTCCAAAAAATCAATATTAATTATTATTATAACCGTCATGTCTTTTTTTATTAAAAAAATAAAAAAAACTAAGACGATAATAATGCAAAAACAGATTTGCTGATAAAAAGAAGATATAATATTAAAAAACACGTATTATGTTACATAAATCGTAATAAATGTTCACTAAAGAGTATAATTAGGAGGACTTCGCATTAATGAACGTAATAAATAAGTCGAGATCAAGACAGCTCCCTTGCGGCACCCCGCGGCGTACCACACGTAATGTTTTACTTAGACGGATAATATCATTATTGAATTAGAAAAAAATATTCTGCCTTATTACATTATCATTACGCTTAATAGTTTTGTAATAATTTATTACATTTTAAATAATATTTTAATACCTACGTTTAACATTATGTTAATAAAACGTAGTGTTATATGAGCACTATTTCTGCGTGTTTATAATATTTTATCTTTAGTTTGTCAATCAAATAAAGGTATGGCTCATGTTTATTTGATTTTATAAAATAAGTTAAGTCAGCATACTAACAAACAATATAATTAAGTACTTAAAATACACACATACACACACAAGTCAAAGATCCTGTAGTAACCGTTAAAAGTTTATTGTGACTGTAAATTTTTTTATCTTAAATATTGATTCAAAACATTTGTCTAAAGTTAATGTTTTGTAAGATAGTTGACGTCGACCGTTAAAATTCCCGAACAAGAAATATCAACTAGTAAGTTAATTAATTATTTCAATAAATATTCAAGCTATTGACTAGACTTTCACTTATTGCTGTTTTATTAATTGTGGGGAATTATTATAGTTAGAAATAATACAACCGGCGTGTAATGATGTGGACATATTTTGTAATATTTTAGAGTTTGTGACACACAGTCCTTATAAATGCAGTACAGTATCCACAGGGAGCGATCATGTTCCAGGTGGTATTAATTCATGAAGGTGGTAGTTATTCTTTATACGAAGTGGAAAATTATTATACTATTAGAAAACCAGTGTTATTAATTAAATTATTATTAATTGAAGTTATACGATGCGCGAGTGAAATTTTACGATGCGCGCGCACCGTGACACAAAATTAACAGAATGAAGTTGCCCACGGAATATGCTACGGCATTGGACATAATTTAAAAACAACATTCGAATAATAATAGAATTTATGTTACACTTAATGTAAAAGAATAATAATAAATATTTATTTATTTAATTTTTCAAATGTAAACTGAACTTTATTGACCATAATGACTCCTTTTCCAGTCTTTGATTATTTAATTGTAATTAATTATTTGCATGCAATCAAAAACTATTTTTAATAATTCCAAAGAAGTATAACTTCTTACGCGCGTAAATAAGTACACGCACCCTTTTTTTCTAAGGTACCTAATTGTTAAAGGTCAATATATTTATAGAAACAATAAAAATGTAAGTAATTTTTTGATTCCCAATATAAGTTTTGATCAAGATAAACCGCTTTACGATATAACCCCGGTACTAAAAGTAACATTACCTTTATAAGTCGTACAAGGAAGTGACATTATCAAAGCAAACATCTATGCAACATGTTGGCATTAAAATGATAAAGACATTTTTCTTGTGAAAGTAAAGTGCAGTCACTGCAACTCGACAATAGCCTATCGAAATAATCTTAAATGTAAAACCCTTTAATAATCTGAATATATACATAGAACCGAAACATACATATTTATAGAAAAAAAACAGAATAGCTATTTATATGAAACCATATGGTAATGTTATCATTATATAGTTGTTTTAAATAACATTGGTAAAGTTTAAATATAGAGGTGATAACAAATGTCATGTCAATTCAGTAATCTATTTTTTTAGATTTAAGTATCGGTTACTATTCTAACTATAAATGCATGTGTAATAATACAATTCTGTTAGACACGCCATCTTTCTAATGTATTTTATAAACAAAAATAGTTAACCCTTGCCCCGTCTCAACGCTTTTTTTTTTCATATTAGAGGTTTCTTGCTACTCTCAGCGTCAGTAGATCACATAAGTAACCCAATATATGATACCTCCCGCTGGTCGTTATATTGTGACATGTATAATGTCGTATTTATCGAAGGTCATTAGAAATTCTGTCGGCACACGACGGCAAATTTAATAAAATATTTAATTTATTTTACGTTTACAACGTAAAGGTAATTGACAATTTTCATGAGGTAGGTAAAAGCTTTTAAACGTTTTACTATTATTGGTCATTTACACGGTTTATGTTATTACTGATTTCTCTGCAATATAATAATATTCATCGTTTTCTCACTAAATAACTTTAAAAGTATCCTGTGTCTTATGCATAAAAAATAAATCAGTTTCATTGTTTTGTCTATGGTACTCATCTGTCTCTTTTCATTACAGCTTAAACACAATTTGACAGATAGAAACAAAAGAGGACTTTAATTAAAACAGTACAATTCGATTTTTTACACGTTAGTTACTTTTTTTAATCTGACATATGTCAAAAAAAGGTAAGTATATCTTAGTATGTAACCTGTCTTTAATGTAGTATCATGGATTTAAGTATTCAACATTTAGTGTGTTATTTCATATCTAAGCTAATATCGCTTGAGATTTACAAACCTTAAGATTATTAACATTTCCTTAGTATTTTTTTAACCACTTCTTAATTCCAACTTAAAAATATCTATTCAATAGTAAATTAATTTTACTTTACTTTAGTACACGATGAGCACCATGTTGGTCTTATCATTATCAATAATGTTCCATTATAAATGGTCCATTGAATCGCCAAAGGCTATTTTTATAAGCCATTTTAAGTAGAAAGTAAACATCTGAATGTGAGCGGCCACACATGGGGACAGCTATTTCTGTCAATACACCAAATTGTTTTCATACCACGAATAAACATTCAATGTTAGGGCCACCGTTGCGGCCTTTATTTTAAGCATATTGTAGTGTCGTATTTATACATTTCCTAATTTATAAATATTAAAATCAAAAGTCTTAAATTTACTTGAAATAATGTTAAAGTTACGAATAAAGGCCACGATGAAATTACGGTGTTTAGATTGATCACTTAATAGAAAAATGGCCTTTAAATAGTTATATGTTAGGTATTTTATCGCAAGTGCATTTTAGTTGTATAAAGGCGTTTAGTGACCAATACGATCGTTAATAACATGATCGCTGGTTTTAAACAGGATAAAATATAGTTAAAATGGAAAACTAAATTTAAAATGAGATTGTCATTACTAATTTCCCATTTGCGAAAAATTTTACAAGGGCTTACAATTTTTGAAGTGAAACTTCTTTAGGCGCATGAGAGTATATTTTTACGAAAACGTCACGAAGATGTGCAGCGTTTTGGTGGAGAGAGAGTGAGAAGGGCGAATTACCCTGTAGAAATTATATACATATTTAAAATTAAAATTTCGTAAAGTGAATTTATGAAATATTCGTATTTTATATTATGCAAAATAATTTATTGAAATCTCAAATGACGAATTGTAAATTAAAATGCCACGTGTTTTTATTATCGAAGAAATAAATTAGAAATACAATATAATTTGTATTAATTTTCACACATTTTAAATTCATTAAATTCCTAGCATAGCTTCCTTTTTCCCTCCCTCTAAGGCTCGGAAATCTAATGTTTAAGATTTGTATAAATATGAACAAGACTTAAAAATTTGTTTGCCGAAGAAGTTTTACTTCTGGCATGTGTATCTACTACACACGGACTTTTTTTAAATTGTTTTTAAACTACGAATTCTAGTTAATCGAATAACAGTGATAAATAAACCGTTTAAAATCACCAAGGTACACGGACATGTCAGACAATATGACATTTTTCTTAGAGCTGACGTAACGTTTTATCTAATTTTTAATCTTTATTGGCTATTAAGTTAATCTGGGATTGGATGTGGGCAATCATCCCAACATTGAGGGACACAAAGACCCTACTAAGTCGTCAGAGACCACAGTTCACGAAATGTAGTTGGGAACAAGTGGATAGATTCAACTATATGTATTTTAATAGTAGACATATCATTTTCATTACACTACTTTTCATTTTTAAAAATTACATTTCATCGAATAAATTCAATAGACGAATTGAAATTTTTTGTTTGACCCTAATTAACGACAATAAAAAGACTTGAATAGAATATTGTTAATGATTCATTAATTTTAAAATTAGCTTTTATTTTATTTTGTTAGATTTTAGTTTAGTATTTTATATTACTTGTGTTTGTTATTGTTTTGTTAATTTTCTTATGCACTTCTTCGCACATTTCCCTCACTAGGTACTTATTTTTCCTTACTAGGTTTGCCTGGAAGCAATCACGTGTTAGCGATTAGGCCGCCTATTGCCTTATAATTGTTGTAACCTGCTTTTTAATTTAATATTGCATGTATAAATCTGTCATCATTAATAGTCATAGATTTTTTTTTTGATTGGACTATTCACACCAATTGACCTAGTCCCATGCTGAGCTGGTGAAGCTTGTGTTATGGGTACTAGGCAACGGATATACATACATATTATAGATAGATAGACATATAAATACATATTTAAACACCCAAGACCTAAGCTCAACACCAAATGCTCATCACATCGATGTTTGTCTCAGCCGGGGATGGAACCCGGGACCCATGGATTCGCAGTCAGGGGTACTAACCACTAGACCAATGAGCTGTCAATTTGGTTAGATTACTGTGTTTTATTCACTGTGGATAAGAACCTCAGAGGGAGCTTAAAAAAGAAATTACTTAAACAAACTTCAAACGATGTTTCAAATTAGATTCTCATGTTTGTAAGTATATACGAGTATGTTTACAAAATAGAAAATTAAAATCGGATCTCTTAACGTTATGAATGGAGCATGATGTGATTTTAGGTCATATCTTTAATCTTACAAAATAGTTAAAGGTACTTATTCTAAAATACTGCTTCATAATTTTCAATAATATTATGGTAAAGGCAACAATTAATTTTTTCATATACCTATAATATTTATTAAAAAACACAAGCCTTCTGTGTCTCACATTTCTGTTCTGATAGAACCTACGACCTGCTGTAATAATTAAAATCCATATTTAACTAGTGGACCCCGACAGACGTTCCCGAATGATATTTCAAGCGATTAGGATATTCCTGACTATTACTACCGACTGTAGCGCCATCTGCCGGGCTTATTTGTGCAACCCAAACGCATAAAAATATTTCATTCAAATCGATCCAGCCGTTTTAGAGGAGTTCAGTGACATACACACGTACAGTAGAATTATATATAAAAATACGACACTACGTTAAGCAATCAAAGATTATATTTTTACTTATCAAGGTTACATTTAAAAAATATAATTAAGTTACAATTCAAGACTGGTCACGCAAGTCGTATTAGAAAAATGATTACGAAACGGATACAGAAATTTAAGGACCAGACCTAGAACCTTCTAGGTCTTGTAGCGGTGTAGAACCTTGTAGCGGTGCTTTATATTGAATTAAATGATATATAACAGAATTATTATAATATTAACAGCATATAGTTTGCCTGACTAAACCCAATAAGTCACAATCCCAAAATATCGTTAGGTTCTCGGAAAGCCCCATAAACAAGAATAAAGGTTAGACGTAAAAGGCTGGCAACGCACTCGCGAGCCCTCTGGCATTGAGAGTGTCCATGGGCGGCGGTATCACTTAACATCAGGTGAGCCTCCTGCCCGTTTGCCCCCCGTTCTATAAAAAAAAAAAAAAAAAAAAACGTAAACACATTGACCCACTCGGTACATTCCAACTGGTCTTTTGAGAAACTACACTTACAATCTATACGTATAAGTTATAAATATCGTTTTCATATATACAAAAAAGACATTTTCAATTGTAGTACATAGGTAACGTGGAATAATTAGAGTTTTGATTTGCAGATTGAGAGTAATCGTTGTAGAAGTTAAAAATAAACAGTATTTTTAATATATATATATCTCAATCATTGTTCCTCATAGAACCTTCTGTCCCTGACACAGGTCGTTGATTTCAGGTTCTAAAACATGCCAGTTTCTTCTTAGGGCCAGTTTTTTGATCCGTAGTAAAAAATGGTTTTACCATTTGTTACATTAACTATAGTTAAATGAATAACCATTGGTAAAATCGAAATGCGTTTTTCAATGCCTTTTTTAACTATAGTTAAAGTTAACAATTTGTCAATTTGTTGCCAGTGCAATGAGCAATGACACCCAAAAAATGTGGTTCTTTTTTGTGGGGATCATTTATTTTGTATGACAACACTAGACATATTGAGTGAATGAAATCCATTTTTGCCACTTCATCGTATTTGCGCTTTGAAGAGTTTGAAGTGTCAAATTAATCTAAATAACACGATATAAATAAAGTTGTTTTTCTGTGATTTAATACGGTTTACACTTTTTACGATACTTAAATATATAAATAACGATGTCCGCAAACAGCCAACGGCAAATAAGTAAGTTCAAACATATTTTCGTGTTATTTATTCCGGTTTATCTTGTGTTTCGTAATAGAAAGTAATACATTTATGTTTTGTAAAGGGACCATACTGTAACTTCGCCAAAAAAGAAACTGCCAAACTGGTGATGCTTCTCAAGGATTACACAGTCGTAACCTGCAAACAACTGACACTGCAGCAACTACAAAAAGATGCAGCTTGAAACTCTGTGACGTTTTCAACTCAGATGGGCTAGACACCGAAGTGTTAAATTTAATATACATTTAATGAAGGGTAGGCACATTTTATATTTATTCTTGTATAGCTGGTCCTACAACAAAAGGAAAAAATCTTTTTAACCCTTTGGAAACAAGGAAGCGGATTATGATCCACACGGATAAAAAAAATTGAGTTTAGAAACAAAGACAAAAAGAGAGGATGATTTGTTCAATTATGCTTAAGAAGAGCATCAAAAACATTTGCTGCACCAATGAGAGGCCCACCAAAAATTCATACTGCAAAAGAGGAGGTGCACCAAAAAGTGACAGCAGATGGAAGAAAGGCACAATAAATATATGTAGCAGCAAAAAGAGTTGCATCAAATTGAGGTGAAATGCAAGAAGAAACAATTAGAAAATATTTAATTGCTACTTTAGGGTTTCATGTAAATTTTGTAATGTTTTTTTAATAAAAAATGGTTTGTATTTAAGTTATAATTAAACAGTTTATTAATCAAGTCAAATGTTTTATTTATAAATTCTTGTAATAAAGTAGATAGATGCTAACTCACAAATGTAATAAAAGCCCTAAAGAATATCATAGGTCCCTAACTAATGTGTAGCTGTAGTTTTTAGTATAAGTACATACTTGTATGTACTTATAATAATTATAAGTTAATATTATTAGTAATATATAAATAATATTAACTCTAATTCATTATGTATTCTATTGCCTATAATATTAACTTATAATAATTATAAGTTAATATTATAGGCAATAAAACACATAATGAATAGTAATATACTTAATTATATACGCGCGGTTCTGTAGCTAGTAATGAAGCAAAATAGGTTTGTATGATGCTGTCTATATATACTCTTGTTCTTGTATTTTATTTAATTATAATAATTATAAGTTAATATTATAGGCAAAAAACACATAATGAATAGTAATATACTTAATTATATACTGCTGCGGTTCTGTAGTTAGTAATGAAGCAAAATAGGTTGGTATGACTGCTGTCTATATATACTCTTGTTCATTGGCAGTTTAAGATCATTCCCAATTTCAGTAACAATCCAGAGCACTGTTCCCTTCGATAGGGGGTAACAGTGACAAAAATCTACATCATCCCAGGTTTCTAATGGCGGAGACATTGCCTAAATATTTTGGTCACTCATTAACACATTCTCAATAATATTATCGTCTTCTTCATCGTCTCATTAATTAAAGTATCTCAATATGTTTAAATTCATCATTAGATAGTAATAAACGTATTTATCATAGTTTGATTTCTGTGACAAACAGCTGTTAGTATATAAATTACCAGCGGCCATCTTTTTAACCCTCCGATACTGAGTAGTTAACTTTTTTGACTAATGGTTAGATATTTTACCATTGGATGCCTTACCACGGATCAAAAAACGCATTTTGCTGATATTTAACTAATAGTAACGATTTTTTACCAATAGTTGAGTTAACTACGGATCAAAAAACCGGCCCTCAGTGGTCTCCTTTAGTGTACCAGCGAGTGCGAATAAAGAAATTGAAAATCTATTTCCGGACAGTCAGGATAACGCCTGATATCAATGCTGACACCGCCCTTGAACTAACTGTCAAAAGGTTAAAATATCTAATTAGCAACAAAATAGTTTTCGGTAAAATCGCCAAGTCACGAATATCCATCTATCATCATACGGAATTATTGTGCCAACACGCCTTGATGTTTACCGAACTTTATCTTGGATCTTGTTTCTATTGTAACCGACCTTTAACAAAGACTTCTATTAGTTCACTACCAAGAGCAAAAACTATGATGCAATGTCCCGTTAGTTTGTAGAATGCTCTTTGAGAAGTGCGTGGAAAATTGTTTTGCAACGATAAGAAGCTGTGTAACTATAGTATGTGCGCTGTAGCATGGTGCGGGTGACAGTTTCAGTAACGTTTCGTTTCACTCTTGAAAGTTGCCGAAAAATTATGACTAAGTAAGTCAGCTGTACCATATTCGTAATATGGTTGAGCAGTGTTGGCCTAGTGGCTTCAGCGTGCGACTCTCATACCTGAGGTCGTAGGTTCGATCCCCGGCTGTGCACCAATGGACTTTCTTTCTATGTCCGCATTTAACATTTGCTCGAACGGTGAAGGAAAACATCGGGAGGAAACCGACATGTCTTAGACCCAAAAGTCGACGGCGTGTGTCAGGCACTGGAGGCTGATCACCTACTTGCCTATTAGATTTAAAAAATGATCATGAAACAGATTCAGAAATCTGAGGCCAAGACCTAAAGAGGTTGTAGTGCCACTGATTTATTTTTACTTTTTATATTCGTTATATATTAAATAATGAATAACTGTAGTTACTTAAATTTAACCCAGCCAGATTGTTCTAGTCTATAAATAAAACCAAATTGAAAGAAAAATTAAGCAACTGTCACCCACACCATGCTATTGTATAAATACTGGTCTACACATCTATAAATTTAAAGTAAAAATTCATCAGTCGAAGAGTCACTCAAGATAACTGAGGAAAAAATCTAATAGGACATCACAGTAAAAACCAAGTACGCAATTAAATGAATTTTTGTAACAGATTTATAAGATTGAAGTCTAAAAAATGCCTCATGTTCTTCTTGAAAGTACTCGTGGAGCTCATCTATTGATGCTCAGATTGGTTTGAACGGGTGGCCTAGAGTTAAGAGTTGCAATCTCAACGAGACAAGATTGGTCTGAACAGCGAGGCCGCTCCCTCATTCATGATGAGGAAGCCAGTTCAATCCCGAACACATATATATCTTTTACCATTAATTTACCATTTAATGTTTATTATCAAGTACCCAAACAAAATTATATTTTTTTAAATAATTTTGATTATTCAGTTTACCTAGTGCTGTGAATTTTCGTGTAAAATCACGCGAAGTTGTAATTAAGATATGTTTAAAGATAAACCCGTATGAAATGTATGCGGGTGCAGGTGGTTATGTTATAATTAATCTTTAAAAGGTGTGCATAAAATGTATACGGGTAATGACAAAAAAAACATAAATTAGTCTTAATTTCCCACATGGCCTATGTCCACTAATTGATGAAAAACTAGTAGTACTACTACGGTAGGCTCATCAAAGGATTTTAAATAATACATATGAATATATGTGTCCGGTTTGTTGGAGTAACTAATTTTGTTTCATGAAATAAAACACTATGTACCTACTCCAACACGTAAGTCAAATAAAAAAGACTAGCTTTCCATCACACAAGGAAGTTACACAGTAATGTAATTATTTTTTAAATCATGTATCATTACGTTTTTTTTTTTTAATTCTTTTAAAAATATACAACTTTACACAGATTTCTTTCTGAACCGAAAATTTTGAAAGTGATATGACTTTTATGTTATCTCCTCAACATATATATGTCTCATTAAGAACTTCTGAGAACATTTCACTCTGACCACATTTTGATAATAATCTCTTAATGTTCAACATACCAACATGTGATAAAGAATTCGTCCTTAAACTAATTTAGGTCAATAAATTATCATTTTTATGACATCCTTACGATTAAAACAATGTTTTAGATTGGCATTTTTCGCATTACAACAATTTAAAAATTAACTATAGCTACATTATTATAAGCAATAGATGTTCAGCCTTCTGACACACGCAACACACAAATCTGACACATACAACAAAACAGCCAAACATCGACATTGGCATGACTCAACTCCAAAAAACGACATGTCAAAAAAATAGAAATTATCAAAGTTCCTAAAGAAGCCTGGCCTTAAATTGCGCGTAACCTTATTGACCAATAATTCCAATTTTATTTAGTACAAACATTCCTAGCGAAGAAAATGGAAAAACATTGTTAAATCTTATTGAAAGTTTGTTGAAAATTTATATAACTTGTAATTACTATCTATAATTTTATAACAAATTAATTTACTATTTGCTTAAAGAGGAATTCTTGATTGTGGTAGCCTAGAAATTATTACAAAATCGTGAAATACAATAGTGGTTACGTATAAATAAGGGTCTGTAATCAGTCTCTAGTTACTTTTGTCAACATTGTTATTTGTATCTTGGAATCTCACCCTTTTATTACATTGGAAACTAATAATTATATTATATGCATTTTATTTTTATTTTTTTTTATTTTTGTTTCGCGTAATTTCATATATTTAAAAGCTAAGCTTTCCGCAGTCTAGTAATGTTTTTTTTTAGAACAGGTGGCCCATCTGATGTTAAATGACACCGCCGCCCATGGACACTTACAGTGCCAAAAGAGGCCTTAGTGCGTTGCCGACCTTTTAGGAACGCTCTGTTCTTGAAGGACCCTAAATTGTATTGTTTCAGAAATACTTCACAGGTTAGCTAATTCCACCTAACTAAGTCCGCGGCATAGTCTGCCTTAAATAACGCTCCGATGATGAAACTAAGATTTAACTTGAACAACTCCTCGAAACACTCTCCATGGTAAATGCGGTAGAAAATTAGATTTAATGTTAAGAAAATTATAATCATATACTGACGTTGATAGTATCGCGATAATACCATTCAAGTCGTACATCTTTCATCAATGTTGATTTAAATATAACTGCGAACACATCAAACTAACCTCCATTTATAATGACGTCACCCATTCATAACAATATTGTATCAGTTTATATATAGTACGGGAGGAGCAACGTTTGAAAAAAAGAATTTTAGGCAGCTGATTTTGTGATATGTCTTCCTTCTTGCACTTCCGGTTAGAGTCTGGGCAATCTGGCTGGCGGTAGCGGTTGCGTTCATTAGTGCGCATCCTATCTGTCCAGGTAATAATCCTGGATTTTAAAAGCATTTAAGAAGCGAATTTTAATTTTCGTTTTTAAATACGTCTACCTGACATACTTTTTTATTGCCAGACATTTTTCACGTGCAACTATGTGCCAGACGCGATTTTAAGTTTATTTTTATAAAAATTTCAAAGCATTTTAGAATGTCTGTAATTTTAATATTATGTTATTAAATATAAGAAAAACTGAAAATGAATTTGCCAGACATTAATTCGGTTGTTAAGTCTTGAATTAAAATGAAAAGATGCAGATGATGAAGCATTGCATTTTAAGAAGCGTAATTTTTGATTTTTCCTTTTTAAATACGTCTACCTGACATACTTTTTTTATTGCCAGACATTTTTCACGTGCTAACTATGTGCCAGACGCGATTTTAAGTTTATTTTTATAAAAATTTCAAAGCATTTTAGAATGTCTGTAATTTTAATATTATGTTATTTAAATATAAGAAAAACTGAAAATGAATTTGCCAGACATTAATTCGATTGTAAGTCTTGAATTAAAATGTAAAAGTCATGAAAAGTATGCAGTAATAATGCTTGTAGACGAGCATGAAAAGGAATATAAAATTAGATTAAAATAATAATCAACACTTTATTTAAATTGTCCTAATTACTAAATGTAAGTTATGAATAATTAATATTAAGTTTCAAGTTGTTTTAGCCTATAGGACGCACAAAAAAGAGGCACTTCATAATCATCATCATCATCGTCGCTGTCTTTGTCGGTGTCATTCATATCATCTTCTTTGGGAACTTTCGTTATCTTCTAAAACTCTATCAATTACCATCCTCAGTTGCAGATATTATTGTTCAAAGTAAGTGTTAAATGGAACATTTATAAATAATAACCAAAATGTTTAATAACGAACAAGAAAAATTACACTGTTTATTTTTTTCTGTTGCAGATGATAGAGTTTTAGAAGATAACGAAAGTTCCCAAGAAGATGATATGAATGACACCGACAAAGACAGCGACGATGATGATGATGATTATGAAGATGCCTCTTTTTGTGACGCACTATAGGCTAAAACAACTTGAAAAACTTAATATTAATTATTCATAACTTACATTTAGTAATTAGGAAAATTTAAATAAAGTGTTGATATTAATTTTTATCTAATTTTACATTCCTTTTTATGCTCGTACTACAAGCATATACTGTAATACATTTTCATTTTAATTCAAAGCAGCAATCGAATTAATGCTGGCAAATTCATTTTCAGTTTTTATTATATTTAAATAACATAATATTAAAATTACAGACATCTAAAATGCTTTGAAATTTTTATAAAAATAAAACTTAAAACGCGTCGGCACAAGTTAACAATGGGAAAAATGTCTGGCAATAAAAAAAGAGTCAGGTAGAGGTATTTAAAAAGGAAAAATCAAAAATTACGCTTCTAAAATGCAATGCTTCATCATACTGCAATACTTTATCATTTTAATTCAAGACTAACAACCGAATAATGTCTGGCAAATTCATTTTCAGTTTTTCTTATATTTAAATAACATAATATTAAAATTACAGACATTCTAAAATGCTTTGAAATTTTTATAAAAATAAAACTTAAAATCGCTGGCACATAGTTAGCAACGTGAAAAATGTCTGGCAATAAAAAAAGATGTCAGGAGACGTATTAAAAAGGAAAAATCAAAAATTACGCTTCTAAAATGCAATGCTTCATCATACTGCAATACTTTATCATTTTAATTCAAGACTTAACAACCGAATTAATGTCTGGCAAATTCATTTTCAGTTTTTCTTATATTTAAATAACATAATATTAAAATTACAGACATTCTAAAATGCTTTGAAATTTTATAAAAATAAAACTAAAACGCGTCTGGCACATAGAGCAACGTGAAAAATGTCTGGCAAAAAAAAATATCAGGTAGACGTATTTAAAAACGAAAAATTAAAAATTACGCTTCTTAAAATGCTTTAAAATTCAGGAATTACCTGGAAGATAGGATGCGCACTAATGAACAACCCTACCGCCAGCCAGATTGCCCAGACTCTAACCGGAGGAAGAGGAAGACATATCACAAAACGCTGACCTGAAATTCTTTCTCGAAAACGTTGCTACCTCCCGTACTATATTTACAATAGATCTTTAGTATGTTTACAGTTCACGGCCGTTACCTTATTCAGTTACCACGCAAAGCATTCTCAAAATGATCTCAATATAGTGACGTCATGGTATAGTGTATAAACTATTTAGTTTGTCTAGTCTCTGACAAACATTATTAAATAAAATGAATAAGATGTCAAAATAGATGCTAATATACATATTTTAAGGAGCAAAGGGCAAATGTTTTAAATTACTCATTTGTTTACTCATTATCATCCTTAAATTACCCAAATATATTATATTGCCGAATGCGATCAAATACAGTCTCCGAGGAAATTAAACTCCAAGATAATATTAGGATTAAACAGGCAAACTATTTACAGACATCGTCGTTGAATCGACGATAATCTGTGACATGTGACTGACGAATAAAAATAAAAATGTTTCAGTATGAATATTAATATGATAAATTAATTTAAAAGTTAAATTAATCAATAAGGCTTTTTAAATTTCTAATTAAGTCATGTTTTAACACTTTTATTTTCATACTATCAAAGAGGCTATTGCAATTTCAAAGCAGAAGGCAACTCGACGAAAAATTATAAGATTCCAAGTTACTGTATTTTGTATAATGAAAAAATTGCACTAAAAAGCCGTACACTGTAATAATATGCATTTGTTACAATATTTTCTAGTATCCCACGCCAACACTTTTATGCATCTCAGATGCAAAGAGTTATACACCGCATTCCAAGACCATAAAGAACAAAATGCTTTGCATGATATGCACCTACTCAGTCTTGATTTTTTAAGAGACAATGTCTTATTAGTAAACACAAGGGAATAATTTTGTTGTTACGTAAAAATAATTACTATTGCTTCATATTTCTAGCTGAAAGGATTTCAAGGATAACCTGAAAGTTATTTTTCATATTTTTTGACGTTAGTAGTAACAAACATATTTTTTTTTACTTGTAGTATAAATAAAGTTCCTCTTTCGTAGATTTGTGTTAAAACATATGGCACACACTGTATGTTACATTCCCGGCGAAACAATGCATCCGCAATGGACAAGAGGCTGTTCCTACTTGCCTAGAAATTATTAATGGAACAGACATAGAAATGTGTACTACACGTTATTGTTACAACACAAAAAACATACCTTTACTAAGTAATTTTAATACTTTCGTTTAAAACAACGCTAGTACAAAAAATATGAATTCTTTTATTATAGTAAGTGTTTTATGAGTATAGAAGTAATGTTTACAATTGAAATGTTGTGTAATAAAATATTGTTTTCAAATTTATACTGTTCTTGTAGATCTGACCTGATATTAAAGACATTTTCGGATATATGCTGTATCCTATACATTTTTATTCATTATTTACGCTTACTTATTAATTTGAAATACGCTTTAAACATTATATCTCCTTTTAAAATATATATATTTTTACTTTAAATATTTTTATAGAATTATTATTAAAAGAAACACGTTACCATTTTTCACAGAGTTCCAAAATAAGCTAGCAAACATTTGTTTAGAAGATTCAAGGTTTTTAAGTTAACCAGTAACAAAGTACGTAGGCGTTTATGGGCCATATGGTAGGATTACGAAATAGCGGCCTTTAAAAATGTTACAGAACAAACTGCTGATGGGATTTTGACAGCTGTCATAACCAAATGACGTTAAATTTTAATTTTATTCGTGCCACTGTCGACTGTCAAGAATTCTGAAATCGGCGAATAGCGTATCAAGGGTTCCAGTTTAGTAAATATCGAATACATTTTAATGAAGACAAAATAATTATTTTAAGTGTGACGTAAATAAGAAAATAAATTTAGCCCAAGCTAAGAAAGAAAATAAAGTTATCGCAAAGTACTAAAATAATTTCGATTTTACCAAAATTATTTTGGCTTACAAAGTTGGCTAAACTTGACAAACTGTAATTGGGTCACGTCATACCTCAATTTCTTACATTAAAAAATGTTTTTGACGGGATCAAATATCCAAAACGTATATCAAGGGAAAACGCACATGAATATATCACAATCAATATCCGTTCAAACAAAAAGTTATTTGTACAAGCGTGGATTACAGAGTCAAAAACTCGGGATTTAATCAAAATAAATTTTGTTTTCGACAAAGCTAAAACATAAAATACGTATTTAATCACGCGGTTATTTGTATTATATTAAAGCAGTTTAGAATTTTCTGTATTAACTAATATTACAAAGAAATTTAGATTGTCGGTTTATTTTGATTTGCCTTGTATTTTTAGTATTTATAGTTTCTTTTTACTTTAATATATTTTTGTGTACTTTCTTATTAGTTCCACAAAGAGATGCCCAGCAAACAGTGCCTTAAAAAGCGATCGGGCGTGGACCGCCAAAGTGTCTCGAAGTTATGCTAATGAAAACTCACATTCTACCTCGACGAAATTTAGCAATTGGTCCAAACAATCGTTCAGAGCACTGCCCATGATACATGCGGTAGAAGATAGATAGGGAACCAAATCCAGCAAAGCCATGGTGCAAAGGATAAAGCGATCCAGAGGACACAATAGGGTCTTGGTAGCCCTAATGTGTCTAATACATCAAATAATGTATATTTTGAGAACAAGTTGTGACTGGTTCACAAAAGGGCTAGGGCTGTGGCCCTAAATTTTTTTTACAATTTACATTAGTCTATAGTGTCTATGGTCTTATGTCAGTCTATGGTCTATAGGTGTATGTGGTATTCAGTCTTTATTTAGCGGCAACTGTGAAGCTCTTAGTTATTAGATATTAAAACAAAAAAGTTGGCGATTAAAAAGAGTGGCGGAGAGTTTATTGCCAGTTCTTCTCTTCCGGTCTACGCCCTTGATTTGAAAACTGGCAGTAAATGTAAAATTTGAAGCATTTAATGTATATTTCTTTTTTGACGTTCATAAGTGTACATTGTGTTACCTATATGAATAAATGATTTTTGACTTTATACAATCTATAAGGGGTGACGAACTCCTCTTAATATCGGTTATAACTCAAATAACTCACACGCCAAGTAAATCCCACACGCCAAGATTCTTAAACGGTCCCAAGCCGTCTCCGTGATCAACTTATAATACAATTTACTGCACTAGCTTCAGTTGTCGCACATGGCACAAGTTGCCGTAGGTTTGAACCTAGATCCAATAGGTTCGGGTTGGTAGGATGCACCTACTTAAGGAATGATCAAAAGACGTAGACATAGTTCGGCTATTGGGCATTTCTTGTCCTGAAACTTTTTTATCACTGACAATCGAACCTAAGACTATGTGTATGGTATGGACGCGATATGTGGTAAAAAGGTGGTAAAAATATCTTTGTACAGTATTATTTTTATTATACTAAATATATTTCCACTCTTTTGGCAGATTAAGAGCATTCAACTGAAAAATATGGCGGCAATAAGATCTGCATCTTAAATAGTGTCATAAATTTCAACAGCAAAACAAATTATAACAAGTATTCTTAACACGAAGTACTGTTAGTGTTGCCCACTACAATAACTCCAGAATAAACTGAGCGATAAATCAAAACGCTTGGCGGGTGCTATTCTTGACTGGCTATTGTTTTTCTATTTGGTGCTACTGCGATATGAAATGTTGTGAAAGAAAAGATTCCCACGCAGCGTCACTATCACTATGACTCAGGGTTTGTTTTTGTTGTAAGCATATATCTATCTAATATATAAAATTCTCGTGTCGCGGTGTTTGTAGTTAAACTCCTCCGAAACGGCTTGACCGATTCTCATGAAATTTTGTGTGCATATTGGGTATGTCTGAGAATCGGACAACATCTATTTTTCACCCCCCTAAATGTTAAGCGTAGTCCACCCCTAATTTTTTTTTTAATTTTTAGATATTTTTTTATGATACAGCATTAAAAAATACATACAACCCCTAATTTTCAATGAATGATATTCATGGCAAAACGACGTTTGCCGAATCAGCTTGTTTTCCTATATAAACTTAATTCGTGGATCTTCTAAATTGTTAAGAGGTATGACACTTGACAAGTACGTCTCTAAGTTTTATTTCAGTTACTTAAACAAATCAAGTTATAACCAAATATGTAATATGAAAATAGACAATTTACAAAGTAATTCAAATGTTAAGCTGCTACTAATTTCAATGTTTAGAAAAGCTGTAATCGTTTCATTAACTATCTAACTGTACAGAGAAATACACGGTGACATATATATCGCCCCTTAAGAATAAACCCTCTTGCTGAGTTGTGCCACGGCCGTAAAACGCAATTGAATAACACTTACTGCTTACCGGAATGGAGAAAACGAAAAAAAGCCAGGCTGCCATTTGAGTCGTATCGATTTTTTATAATGGCAATTTTACGGTTTGTTATAATTCAATGCCTCTGAGGTTCCTTTGTCGGAAATAATGGCACTTTTTGTTAGTTTTCAATTTTAATAGTGAAAACGGCTTCCTGATGATAAATTCTCAAATATTAGTGATTTGAAAATTTTGCAATTTATATTTCATAGACACAGTTTTGTCTTTCTACTTATGATTTTTCTTCTCATCTGGAATTGCAGGGCCCTTTCTCTGGAACTTCCAATATCGATACTGACATCTATCTATAATATATGAAAGCTATTGAGTAAGGATCCTGCCATTTCAGATAAGAAGAAAATTTTAAGTGAAAAAGACAAAACAACTATGTCAATCTATAATATACACATTAACAAGACACGAAGGCGGAGATAGCAATAAAACTAAAAAAATTATAACTTACACAGTTTTTAAAGAACACAGCAATTAATTATCAAAAATGACTCGATAATTAATGTGGTTTTCAACACGCTATCGAATGACAATATAAGATCGATTACGATACTAATAACAGTGCGGGATGCGCGTGCGCACAAGTGCCATATTTCGTAATGAAAGCGACAACTTGATGTGCCATAATATCGGCCATCTTGCAGATTGTTTGCGCAAGCGACATCAAAGATTGGCGGTGCGTTTAATGTACCGGTTACAATATTATAATTTTTTAAATTGCTATATTAATCATGCGACTACGTTATCTACATGCGAGAATATAAATGTCTATGGTTACGAGATGTCAAGCGATTCTTAACCTATTTAAGTAATAATAGTGGTATTAATAGATAAATAATTTTGCCAAACAAAAAATTATGTAAGATGTATCTCAGGAAGGATTTGGCGTTTCAAATAAACAGACAAGTAAGCTAGAAAAATTTAAACTTTATTAAATGAAAGTGAAAGTAAAACCATTCTGACGTGTTTTAATATTGAAAAATGGAAACTTACTAAGCGTGGGCCCGGTGTCTGCTCTTCGCAACTTACAGTACATTATATTACAGTAGCTAAAATTCAACGCGTTTTGTCAGTTTAATAGATAATTTTGTGTTTATTTTATTAGAGGACTACACAAAAAACTCGTGGTCAGCGAGAAACTCGTATCGTTACCGTTAACTTCAATTATTTAGTGGTTTAAAGTTCCCAACATCGACCTTGCCATAGTTTTTGATTAAACAATTATCAAATCCAAACAAGTCCGTAAGCAATATGAGGTCACATGTAGGTGTATACATATATGTTTCATAACATGGCATTCATGGTTTAATTATTGGTAAATGTGTATATTTATTAAATGGAAATTGTATGGCATCGGATTTACATATGGCCCTAATAATTTTATTAACTAAATTAATTAAGTTAATGAAAGGTTAAGCAATATTTTGAAGAACCAGTCTAGACTCTAGGCCTTGTTTAATTGTTCAAATTTGTGCTTCATAAGTTTTAGCATAACTTTAAGTTTATAATTAGTTTTAGCTTTGTTTACACTAAATCTGTAAGAGTACTTCTGTATTTTATCTACATAAAACGCTTAGAAAAATAGAATCTTTGTTAGACATACGCTTGATTTTTTTATATATTCTGCACTGAATTTTTTATTTTTTATATCTCTTATCAATAGAAACACACATGTAGAACTGTAACTATTATATTATTAAAATAATCCTAACGTAAAAATACACAATGTTATGTTGTTTTAGGGGAAATTAGCCTGAAATAATATAATAATTTTTTACTCAAAGTTCAGTACAAACAAATTTTATTATTTTTATTACAAGATAAATTCAAGTGAAGCAGGTAAATGATTATATTGAAGAGGTTTTCTAATTTGAATTTCCATTAAAGGAAGATTAGACGATCCCAACGAAGGTAAAAGGTAAATGTAATAATAATATAAACCGTGAACCTAAGAAACAAAGCGTAATAAATAAAGCTACTTCATACACAGTTTATTTAAAATACAATTTATTATTTACTTTTTGACGTAACGAACAGCGTGTGTAACGGAAGGTGACAAGCTTCAGACAGGAAATAGAAAATTATTACTGAAAGTCCCATTAATCTCTGGTTTTATTGTTTCGTTGTTTATTTTTTCCAACTCGCAAGAATATTTTTTTTCTTATGTTCTCTGATTTCACGAAGGCGACTGGATAATTATTTCTTTGTAAGAATAATGAATTGTAATCCTCAGGTGACGGAATTTTTGAATGCAATTTGATCACGTCGATGGATAACGTCGTTATAGTGCATTTTGTAGACAGTTATAGTTTTTTAAAGGGAGTATTATAGCAAGCGATTTTAGTTGATAAACAAGCAACTTTTTTGTTAATAAACAATATTTGAGGCAGAAACACCTTGCTTTTTGACCTTGATATTTGTTACCTGAGCGTAACGTCTTGAACAACTGGAACGTTTAGTTTAATAATCACAATTTCAAAGGAAAAGTTTTACTTCACAAAAGTTTTGAAGAAAATTCTATCGTACGTTAGTGGCCGTTGTTACGTGCATTGTTACTTATTTCAAAACGTTAATGATAAAAATTGGATTTTCATATATTTATTTATTCACACTTCATTGTAGTAACACAGAAATACAGTACAATTAACATAATGAAATAAAAGCAGTGCAACTGGCGGCCTTATCGCTTTAAGGCGATCTCTTCCAGCCCGCTACTGTGAGAAAAAAAAATAGATAAGGTGAGCGCAATGAGTGCAAAACTAACTATACATAAGATAATTACTTGGACAAAAAGAATGGAACAAAACAAAGCAATTAAAACATATGTAGACAGTGAAAGGATAAAAAAAATGGACTCATTAATCAAGATAATTTCAGTTAGTACGAAAGTTAGGGGTACCGTCTAGTAAAAGTTGCCATCTGGCCAGCCATAAAAGTAGAGATTTTAAGCAAGATAGAGCTAACCTGATAGGGACGGGAAGTGAATTCAATAGTATCATTGCAGAGAACTTAAAGGATTCGCCAAGAAAGGAAGAGATGGGATTACCAGGATATAGTTTCCGGAATAACGTAGGTAATAGCAATGGACTTCTATAAATTTGAAGTCGGTTTTAGCGATATCCGTCGAAACCATAATTGAATGTTACATATTTAACATAACTATAAAATAGTGTGCTAACAAATGCGCTAATATCTAACTAACAATAAATGCTTTGAAAACAAACTTAAATCTATCTAGGATGATATATTGAAAAAAAATAATGCGTCTAGTGCATTTTTAAGACCGTAAAGTTAATTTATGAGAATAATTTCCTAAGTCTTTCAACGCTCAGTTTAATAGAGCTTTAAGACCTAAACCAACAAAGTTGCAGAGATCGAAAATTACTATCGCGGGAAATAGAATACATATTATATTACCCAGCTTTATCTTTGTGACATATTGCGGCAATAAAATATATTATTGGGTGATAAGTTAACTGTATATTGAAATTTCGTGAAATCTTAGAACAGTATGGTAAAAGTTCAACCCAGTTTATAGATGTTATCGTCAAAACGATGATAGACCTTCCGTAAGACTTTATCACCAAGCGAGCGGCTTGAACCCTTGGCGTTGCGTAGAGATGAGATGTTCGGACCTGCAGCTGAGTTTCATCATCGGACGTCGAGGCAGATTACGAATTACCACTCGTATTACCTCGAGTTCCGTCGTTCCACAACTGAGCGTTTAGCTTAAGGCTCCACTATGTGGAACCTTCCTGAAGACTTCCTTCAAGAAAAGAGCGAAGCAATTCTTAGAAGGCCGGCAACGCACTTGCGAGTCTTCTGGTAATATGAGGGTGGTAATATGGGCGGTGGTATCACTTAATATCAGGTGACTGTTTACCTCCTATTATATAAAAACGAAACCAAGATTGAGAGACACGTCTAAGAAAAGATTCAAGACTTGGAAGACATATGGAAGGCATACTTAGCGCTTACTCTATTATCTGTTCTCAATCCTATTGGAAAATGGGATTGTCTATCAAAGCGTTGATCATGTAATTTGAAATACATAAATTAAATAAATACAAGTTTTATCGTCCTGAAAACTAAATTCCTTTGTAACACTTTTAGTTCTAAATTTAAATGAGTGAAATAAACAAACCATGATTGTGACCATAGACAAGCGCATCCAATCTGAAGAAATCGCGATCATCAGCTGGTATACGCACTTGACATAACCGAAACATTTTGATGTCATCGACCCAAATACTTGTTACGGCACAACACTCGAACAGTGGGCCGATTGTGAATCAACGAGGAAGCGTGTTTTAAAACGATATAGGTCAACTTTGAAATAGGGACGTGCGATCAAGCGTAATTTGTCGGTAATTGTACATCTGATTAGAGAAAAGAAGCTTTTGAGTCAAATACTGATTTTAGGTTAGTCTGTGAAGTTTTTTATATTATCTTACTTTACGGAAGTCGTTGAGCATGGCTGAATGGCTTACCTGTAAATAAAGAAAAGCATAAATTAAATGATACATTATCTTATAACTGTTAACATATTTTTATAATTTTTTTAATTAAGTCACGCTTCATTTAAATAAAATTCGAAACTCAAATCCACCGATATCGATAAAACCGCACGCATCACTAAGTTCAGCAAAGATTTAGACCGTGTTGCGTTGTTTTACCTAATTTTTCTCTGAGCTACTGTTCTTGTTTCCCATTGTTTACCTTACAATGTGTCCGCGTTACGGTCGGAGGCGGAGAAAATTATCATTTTAATGGTTTACTTTTCGTACTTAGTTTTAGTTTGTCTGCGAGATTAAACTGTACTATTTCAGTAATTAGAAGACATATTCCATTATTCATAAGGCATAAATAATTGCATAATTTTAGTTAAAATCCTCTTTCGTCTTTTTCTGTCCAATTGTGTTTACGCTGTGTTGAAAAAAGACAAATTAGTACTTTCGTTAAAAGAAAGCAACTAGACTGATTTAGTTCAATATGAAGAACTATTAATAATCGTAAAATCTATGACATTGAAAACACTGTAGAGTATTGTGAGATTCATAGCACATGGCGCTTCTTTTCAAAGTTTTACTAATTATATAATAAGTATAAACTTATTTCAAAATATAATAAAAAAGTAAAAATCTTCAATTGGTCATAAGTCCTAAGTGAAACCTGTAAAAATATATGGACAGTTGTATATTTCGTCATCAATAAATAAATAAAAATATGTATGACTTGTGATTTTCAGATAGTTTTCTTTAGAATACTTAAGAACTGTGAACCCACTAATTAAGATAATGTATATATTGCCTAAATATTCAGAAAGCAAAGTTGGGTTAAATACGGAATAATCATAAATGGCGAAAGATTGAACCATTTAAGACGATCTGATTTTATTTGCCTGAATACGGGATGAACTGGAGAGGATGGTCACAGACCTTGCCTTGTCTCAGAATGAATGCCGAGAAAACCAAAGTAATGACCAATTCCAGGAAGGAAATAATACTATTAAATAACAGTATTATTGAATACGTAGCTGAATACTCGTACCTCGGTCAGACAGGCGGGGCACAAGCAAGAGGAACTGGTGCCAACCTTGGGCACAGGCCAGAAAACTAAAATAGGGAACTAAGAAGGTGGATAGACCAAATTAAAGAAACAACAGGTGGTAATGGCAGAGAGTGGCACAGTGCAGAGAGGAATGGCGGGATTTTGAGGAGGCCTTTGCCGAAAAGCCACAGATACCAGAGATTGAAATAGAAACGTGTTTAAATGTAAAAGTATCTGAATTAAATTTAAATTTATCTATTATTATTGTTATTATTATTTATAAATAACCTTAAGTAGTAGGTTCACCTGCCCGCGGAACCAACCAATAATAAACGGACGAAATATCCAAAAAATATACGAAACTCCTATCTAAAACATCTCACTGTCATAGAATATTGACGCATTGTGGTGGGAATCAAACGTAGACAAGACTTTTTGCCATAAATCCCAAGTACATCATCTACATAACTATTTTTAATATCTCCAGCGGATGGCATAAGCTTTCTCCCGGCACATCCGCTATTACGACGCATCTGATCCCAATGAGTGAATCTATTTTATATCTGTGACGTCATCACTTACATGTGTTCTTTAATGTATATGTATAGTATTACGATTTTCAGACTATTACTTACGCGGTAGAAAGGCCCTTGTCTCAGTTTAGTCCTATGCTCATCATTCAACAAAAAGAACTGAGATCGCTTCTTGTACTGTCGTATTTAGGACCTTTTAAACCTTTCAGATAATATTATTCGGGCAAGAAGGAATGAAGGTTTCCACAAATTTTAAAGGGAAAGCCCCCGATTATTGGCATTGTTTTGTACCATAATAAAGCATTGGTATCGTCTAATTAGATAAGCAGCTTTATAATAGGGATCTGTAATTTATTTTAAAAAAAAAATTCTTTTCTCACAGTGGTTGCCTGGAAGACATCGCTCGAAAGCGATAACGCCGCCAGTTGCTCTCCTTTTTATTTAATTATATCAATTGTACTATATTTATGTACATGCAACGAAGTGTTAATAAATAAATAATATAAAGAAGATAAAATACCCACGGAAACCTTGCTATGACTAAACACCAGCCAAGTCCAATTTAGCCATCTTCGTTCTTTCGTAAGTTACAAAACTATATAGATTTTTGTAATTTAGCATCCAAAATTCGAAAATAAGTTTATCCAGCCATTAAAAATTTATATACATAAGTCAAAAAGGAGATATCTCTATATAATATTCTGTTTGCCTTTTCTGTGGTATACTGTTCTCACAAACTGGAGGCTCTATATATACCGACGCAACAATAATTGTTTCTGTGCGCCCGAAGTAAATTACTTTGACCAAAAACCTCTTTAATAAATGTTATTATCAATAAAACACATCTCTTCCCATTATTTTAAGCGGCGGTGACGTAACCATTTTTATAAACACATGTGCATTCCACACTAAACAAACAGTGCTTATTTAACTTGTAAATGTTTAAATGCCAATGCTAGAAGAAGGTATTCAATGGGACATTTGCTGTAATGTTTGGAATATTATTTTTACGGGTTCCAAACAAAGTCACAAAACAATCAGGAATTAGACATATTTAGACAGCGCTATGTATGAATTCCTTGTGTCAAAATAGTGATGGGTTTTGACATACGAGAGTGGCACGTGCTTAGTCTGCACTCTTAATTTTAAGGTTATCCTCTAATAACAATAATAATAATATAAGCCTTAATTCAGATACAAAATTTTACATAATTTTAAACTTAAACCATTATCTCTAGTG